>NW_006496493.1:49647-63033 GCF_000471905.2 Amborella trichopoda | reverse complement strand
TTACGTTACGTTACGTTACGTTACTACGTTACGTTACGTTACGTACTACGTTACTACGTACTTACGTCGTACTACGTTCGTACGTACTACTCTCTCTCTACTTCTCTCTCTCTCTCTCTCTCTCTCTCTCTCTCTCTCTCTCTCTCTCTCTCTCTCTCTCTCTCTCTCTCTCTCTCTCTCTCTCTCTACGATTCGTTCTTTCTAATTGACATTGAAAGGACGCATGCAAATTGAGTTGCCAGTGCATTGTAAGGATGTCTGCAAATTGAGTTTGCATTGGGAGGATGTCTCTCTTACACAGTAAAAGGTTTGAGAACTTTTTATCTCTTTTGGAATGCAATAGGTTGCATTCTGTGCACCCTCAATATGACCTTGATATTGATGTGCCCTTGGCGATTTCTAAAGAGAGAAATTGTCATTCTCATTGGGATCTTCAGTCGGCTCTGATTGGGTCATCTTCTATTCTTTAATCGCCCTTACTATTGATCACGCAAGTCTTCTAGTTCTTGTAATCTTTTTATGATGGCATATTCATAAAATAACTATAGCATGAATTTTAATATTATTCCGTTGAATGGACTTAATTATCTTGATTGAGAAAAATTTGTTTCTCGTTCTCTTTTTTTGAAAATTTAAATTTGAATACATAACTATGAAGAAATCATGAATCTTAATTTTAAAACCTCGAAAAAAGTGTTGAGAAATATTCTCTGGTTGCTAATAATGAGAAATATGAAACAAATATGCCTCAAAATAATGGTGGAGGTATAGGTTCTAACAATTATCGTGATGGTGGAAGGGGTCGTCGTACTTGAGGGCATCCTAGATATGATCACTGCAACAATATAGAACATGTGAATGATAGGTGTTGGGTATTATACCCACACTAAAAGCCCTTTAATAAAAAGACAACCAACAAATGTATTGCTCAGACCCCAACCACTCAAACACATCACTACAACTATGATCATTATTGGAAACCAAGTAACAATATTGGTTCTTTCTCTACATAGGATCCTTCTTCTTCATTCCAAGGCACAGGTATCCCTTATGCTTCCATGTCTTCTTATGACACCTTTTCTTGGGTAATAGACTCATGGGCCACAAATCAAATGACTGATAACTTACATTGTCTATCCAAACTAAAAAACAATGAAAGGATGAACTTTATATCTATTGCTAATGATTCCATGAATCATGTCCATGGTGTTGGTAAGATCAAGTTCTTCTCCAAGTCTTATAACTTTGAAGTACTTTTTATGCCATCATTTTTCTCTAACTTAATGTACATTAGTAGACTTGCTCAGAGCATGAATTGTAATATTATTTGTTCTCCAAGGGAGGAAGATTTGTGAAGGAAGATTGTCTCATGAGCTATATTTATTTAATCAAGAGAACAAATCTTTGGTTGCCAACCAAGAAAATTTCGATATTAATAAATTCCAGCATTGGAGATTTGGAACCTTTCAGAAAAAGTTTTGAAATTCTTAATTTCCTCTGTATCTTTAAACTCTCATTCTTGTGATGTTTGTAAATTCTCAAAACAGACAAGACTTCCTTTTTAATCCTTTATACATGTTTCAATGGAACCCTTTTATTTGATATATTTTGATGTGTGGGGACAACTTCGAGTCGATTCTTATGTTGGCTTTAAATATTTTGTTATTTTAATTGAACATTGATCTCGTGCTACTTGGGTATATTTATTGGAAAAAAAAAAAAAGTTTTTCCTGTGTTCAAAGAATTTTTCAAATTGATTTTCACTCATTATAATGGCAGGATTAGAACTATGTGAATTGATAATGGCACAAAGTATGTTTGCGCATTTATGTAATCTTAGTATTATACACCAAACATCGTGTATTGAAACACCTAAGCAGAATGAAGTTGCTGCAAGAAAAAATGGAGACCTTTTGGAAGCTACAAGATCTTTGATGTTTCAGATACATCATCCAAAAATTTATTAATCTGAAGCTGTTTTAACTACTTGCTACCTGATTAACAGAATTTCAAGTAAACGTGTTAAATATAGATGTCCCCTTAAAGTTTTTAGAAATGCAAAATTGATTTGTCTCATTTGCATGTATTTGGATGTGTGTCTTATGTTCATGTGACTGGGCACAACATGGATAAACTTGATAAACATTCTAAGAGATGTATCCTTCTTGGATACTCCTCTACTCAAAAGGGATACAATTGTTATAATCCCACAACTAAAATAATTTATATTTCCCAAGATGTAGTCCTATTTTTATGACACATTAGAGAGTGATTTGGAAATAGGACTCAGGGGGAGTATTCAAGAAGTCATTTGCCCTTGCCTAATATTAGTATCTGTGATGCATCCCATACACCAAGAACACGTCATGATAATCAAGTCGAATATGAATATACCTCTAAAACTCAACAAATGGGTTTAGAAGAAGAAGACTCTACCGTGACCTTAACTGATCCCCCCTTGTGCAGGTCATCTCGTATCTGTCAACCTTCCTCATGGATTTTCAAGATTTTTAAACTTACCATGCAGTTTCTTATCCTTTTCAAAATCATATTTCCTATGAAAATATCTCTCCTGGCTATTTTGATTTTTTGAGTTCTATTTATAATAATTATGAGCCAATCATATTTTAAAATGTTATTTTTCAACCTGTGTGCAGGAAGGTCATGAAAGAGCAACTTCAGGCACTTGGCAGGAACCATACTTGAGGCAATATCAAGTTACTTAAAGAGAAAAGCGCAGTTGGATGTAAATTGATTTTTAAAATCAAATATATTAGTGATGAGTCTGTTAAGAGACATAAGACTAGGTTGGTGGTGAAAGAATTTACCCAAATTTATGAAGTCAACTATAAAGAGACTTTTGCACCAGTTGCCAAGATAAAGGTTGTTCCTGTTTTTTTATCTATCACAATTAATTGTGGGTGGTCTCTGCATCAGGTGGATGATAAAAATGCCTTCTTTCATGGTGATATTGAAGAAGAAGTCTGTCCGAGTCTTCCTCCACATCAATCTAAACAAAAGGAGAAATATATTTTTTTGCAAATTTAAGAAGGCCTTGTATGGATTTAAATAATCACCATGCACATGGTAAGTCAAACTCAGCTCAACTTTTATGAGTGTCAAAATTCTTAGGAGTTCAACTGATTCTTCGATATTCATAAGAATGGGAACTTTAAATACAATAGTTATACTCATTTATGTTGATGATATTATCATTACATGTAATGAGAAAGAAAGCATCTTGAAGCTTAAAACTTATCTTCACAAGAAATTTGACATTAAGGACCTTTGACAATTAAAGTATTTTCTCATCATTTAAATAGTACATTAAAAAAATGGACTCTGCATTTCTCAAAGGAAATATGTCTTAGATCTGTTGAAAGAAACTGGGAAACTGGGGAGTCAAATCCGTTGACACCTTTGTTGATATTAATTGCAAGCTTAATGCAACCAATGGAGAACCTCTTGAAGATGTGGGTCGCTTTCAGAGACTTGTAGGCAAATTGATTTATTGATAGTGACACGACAAGTTATAATATATGTGGTTAGCCTTGTGAGCCAATTTATGCATGCTCCTAAATCATGTCATATGGAGGTTGTCCATAGGATTCTTAGACATCTTAAGTCGTCACTCGATAGAGTTATTTGGATGAAACCAAATGATCATGCTGATATTATTGGTTATACTAATGTTGACTGGGCAGGTAGTCCAATTGACAGGAGGTCCACTACTAGCTACTGTATGTTGGTCGGAGGAAATATACTTGAAAAAAGTGAAAAACAAAATGGAGTTGCTCGATCCTGTGAAGAGGCCAAATATAGAGGTATGCCTTCAACTATAAGTGAATCAATATGGCTAAAATCATCACTTCTAGATATAGTGTTTCCAACGGTCAATCCAACGGAGATGTTATGTGATAATCAAGTAGTTATGCATATAGCTTCCAATCTAGATATTCATGAAAGAACCAAGCATATAGAAGTTGATTGTCACTTTGTGAGAGAAAAAGTTCAGTAAAAATTTATTAGTACTCCTTATGTTCGAATTAAAGACCAACTTGCAGACATGTTTACGAAATCTATTGCAAAGACAAAGTTCCATCAGATACTTTCCAAGTTGGCTCCGTGGATAGATACGAACCAACTTGAGGGGGAGTATTGACGGTTGTAGCAACAAAATATTAAGTTTCATATCTTGTGCATTACAAGATATTGAGTTTTCTATTTTGTGGGATTACAATTGTAATGAGATTTTGTTTCCTAAAACACAAGAATTATAACTCTATAATCTGTAGCAAACGGGAGTAATCCCTATAAACGAAATACTGGTTTAGCCTCCGTGGATGTAGGTACCATTGCCAAACCACATATATGTTGTGTTGATCTATTTCTTTCTCTTCTTTTCTCTATTTCTCTTATTGTAACTTCAATAATACCCAACTCCAAAAAAACTTTGTATACCACATTGTAATAAAATGTAATCCACCGTCTCATCATCAGATTTACTCAGCAAGCACACATTCATATCATATGCCCAGTATTATACTATCTTAGAGATGGTTCTCGCTTTAGTGACCCTACAGATGGTGGAATTTTGTTTTTTTGCGGAAAAATTTGGTTCCATTTATGCAAAGGGATTTGAAATTATGAGAGGGTCTAAATATTTTCAACATTTATGAGTAGGTCCGTCTTCTACTTTTTTTTTTTTTTTCTTTTCTAGTTTTTTCCTCTGTCCGATGTTTCCAACATCAGATCGGTTTATTTATTTATTTTTGAATTTTTAAGGTCCAAATGCATTCTGATATTTCTAATATCAAACCACCTTAAACCTTCAAAAAGAAAGTTTCAAATTTGATCTAATGTTTTAAATATTAGGCAGAATTTTGAACCTCCTGATACCAAATGAGGTCTGATGTTTCCATCATCGGACCGACCTAAATGGGTAATAGTACCCCATGTTTTTGATCAATCCGATATTTAAAACATCGGACAAACCTCTATATGATCCATCGGTTTATCAAACAGCCCTAAACGACAAAAAAAATACAAAAAATAAAAGAAAAACGAGTCCGTTGTTGGATAAACGAACCATGGGGCAAACTGAAATAAAATAAAAAAGAAAAAGAGTGGGAGACGGACCAATGCATAGATTATGGAAAAATTTGGACCTTCTCATACTTTTGAATATTTTTTCATTTAAGGACATAATTTTTCTTTTATCTTCTTTTTCTTTTTTTGTTTTCCCCTAATATCTTATCAATAGGTTAGCCAAAATTGGCCATCGATTCAGAGCCATAGTGGAAGCATTAACTTCCATTATGGTGTGTTCGATAAGTGAAAGTTTCTGGAAGTAGGAGTTAAATATCCCACTTCCATGTTTGATATTATTATGTGGAAGCTGTAAAGTGGAAGGACGACCTTCCATGCAGCTTTTTTTTTTAGTATTAAAATGGGTTCATTTTTTGGAAGACCTCTCTTCCATCAAAATGAAGGAGAGCAGTCTTCCATAATTTGTGGGAGAGTCCCTTCCACTCCCAAAAACTCTATGTGTCAAACACACCCTTAAGTAATTGGACATGCATCTTTGAGTGGCCTGAATAATATAGCTCTAGCTCATCATGGTTCGCTTATTTTTGTGAAATAAAATGCAAAGAAGAGAAGATATGTAATGCCCGTTCATCTCCCATGTGTGGAGTTATCGATGTTGTGCGAGCAAAGAGCATTGGGGTTTTGAGCATCTGATTATACGGCTATGGCATCACATCCAAGTCCTACATAACTTACCCAAATTGTTTGAAGGGCAAAGTGTTTGTTATGATCCATATGTCCACATAACACATAACACACACTGTTTAGGGCGGCAATCATATAATTATGTCGAGACCTTGTGGGACCCACAAGTGATTTATTGCCATGTTTGGCTGGTCCCTCCATCTTTCCATCACTTTTTTTTTTTAAGGAAACGAAATTAAAAAAAAGGAAAATTACATATACCCCCAAATTGGACTTTCAAGACAACCTCCCTCCAACTATTTTTTAGATCACTCAATAAACCCCAACACTATTTTTTCTAGAGTGTATCCCCCAGTAAAATGGTAAACTCAAATAAAGACTAAAATACCTTCTCTTTGGCTATGTCCACACCTCTCAGTGCGCCTGCTAGACGCCCTCACAGTCGATACTTTTTCCATGCGGTCAGATACATATTCTTTGTGGTCTGGCATATTTTCTTTGCGGTCCGGCAGTGCATCTTTTGGATGCACTCACCGTTCCAGTACTTTTTCGAAGCAGTCCGAAACATTTTCTTAGCAGTCCAGCACAAGTTTTTTGCGATGTGACAGTGTGTCTTCTGGATGCACTCAACGGTCTGACAGTGTGGCTTCTGGATGCAATCACCGATCCAGTACTTTTTCCCAGCGGTCCGGCACTTTTTCTTAGCGATTCAGCACATGTTCTTTGCGGTCCGACAGTGCGTCTTCTAGATGCACTCAATAGAGCAGCACTTGTTCTATTTGGTCCGACAGGTCATTATGCAGTCCAGCACTTTTCCAACGTGGTTCGGTAGCGCATATTCTGGATGCACTTCCTAGTCTTCGAATGTGACACATTTTTGTACGGGCAAGGAAATTTTCGTTCTTACAACTATAACTTTTTTATTTGAGAGGTCATTGCTGTAAAAGTTTTTTGGAACAAAAGTGGTGATAGAAAAATGCTTGTGGGGAGAATGTATAGAAAGTTGAGTCAAAGGGGGTTTTAATAATTTCCCTTAAATCAATTGATGGGACAGAGATGACCAACTCTCATATTAATCAAAGTATATTTTTTGTTTATATCAGTGGTTTAAAAAATGGATCGGTGCCCCGGATTGGTGAATAGGCAATTCGGATCGGGAATAGGCCAAATCTGTCAGATTCAGCTATAAAAAATATCCAAAAACGTTATTAAAATTTATTACAAATGTTGATTTTTTGGAATCCAATAAGAAATGGGGGTACTCCATTAAGAACTTTCATTTTTTAACATCAATATGCAAATATTGAGATATTCTTTCCTTTTATGAACAACTGTTAACCATTAAATTTCATCACATAAAAGGAGAAGCATAGAATTATCATGGATGAGGTATATTAGTATACATGGAGTACAATAAAGCATATAATTGGATCATAGATTATAATTAGAAGAAAAATAAAAAATATATATATATTCTTATACTGAGAGAAACGATAAAATACAATCATTTGATGTATCAATCAAAATTTAATTATGTATCTAGATTCAAGAAGATACATTTTAGTGCAAAAAAAAAATTGACAATAAAATTAAAAAATACAAGTTTTTATTGCATGTTCAAAATATATTTGCTGAATGATAAAGATATATTCATGACATAGAATTGGACCATTTGTTTATAATTACAAGAAAATAGAAAAAAAAAGGAAAAAAAAAAGAAAAAACCCTATTCTTATACTAAGAGAAATAAGAACATACATATATTGGATGTATTAAGGAAATTTAATTATAACTATAATTACAAGAAAATAAAAAAAAATCTATTCTTATACTGAGAGAAATAAGAGCATACATGATTTGATGTATCAAGGAAATTTAATTATGTACCTTGATTCAAGAAAATTCATACACAGAGCATTTTCAACGAGGAAATTTATATAACAAAAAATACCAAACGATAAATCATGATACTAATAACTATACGTATTAAAATAATGAAGATCAAAGTAAATACTATAATTTGATCTGAATTGACTTATATTGATCGAAATTTTCAATTCAAAATTTAGAGTTCTTCGGGTGCACATGAATCAGTCATGATTTCTTCAAAAATTGATGAACAAAACTTTGTTAATAAAGTAAATAACTGACACAATAATTTGAAGAACATCAAGAGCTTCAAAAACCCTCCACTATCATCTAAAATGGTGCCCAATTTGTGCTGAAATCAACACTTCGGCGGATCAAAAATTTCAGAAAATGTTACCAAAAATCGAGCAAAATAGGTGCTTCAACACAAAACATATTACTACAATACTCTGAATAACACTTTAAACTTCAAAACCTCTCGGATTTTGATTACAAAAACTAGTTATTTCCCCAAAAATTAATCAAATGGATGAAGTTATTGAAAAGTAGGGTTCATAAATCAGTCACAATTTCTTCATAAATTGATGAACAAAAATTTGTTAATAACAAACTTAACTTACACAATGATTTGAAAAACATCAAGAATTTAAAAAATCCTCAGATATCACGTAGTATGTGTTGGTGGTATAAGACCATTGGGCTAGAAATGCAATCTTTTAAAAAATTTACATTATATTAAAACATAAGGGTTTAAAGGCATGAATATCTCAATACAAAACCATAATACATATATTCTAGCCTACAAACATGGTTTATAGACATTTGAATAATAAAATTCAACCCTTCTAGGTCCCTTACAAATCCCTTACTCAAAAATTTAATTAAACTTAATACAATATTCAAATATTCACATTGTACATCTCTGCAACATAATGCATGACTTGCACTCGCAATTCCTCATTATATGAAAATTATATGATAATTTTATTTTCATTCTTCATTCTCTTCATATATCATAATATCTCATACATATCATACACTTGATCATAATAATTCAATAAGATTTCAATTCGCATAAACAATAATGTATATCATTTAAGCTCATATCGCAATATTAAAAAACAATCTCAATATTCACACATACTCAATTTAACCAATCATGAATCCATTTAATAATTGTAAGTATATCAAATCAACATGCAAACATACATGGGGAAATCATAGTTGGAACCCCTTATGCCCGGGCCACAAAAGGGCCTTTTAAGCACTTAATTTTGTCTCATTATCTAAAGCACAGATGATAATAATAACTCAAAAAGATATATCCAATGGGAAGCAAATGATCACATTTCTTTCACTTAATAGGGATCAAATCATGAGAAAGACATGTACCAAAGTAGCCTTTCAAAGTTTTAGAGAGATACTAAACAAAATAAGGAAGTTATGTTGAAACTACAACTTGTGGTCTATAAAGGACCACGCGAATTTTTCAACATTAAAAAGGGAACTCAATGGCTAATTTCTAATGCTCAAATATGATGAAATAAACCTCTCATCAGTTGTATATTCTCAGTAAATATTCAAAAAAAATAAGATCAAAAAATCAAGTTGAAAGAACTCAAGATCATGGAGTAAGCAAGCTAGTTTACACAGACTATGTGTATGGACTACACTATTGCTTTGGGACTCTTCAAATATCAAGTTTTCATGAGTGAAAATTAAGAAAGCTACTGTAAATTAAGAATTACAACAAGCTTTGATAATGAAAATGAGGTAGGAATTAAAAATATGAAAAGAAAAATCAATATTAATGAAGCAATAGTATGGGCTTGATCATATAAATGATGGACTACTCCATTGAAGGGTTTCAAATGAAAGCTCAAGGAAAAAGATAGTCACATGGGTGACCACATTTTTGGAAAGGGCTCTCTCTCTCTCTCTATTTGAGGTGAATACTCAAGTTAGAGTTATAATTGATCCTATAAGTTACTTTTATACTTACATTATAAATATAGATTCGATCTTGATCCTTGATTCTTTAGATCAATATCACATGAGAGGCTTTTATCCAAGCCACTCATCCATATCTTATCACCAAGATCAATGGATGAGCTTTTGACACCTTTTACTCCTTAAAACCTAAGTTTATAGTCATTTTACCTCGAAACCCTTAGCTTCATTTTTTATTTCTCATTAAGTCCAAATTCATGTTTATACTTATGCCCATGGTTTTTGAATAATTTGTGTGAGTCAATAAAATACAAGGACATGGACACAAAGGTAATATGGGACATCCACACATGTGAATAAAATATCTTATGACACCACTAATAGGATTTTAACAACACTAAAGTTTTATATGGGTCATACCCATAAAGTGGTGCCACATAAAATATACTCACATGCTACAAAATCATATATGGATAATAATATGAATTAAATTAATTTTCAAAATTCCATGACTTTACACATGCCAAAAATGGCACATATGAGCAAAAAAAACATGGGACTTAAATCAATCTTAAGTCATAACAATATATAACAATTTAAATAACAGGATAACATGTTATAACATAATTCCAACAAAAGAATTAATGACAAATAGGTCCCTACAAAGATTTGATGTCAGCATGATTTCATCCACGAGTGGGGAGGTGGGGGTGCCATGTGGCATCCCTATGGCCACTTGGGATTCATGTGGCATCCTTATAGAATGTCTTTGTTTGATATTTATGGCAAACAAATTTAAAAAATCATATTTTATTGTTTTAAAAAAACTAAAAAAATCTTAAAAAATCCCAAAAATTCTCTAAATAATCTCTCAATATTATTACACAATTTTTCATCAATATAAAATATTTTCTCATCAATTTTAGATTAATATGGGCTAAAGGTAAATGAGATCTCTAGACTTTTAACACTAGTCGAAGTCTTCTATTACGCTAACCTGATTGACATTCCACCGGTGTCTCAAGCCGACCCAATGGACATATACTCCACAGTCTATGGTAGAGACACATAATTGGTCACATCAAAGTCACTGAGCCAGTGCTTCCCGTCACCAGGGGTTCAATGGATTACTGGTGCACCCTTCATAAACATGTTCCTACTCAAATACGGGGGTCATCTCAAACCACATGCGCACTAGCTCGTTGAAGTCGAATAATACTATAGAAGAGTGACTTCCCCATACAACTGTGAGTGCACATGCCATGGAACGATCTCGTGTCAAGATACTGGCTCATATTCGATGAGCCTACCATTCCATACAAGGTAAATACTCTTTTAAAAACTCGGGTTATATTATTCTCGATTAGATTCTCCAAGCCCTAGCTTATCACATCAACTATGAGGCATTCTAATCAATATAGTCCTGACTGGGAGGTGACCCTCACACCTCCTTAAGAGTTCACTATCTCAAAACATATACTCTCAATGTCATTTACATATAGTCCATGCATAGATAGTTACTATCAGTGTGACTAGCCCACAAAATGAGGTGTCCTTATCATCATATAATCATATCATAATCCACATATAAATATGCAGCTCTACATAAGGTCTTACATACTATTAAAAACATTTTCAAGTGGGTTATGCATACTCTACTAAAAGGCCTACTAGCCTTTTAGAGACTGATAGAAGCTATCTAGTGGATCGTCTATGTGAAAGTGAATGCATATGATTACCATGGCATGAAATGCATATATAGACGAGTGAGGATCTATTACCATAATATCACACAATTAATCATTAAAAATTCAATAGTCTATCAAAGAGATGTCTTACAACTCTAACAAGTGACATGTCTCTAAGTGACTTAAAACTTCTCACTGTGGCACTAAATGAAAACAATAATAGTTATAAGGCAGCGGAAGAAAATGGCCCATGGGTTCATAAAATGATCAATTTTCAAATAAGAGGTCAAACACTCATTTCGGCGTTTATTTACAAATCATTCTAATTCAATGCCTCTTCCAATTTCCTCATTAGTGAAATTAATTTGAGACATAAGTATTTTCAAAATCAATACCAAGTTTCTCTCTTTTAGGATGGTTTGGTTTTACTATTTAGACTTACTAAAGTTGCTCCCAGTGAAACCAACAAAGTTGCCTTTCAAAATAACTTGAATTTATGTCTTAGAAAGTAATTTACTTTTAAGTAAAAAATTCAAAGGTTTCAAAAAGGACTTTATTCAAAGATTGATGAGTATGAGATGCTCCAAAATATTATGACAAACGGTTATGTGGTCATACCATAATATTCAAAGAACCTCTTTAAGAGTGATCTTCCAAAATGGAAGAAGCATGTAGTTTAGCATAGTCATAACTCTTTAATAGAAAGACAATACAAAGTAGTAATACACAAAATGGGGTGGAATCCCCTTTATGGTTTCTAACATTATCTTGTGCTAAAAAAATTTAAATATAGAAATCCTCGTTCCGAAGAACAAGTGTTTAAGATAAAATCCCTTTCATCACATTTTCTTAATTATTACAATCCATACTTAAGATACATTTTGGTTCAATTGATCTCAATTTCCAAAATAGTGAAAAACAAGCTACTATAAACGAAAATGTTATCTCATACATGAAAATCCTTTTTCATGACCATTGAGCCTAACGTGCCATGTAATAATTCTCATATGACATTCATAACATAATACCACATTCACTTATTCACATAACAATTATAACGGGATCATGCATCACTAAGTACTCACAATATGCTAATATAATACATCACATTATCTCATCATTTAGGAAAGCTCAAAATAATTAAGCATGTAGCTTGAGGCACCAAAAGGATTAATCAATGTCATATTCATGAAACATCTCATGAATTCTCAAATCAGAAAGCAACTCACAAATAATAAACATTTCTTATATCTCATAATTTTCAAGCAATCACAACCGCAATCCTTACACATGCCATATATCTTGAATTAGCCATATCCATACAATTGGTAATTTGAATCGTAGATCATAGATCTAGAATCAAATTACTTAAGCATATGTCTTAAGCTCATATAAGAGTGTACACAAGCATTCAAAATCTTAATATGTAAGTATCGGCTTAATTCAAGTTTATAGCTTATGTGACGAGTCCAAGCATTTCAATTATCAAACTCATATAATACACCAAGATATTCTACCAATAATTCACAAAATATCATAAAACCAATATATTAAAATCATGCTCATAAGTAGAAAGAAGTTGTAGCTTATGGTTTTAAAGTGACCAAGTTATAATGTGCCAATACTTTTGCCTTCGATCTGTGATTTGGTTTCACCCTTTATTTTTCTCTTTTATAACTATGATTATTGTCTCATCCATCCATATGTGTCTTTAGTCTTGTTGTCAACTTCATCACACACTATCCGGAACTAGTCCAGATCTAGACCAAGATTCGGGTATCGGGTATTAAAACTTAACACTTAACACTCAGGTATCGGGCATTGATACTTTATATTCAAAGCATCTACATCATGGCAATCATGATCAAGTGTTTATGCAATTTAAAAATTATATTATACACAATATATGAGGACTATGAGACCATATTAGAGCCCTGCTCTGATACCATTTGTTGGTGGTATAAGACCAATGGGCTAGAAATGCAATCTTTTAAAAAACATTACATTGTATAAAAACTCAAGCGTTTAAATACATGAATATCGTAATACAAAACCATAATATATATATATTCTAGCCTACAAACATAGTTTTTAGACATTTGAAAAATAAAAGTCAACCCTAATAAGTCCCTTACAAATCCCTTAC
>NW_006496493.1:0-49460 GCF_000471905.2 Amborella trichopoda | reverse complement strand
TGTACATCTCTACAATATACTGTATGACTTGCACTCACAATTCCTCATTATATCAAAATTATATGATAATTTCATCTTCATTCTTCATCCTCATCATATATCATAATATCTCATACACATCGTACACTTGATCATAATAATTCAATAAGATTTCAATTCGCATAAATAATAATGCATAGCATTAAAGCTCATACCACAAGATTAAAAAACAATCTCACTATTCACACAACAAACTCAATTTAACCAATCATGAATCTATTTAATAACTATAAATACATCAAATTAACATGCAAACATACATGAGAAAACCATGGTTCGAACCCCTTGTGCCCGGGCTACGAAAGGGCCTTTTGAGGACTTAATTTTGTCCCATTGTTTAAGGAATGGGTGATAATAGTAACTCAAGGAGAACAATCAAATGGGAAGCAAATGATCCCATTTATTTCACTTAATGACAATAAAATCATGAGATAGGCATGTATCAAAATAGCCCTTCAAAGTTTGAGAGAGGTACTACACAAAATAAGAAAGTTATGGTGAAACTAAACCATGTGATCCATAAGGGACCACACGAACTTTTCAACATTAAAAAAGGAGCTAAATGGACTATTTCTTATACTAAAAAATGATGAAATAAACCTCTCATCAGTTGTATATTCTCAAAAAGATCAAGAAATCAAGTTGAAACTACTCAAGATCATGGAGTAAGCAAGCTAGTCTACATATACTATGTGTATGGACTACACTATTGCTTTGAGACTCTTCAAGTATCATGTTTTCATGACAAAAAATTAAGAAAGCTACTGTAAATTAAGAATTACAACATGCTGTGATAATGGAAATGAGGCAGGAATTAAAAATGCGAGAAGAAAAATCAATACCTTAATGAAGCAATAGTGTGGGCTTGATCACATAAATGATGGATTACTCCATAGAAGGGTTTCAAATGAAAGCTCAAGGAAGTAGATAGTCTCATGGATGATTACAGTTTTATCAAGGGTTCTATCTCTTTCTCTGTTTGAAGTGAATACTTAAGTTACGGTTATAATTGATCTCGTAAGTTACTTTTATACTTAGATCATAAAGATGAATTTGATCTTGATCTTTGAAGTATTAGATCAATGGCACATGAGACGCTTTTATCCAAGTCACTCATTCATATCTTCTCACCAAGATTAATAGATGAGATTTTGACTCCTTTCACTCCTTAAAACCTAGGTCTATAGCATTTTACCTTGAAGCTCTTAGCTCCATGTTTTATTTCCCATTAAGTCCAAGTTCATGCTTACACTTATGCCGATGGTTTTTGAATAATTTGTGATAGTCAATAAAATACAAGGACATGCACATATGGGACATCCATACATGTGAATAAAATATCTTATGATACCACCAATAGGATTTTAACAACACTAAAGTTTCATATGGGTCAAGTCCATAAGATGGTGCCACATAAGATGTACTCATATGCTCCAAAATCATATGTGGATAATAATATGAATTAAATTAATTTTCAAAATTTCATGACTTCACACATGTCAAAATTACACATATGAGCAAAAAAAACATGTGAGTTAAATCAATATTAAGTTATAACAATATATAACATTTTAAATAACATCATAATATGTTATAACATAACACCAACAAAAGAATCAATGACAAATAGGTCCCCTTATAGATATGACGTTAGCATGATGTCATTTACGAGTGGGGAGGTGGGGCAGACACACGGCATCCCCATGGCCACTTGGGATCAATGTAGCATCCCCATAGAATGTCCTTGTTTGGTATTTATGTCAAACATATTTGAAAGGCATATTTTATTATTTGAAAAAAAAAATTTCAAAAATCCAAAAAATTCTCTAAATAATTTTTCATTATTATTACACAATTTTTCATCAACATAAATATTTTCTCATCAATTTTAGATTAATATGGGGTGAAGGTAAATGAGATCTCTAGACTTATAACACAAGTCGGAGTCTTCCATTGGGCTAACCTGAATGATGTTCCACAGGTGTCTTAAGTCGACCCAATGGACCTATACTCCACAGTCTATAGCAGAGACACATAATTGGTCACATCAAAATCGCTAAGCCAGAGTTTCTCGTTATCAGGGGTTCAATGGATTACTGGTGTACCCTTGTGGGACATGTTCCTACTCAAATACAGGGATCCTCTCAGAGCACATGCGCACTAGCTTTTTTAAGTCGGATAATACTATAGAAGAGTGGCTTCCCCATACGACTGTGGGTGCATATGTCATGGAATGGTATCGTGTCAGGATACGGGCTCATGTCCTTCTTTTAAATACTCGGGTTCTATTATTTTCAATTGGATTCTCCAAGCCCTGGCTTATCACATCAACTATGAGCCATTCTAATCAATATAGTTCTGACTGGGAGGTGACTCTCACACATCCCTAAGAGTTCACACTTTCAAAACATATACTCTCAATGTCTCAAATACTCAGGATATATGAATCTGGGCCCTAATGCGTCAAGCACCTAGATTCAGTCTCTCTGTATGCCTCAAATACTCGGGGTATATGAATCTGGGCCCCAGTGCGCCAAGCACCCAGATTTAGTCTCACTCTAACTCCCAGTGAGCGTAAGACTATTGGCTTTAAGGCCTTGAAAGGCCACGTAGCCAACAATATGGTGCCCAATTTCAGGAGAAATCATCACTTTGGCGGGCCATACTTAGAAACACTGTCGGAGCTCAATTTCTTCAAAAATCGAGCAAAATAATTGTTGAATTAGAAAAACTATGACTCTAATCCTCTAAATAACACTTTAATCTTCAAAGCCCCTCTGATTTGATCACAGAAAGTAGTTATTTCTCCAAAAATTAATCAAATGGCCGAAATTATATGAAAATTAGGGTCCATCATGAATCAGTCACATTTTCTTCATAAATTGGTGAATAAAAATTTGTTAATAACAAAAATAACTTACATAATGACCTGAAGAACATCAAGTGCTTCAAAAACCCTTGGATATCACATAATATGGTGTCCAATCTCAGTAAAAATCATCACATTGGCAGATTGTACTTGAAAGCGTTGCCGAAGCTCGATTTCTTCCAAAATCGAGCAAATTAATTTTTGAATCATCGAAAATACAATTATAATCGTCTCAATAATACTTTGAACTTTAAAAACCCTCTGATTTTGATCCAAAAAACTCTCTAATTCGACTGTAACTAATTAAATGGCGAAATTCTTAGAACTCGGAGTTTTTTTCAAAACCGTGAATCTAATCCATTATTTTAGAACATTTTGATGCATTATTGTGAGTAATAATACTCTGCAAAGCCTATTATGGTTCAATAATACAACAGAAAGTAAAAATCACGTGAAATTTACACTGTTCTTCCAAGGAATCGGTGGGACTTGCCCCAAAAACCAGAGACTCAACGAATTTTTCATCGAACTCAAACGAATCCCCTTTTTTAGCTGAATCCAGAACGTCATCAATGATTCCCCATGGGGATTGCCTGATTCCAGATCGGATCGCTGATTTTTTGATCCCTGGTTTCTATTTATAAATAAAAGGATGATGTGTTCATGCCTCCATGGTGATGCTGCTTCCCAATCCGCAGCCTAGCATGAGGCACGATCCCCCGACTAACTCAAGCTGACAATCGGGTTGTATGGAACCCTAGCCTGATGGATTGAAAGTTAGGGTTTTGGATCCGCCTGTTGAAATAGGTCGCTTCCGGGTCGACATGGTGTGGGCCTGACTAATTCTCGATCCAAGTATAGAAGAATCTTATTTGGTGTGAAATATACCATATATATTTCATATATAATGATTATACATTCTAGCACACATTAATATATCTTATATAATACATGTAATATATACATTTTGTATTTCAACCAAGACCCGACTCGATTAGGTGGCTTGTAGGATTGGGTCCAAGTCTGATCACCTAGGGACACCATGGACCCGGCCTTGCTGAAGTCGACTCAACCCGTTTACAATCGTGATTCAACCGAATCAGAAATCCCTGATGTTCACAGAAATAGTTAAGATTTGATGGTTGAAATTTCAGGATGTATATGTAAAGGGTACAGTTTGTATAGAGCCTAGGCTCTAAACAATCAAATTTGAGCCCACCTTCAAATAGTGTCGAGAAATGTGGTTTCAATAATGGAAATCTTTGACTAGCCTTAAAAGATATTTTCATCTTTAATTATAAAATTTAAAGCTTTAGAAATAGAACTTATCTATGAAAATTGAATAACTTAAAAATTGCAATCCAAAAATGTGTTACAAAATGCATTATTTCTAACACTTGAAATCCATTTTTTTCTCTAGTCTATGCATCTTGACATCGAGATGATCAATTTGAGGATATAGGGCATCAAAACGACCTTTTCTAGTGCAATTTTTAAAGTAGGCTCTAATTTGATGGTTTAGAGCCTACGCTCTATATAAACTTTTCCCATATGTAAATGCTGAATCCTGGAGCCATCTATTGATCCTACGCACAGAACAGGCATTAGTTAATTATGATTGAGCCTGTATCAATCAATAAGGCACTAACTGTGTACCATTGTGTTATAGCACAATTCAAGTGTTCATGTGGCATCATGTGAAATCACCTCGTGTAAAACTATCATGGCTGGGCTTTTGTAAAGCGGAAGCCCAAGGGGACGTTCGCATGAAAATGATTTTTTAGAAATCATTTTTTTGGAAAATAACTGATTGCTCACGTTTGGTTCATCACAAGAGTAAGAAATCTTTTTACCTTTGACATTAATTTCCATGAAAAGTGTTCAAAATCTATGAAATTGGATTCTTACCTATGTAGGTATGATTCCAATTTGTTTCAAAATATTCAGGGGTAGGGTGTAAGTAAGGCTGCCATCGGGGCCAGTTGGCCCTAGGCTCGACAAAGCCCAAAAATACTTTGGTCCGGCCTTGTAGAGCTGGCTCGAAAAGTGTACCGAAAATCCCACCCCGTCCTTGAATATGTACTATCAAATCCCAGCCCAACCCAACCCAATGCGAAAAGAATATATTCCAAAGCCAAGGACGCTAAAAGGCCTTCAAAGGGAAGGAACCTAAAGTCTATTATCAACTATCCATAGATGGCTTGGTGCTGCTATCACACAAAGGTTTTGTCTGAAGCGGGGCCTAGGCATGGCCTGGCCCATTAAGATGTCCTCCATGCCCGTTTTATTTATTTTTTTATTTCACTCTTCAAACTTTTCTTGTCTGTAGTAAGCCAAAAATACTTTTCAGAAAAATTTAAAAAATATTTGGTTTCTAGAGAGAGAAAGAGATATTAGTTCTAGAGAGAGATTGAGTTTTTAGGGAGCGGCTAGAGAGGGTTTTAGAGAGAGAAACAAATTGATTTCTCGAAAGAGAAAGAGAGATTAGATTTTTAGAGAGAGAGATTGATTTCTAGAGAGAAAAAGAGAATAAGTTTTTAGAGAGAGAATGGTTTTTAGAGAGAGAATAAGTTTTAGAAAAAGAATGAAAATGGATTTTTGAAAGAAAAAGAGAGATTGGGTTTCTAGAGAGAATCAGTTTTTAGAGAGAGAAAGAGAAAGAATTAGTTTTTAGAGAGGGAAAGAGAGAATAGAATTTTAGAGAGAAAAAGAGAGAATGGATTTTTAGAGAGAATAGGTTTTTAGAGAGAGATTGGGCTTCTAGAAAGAGAATGGCTTTTTAGAGAGCAAGATTGGGTTTTTAAAAAGAAAAATAGAGAATGGGTTTTTAGAAAGAGAAAGAGAGATTGGGTTTTTAGAGAGAGAATGGGTTATTAGTAAGAGAAACTTAATAGATTTTTAAAAATAGCAAGAAAGATTGGGTTTATAGAGAGAGAGAATATAGGTTTTAATATAGAGAAAGAGAGATTGGGTTTCTAGAGAAATACGATGGGTTTTAGAGAGCGATTGGATTTTTAGAGAGAGAAAAAGAGAATGGATTTCTTGAGAGAGGGAATAGCTTACATTCCAGATTCCAGGAGGGTAGATTCCCAAATAGTTTACCAAACGAAAGAAAACAATTTGATAGGAAATCTAGATAGTATTACCAAACATGAGAAAAAAAAAATATGGAAAATCTGAATCTAAAAAATTTATTTCTTAAGAACTGAATTTCCTGCAAGAAAACTATTTCACATGAACCAAACTTTCCCCAAATCTCACCTGATTTCTTTGCCCTAAAACTTGTAAGATGATATTTTTCATCTCAACAACCTTGATCATGAAGTGAATAAGAAAAAGACATTTATTTTTCGGTAGTTCAATGCTAGGAATCAAACTTGAGATATAGCGGTATCATATGTTACTCACTAAGCACTGAAGTCCAAGCCTATATTGAGGTCCCGATTACATCTTACAACACCTTAAAAATTTAAAATTTTAAAAGTCTTTAGAGATATGTTTGATCAGCACTATCATTGGAGCTTCACATTCTAGGATGAAAATAAATTTGCACGTTTGTTCAATAAAAATTTTAGTCAAGTAATAAAATAATATTTAATTGAAATAGAAAATAGACCAAAAACAAAATCTTAAGTAATACACAGGGTGTCTAGCACCAAATCTATGTTCTGAACTTGATTTAAAATGCAGTTTTACCGAATTTCAAAGCCTTTGTCCGGCAAAAATCACACATAAAATAAATAGGTCTTGGGTTTTTTGTGAGTCAATGGGGGAAAAGGACTCCAAACCCTTGAGCGGAATTTAGCTTAGGATACAGCGTTGCAAATTATCAAACAATAACCAATTAAGCCCAGGCTCACCTCTTTTGAATGATACTATTGTAAATGGGTTCTTCACATAAATAGGTTCTTGACTTAAAGAAGGAAAAAGCGTATTTAAGGCGTCAATCTTATACTATTGAAATAAGGTACACTTCAAAAACAGGTTGATTCCAACATTGAAAAACCCTCAAATTAATCATTTCAATTCAAGATTGAGAAACATGGATATGAGGAGGGAGAATAGTGCATCTTGTAAGCATATTACTTGGACTGTCTATTGCAAAAAATTTAAATATTTATAATTTGCCCTATTTTTTAAACTTTAAATTTAATATAGACTTTTTGAGAAAGTAAATTTAATAGAGACTCGTTGATTGTTTACTGATATAGACCTCACCCCATGAAGGAAGCGCCTCCACCAATCCACGTGAGATGACAATTGTGCCGCTCTTTACAAGATTATACGCGCTTGAATCTTATCAAGGCCCTAGGCATTGAGGGTGTATCATATGTGAAGAAGTTAATGATTAGAGAAGGTCAACACCTACACCTTGAGAAACCGCGTGGAGTATTTAAAAAGAGTCCACTAAGAAGATAAGTGTTTTTATTGGATATTGAGATTTGAGAGAGAGAAGGAGCACTTGTATCCATGGCTCTCAGTTTGCTTTAATGGCCCATCTTCCCTTCTAGTTTTCTACTACATAGATAGACTTGACTGAGTGGGTGGGCTTGGAGTGCCTCATTACATTCGTGTTTGCTGCAACACCGTATTACAAGAGGATGTAGTTACTAGGGGGCAAGAAAGGTACATGAATGTGTGTGTGAGAGAGAGAGGGGGAGAGAGATAAAAGTCTTTGATAAACAAGAAATTGTTATAAGTAATGACATAACAAAGAATCATCATATTTAAAATCCGAAGATGCTCAATGAACCTAATCACATCCGAGAATCACACGACAATAAGTTATGAAAATACAAAATACATAGCATTTATGTGGAACTAATGTTGTCAGATTAGGCACGGAGTCTTTTTTGGTTTGGTGAGAAAAATGAAGGGATTCGATGCGTTGGCCAATTTGAGAGGAAGACTTCATACTTTTTTAAAAAAAATTAATAAATAAATTAGATATTTATATATATAATATACAGAAATAATGAAAAATTAGAAATAAAAAATTTAAAAATTTTAAAACTTATTTTTATATAGGTATTTCTTCTGGACAGAAGCAACCCAAAGCTTCGACCGTAGCAGACCCGAATATGACATAAGCAGCCCCAAGCGGCCTGAATCTGACAGAAGCGACAGTAGCATGATTCTCTTCACTTTGGTTTATGCCTAACATCCAAAAGCTTTGGCCTCTTCACTTCGGTTTATGCCTAAAATTCGAATACTTAGGCCTCTTCAACTGATGCGAAGCGCATTTGATAACATTGCAGGGAACCAATAAAGAATAAAATCATACCCCACTACTTTCTATTATCCACCCCCATAACATTTTTTTCTTTTAGGGAAGTTCAGTGGGGATTACATGCCCTACCTGTTTTAAAAATAGTTAGTAGTTTTCGAATCCGTTGGTGGGAATGAAACCTCAATCGGTAGCTAAGGCCCAAGTTATGCTACCGCCAATATTATTAGAACAAACCACTCTTTACCATCCCAACAGCAATCCCACCTCCCTCTATATAATTCTCTAACACCATCCACATCTCTTCACTTTTACAGATATCGTACATTTTACCAAATGAAAAAAGCTCATGTTAGCCCATGGGCTCATGGAACAGTATAAGTCCAATGGCCCAGATTGAATCTGGAGTGATCCAATGAGCGTAATTGTATTTTGTAATTTAATTTTCATTTTTTATCTACAAATCTAAATTACTTGAAATTTTGAGCGTCTATTATTCAAGAATAGTAGAATCTATTAAAATATATAGAAATAATAATTCGCGTAAATTAGATTACCACAATACCTCTGAAATGTTCAGGGGGTATTTTGATCAATTTATGTTATGTGGGTGCGCCTTGATGAGAAGAGTTTATGCCACAAATTTTATACTATTTGGATTAATATAAAAAATATTAAAATTTTATTACCTATATACAATCCTGACAGTTAGATCGGCCCAGATTCAATTTGGACTATTGAGCTTATACTATTTTATTAGCTAGTGGCTCACCCTAGCATCTTCCTTCCCAAATTATTGTTAAATCCTCAACATCTACACCTTCTTTTGCCAACAAATCCTCCAAATTATTGTTAAATCCTCTATATATGTTCAAGCCTCACCTTTCTTCTATAACACAAGCCATTTGTTTCCTCCCATATGTGCTACAACGCCTCATTCCCTCAGCACACCACTTCGTAACATTGAAATAAGAAAATAGTTTATATAAGGCTGATGCCTTAAAATGTGGAATTAAAATATATCTATGAAACCCTTTAAAAATTTGATGTTCCAGAAACATCTCATTAATCATCTAGACATAGGAACATATAGACATGGAAAAAAAAAAAGATTCCGAGCCCTTCAAATAGTGCATCTTGGATCACATTATTTTGGCCGTCCATTTTCAATATTTTCATGTATTTATAGATCTACTTGATTTGAACTATTTTTGGAGTTTAAAATTCTGTAATTAGGGATAAAAATAGATTCATGCACCATCCTAAGAATTTTCGAAAATTAATTTGCAGCTCATGATAAAGTTTCGAGGTGCACCTTAAGTTGTTTGATTAACGTTGCAACTTTATAGAAACCATACCCTTTAAAGAACCTCCCTCCACTCTGACCCCCTGCTCAAACTCCATCACTCATTTTAGCTCCTGTTGCACTGACTATAACTCTCCTTCATTGGTTGATACTACCCCAATTGGTAAACAATATTTGTTGGGACAGTGATGCAAATCACCCTCATTTGCCTCTTTTGTTGAGGGGTATTTTTATCATAGAAAAAATATCTTTTATAGAGACCAATAAAAGTGTATTTGTAGAGAGAAAACAACAAGAAAAATGTAAAAAGGTTTGGGGATAGAAAATGGGCTTTTGCACAAACACTAGCACCATTGTGACCTCATATTGGACCACATTTTCGTCAGCATTTTTTTACAACAATGGTATTGGTTATTGGTAATGGAAAGAGGAGTCAATTGATGGTAGTATTATGATATGATATATCTACTTGAGCTTTCTTTGTTATTGTATGAGGTAATATCTACAAAACCTCAAACTTATAAATTTCTTCATTTGATAGTGAATGCATAATTACGTCTTGCCTGTGAATGTAGCCCATTTTGGAGGAACCACATAAATTTGTGTGCCTTCTACTTTTACTTGTGTTGTAGTTTGGTGACTTCCCATTTCATTTATTTTTCTTGTTTTATTTATTTTTCCCCAAATATATTACACATATCATTGTCCATGGGTATTTTGTTTGGGTGTTGGATTCATTGTCATGTGGTGCTCAACACATCAAGTAGGGGATTTGCGTTATCCCAATTCGTCAATAATTGGTATTAGTGCTCACGGAAGTATGTAGTGTTTTTAGGAAAATGGAAATTCATAAGTTTGAGGTGGAGAATTTTAATGGGAAGATGATTTTGAAATTAAAAATGTAAGATCTATTGGTATATCTTGGGCAACACAAGGCATTACTTCGAAAATATAAAAAATTGATAAATATGATCGACGATGATTGGGAGGAACTTGATATAAAATCAAGGTCCACTATTCGCTTATATTTGTTGAATGAAGTATTGTTTGATATTGTTAGGGAAAAGATGACAAAAGATTTGTGGAAAAAATTGAAAAGTTTGTATAAAATAAAATATCTCACAAACTGAATTTTCTTAAAAAGAAAATTATATTCATCGAGGTTGAAAGAGGGTACGTGTTGAAACATTTGAATAAATTTAATAGTTTCATATGTCAACTTGAAAGTATTGGTGTCAGAACGGAAGATGAAGATAATAGTCATCTTACTTTGTACATAGTTGGAATCCTATGATAACCTCATTACAAGATTGAGTTATAGTAAAGAAGATTCTCTTAATTTGGGCTCGGTGTGCAGCAATCTTCTTACAAATGAACTTTGAAAGATGATTGGTTATATGCCTTGATCTCGCCCTCAGGTCAAGGTGACAGCGTGGCTCCGAGTATAAGATGGACCCGGAACCTGAGACCACTGTCTCGTGAACTATGTAAGGAAGACACAGACAAGAATAACAATCGATGAAAGAGGAATTTAGTAGTGAGGCAGGACTTACCTCACGTGGATCCATGACATGCTCGGGCTAACTTGCATGGGCGGCCTCTTAGATCATGTAGAATGCCTCCCTGGCCTATGGCTGGTTTAGAATCGTCTCGCTTGGCTTATTTCTTCTTACCTGTGACCACACACACACATTAGAATATAGACAAGTCGGTATGAAGACCCCACCTTGTCATAGGGTGAGCGCACACGTGCTTGTGTAAGCAAAGAAAAATGGAAAATAACATGATAAAGTCTGTGTAAATTTGTCAGCCTTATGGCACCTCGATGAGGGACTCTTAGTTCATATCTTAAAATAAAGAAAGAAAGAAAAGGGTGAGGTAGAGAGAGTGAAAGAGAAATGAAAAGAGAGAAGAAAAGAAGAAAAAAAGATAAGTTTGAAGGCTTGTCTGCTTTTCACCAAGTACTCCAAAAAAATAAATAGAGAAGAGGTTGAAGACTGGTATGCTTTTCACTCAGTAATCCAAAGAAATAAAGAAAGAAGATGTTGAAGGCTGGTCTGATTTTCACCCAGTACTTCAAAGAAATAAAGAAAGAAGAAGTTGAAGGCTAGTCTGCTTTTTACCCAGTACTTCAGAGGAGTAAAGAAAGAAGGAAAAAGTTGAAGGTCGGTATGCTTTTCACCGAGTACTTCAAAGGTAATGTGTGTTTTGGAAAAGAAAGAGAAAAGAAATAAAAGAAAAAGGATGAAGGCTAATATGTCTTTCAACTAGTGCTCCAAAGAAAATGTATGTTTTAAAGAGAAAAGAATGACAAGGCTGATTTGGCTTCCACCCAACACTTCAGAGATAAAATTTATTTTTTTTTTATAAGAGAGAAAAGTGGAACAAAGGAGAAGAAGTATTTACTTTAAAAAAAGGAAGAAAAAAAAGAGATGAGATAAGGTGAAAAAGAGGGAAGAAGTAAGATCGGGAGGCTAGGCTGGTACTGTGACAAGACTGGCATGGCGGCTGGTCTGACATGGCAGGTAAACGGGCATGGTAATTAGACTGGCAGGATGGCTAGACTTCTCAATGACAAGACTGGCACGATGGCTAGTCTGGCGCAACGGATGGCCTGACATGATCGTTAAACGGGCACGGTAACTAGACCAACACGACGGCTAGGCTGCTTAGTGACAAGACTAGCACGACAGCACAAGACTCAACCTACCCTCTGGTCAAACAAGCAAAAGAGAGAGAAAAGAAAAAGGAGATAGAGATCGTGCTTGACAGTATACACCATCATGCAAGACAAAGAAGAAAGAGAAAGAAGGAAGCGTCATGCCCGGCAGTGTGTGTTGCCTCAGAGGACAAGATGAAGAGAGAAGAGAGGGAGTCACACTCAGCAGTATTCACTACCGTGCCAGACAGATAGAAGAGAGAAGAGAGAGAGAGAGTCATGCTTGGCAGTATTTACTACCGTGTGAGACAAAAAGAAGAGAGTGAGTCACGCTCGCCAGTATTCACTACCGTGAATAAAGAGAAAAGAGAGAGTCATGCTCGGTAGTATTCACTGCCATACGAGATAGAAAGAAGAGAGACGAGAGAGAGTCATGCTCAGCAATATTCACCGCCGTGCGAGACAGTGAGAAGAGAGAAGAGAGAGAAATTCACGCTCAGCAGTGTTCACTACCTTGTGAGATAGAGAGAAGAGAGAAGAGAGAGAAATGAAAGAAGAAGAGAGAGAAAGGAACGGATAAGAGAGAAAGGAAATGAGAAGAGAGAGAAAGGAAAGAAGAAGAGAGAGAAAAGAAAGGAAAGAAGAGAGAAGAAAGAAAGAGGAGAGAGAAAGTCATGGTCAATAGTATTCACTGCCATGCACGATAGAAGAAAGAAAGAAGAGAGAGAAGAGTAAAGAAGAAGAGAGTGAAAGGAGAGGAAAGAGAAAGAAGAGAGATAAAGAATACAGAGATAAAGAATAGAGAGGAAGAAGAGAGAGAAAGAAGAGAAAAAAAGAGAAAGAAGACAGAGAAAGAAGAGAAAGGAGCGATAAAGTTACCTTTGAGGCCTAGAGGTACCCATCCAAAATTTCTCTCTCCTCTCTCTCTCTCTCCAAGCCATGACCAAAAAAATTCAAGCAAGAAAGGAATTTTTAATTCATGAAAGAAGGGTCTTTTACTTGTAGAGAGTATGTCCATATAAAGAAGTGGGGCCGAAACATGGGTGGATGATCAATTTCTAACCTAATTAATAAAAATTAACAATTAAATAAATTAAAAAAAATAGGGGCAGAATGATGATTTTGTCCCTGCATCAACAATCCGTGAAATTCTGAATCAATCCCTGTGATGGCCATGCAATCTTCATGATCTTTCGGTATCCGTTCGTAGTCCTTCTAGTCTTCATCCGGCCAAAATATTATTCTTTTCTTGATCGGCTCATGAAGACGATTGTTTTGATATCTTATTTGAACCATGGATCGGACTCTCGGGCCATGATCATGATGCTGTAAAACATGGGAAAACATGCGATCTTAGATTTAGGATTCAACCTATTCTTCAATGTTTTTCGTCGTTTCCTTAGTTGTAGCATGTCAAACATGTTGCCATAATTGTTTTGCAAAAATAACGGCTTGATTTAGTACCCGAACGATTGTTTTCCAAATTGGGAAACTTTGGCGGGAGTTTGGATTATGGTAGCCAGAATTGTAGCAACTTCAAACTCATCGTGCATCGAATATGACCGTCCATCACTTACGAGGATCGGCTCAGATGGAGCCTCTGACCTTGTGCTCGTAATGGGTCTGGTTTGAGGTCGATCCGATGTGCGAGCATCATCATATGGTCGTTTGATCGTGGAGACATGTTGCTGGAAAGTTTTTACTATTTTTGGAAGTTTTTTGATGAATTTCTCTCTTCGATTACTCTCGGCTCAGACCGTGTTACCATGTGTGCCGTATATCGAATTGACTAGGTCATTGAGACGAACATACTCCCAAAATTTGGGCTCTATCCAACTCAAGATGAGGAATATACGGCCATGTGAAGTTTGCCCCTGAAATTGAGTTCCACTATTTCCATTAATGGAAACTGGTTCACCGAGGGTGCACCATAATAGTGTAGGGCCTACCTATTTTGGGTAATGTGGCCATAACATGCTCCATAATCGTCCAAATACGTCGAAAATTGGTACCCAAGGGTTTTTAAACATTTTGAATCCAATGGCGATGGTTTGGAGACTATTTAATGCTCCAATAATAGTGTTATAGTTTAGAGTCCATTTTCAGCATGAAAGAGGTAGAATTTCCCGAAATTGTTTTGACGTCTGCACTGTCTAACACTTGTCGAATTGCGTCAAAACTTGGCAGGTGTTCTTAGGAGACTCTTAGGCACAATCTTGATCATTCTTGGACCATTCCAAGATTATCAAAAATTTAACTTTTGGATCAGGGCTTGTTGAAAGATGACTTCCATTGTCCACAGGCATTTTGGTACGCGCAGACATAAGTCGTGAACTACTCTCCTTACTCAAATCGGGGATACAAGTGATGGAAAATGACTTCAAACAGCTTGCCCTGCTGAATGTTGTGCTTTGCGAGATGCGTGAAGTACAACATTCGAAAACAAAAGTGTTCCTTCACCTTTAGTTTTCTTCTTGGCCACTGGATCTTACAAACGTCAAAGGGATACTCGTGTAAAGCTGCTTCCCGGAGGGATGACCAAGGCACTCAGACGACTGAGGGCCTTGCTTAAGGGCTTGTAGACCCGGATGTGGAGACTTTCGGGGGGAGAAGAGACATTTGAGGGATGATTTTAGAGTCTACACGCCATTGGACGTACAAGATGCTTTTAAAGTCTTCACTCTTGTCAAAAATTTTGCGGCTTGGTTTCCTTCTACACCAGGTTTGCTTTGACAAGCAAGGTACCTCGGTGGGCCCCATCCTGCCGAGCCCAGTCAAGTGTTTTTTATTAGCTGTTCAAAATGTCTGGTCTGGTTGAGGAGGGATTTTGGCGAGGCGACCTTAAAAGGGCACTATCCTAGTTACTGTGGGCAGGTATTTACTTAATTTGAGAGTTTCTTGCATGTGATGGATCTTGAGGGATGATTTTAACGTCTACACCCCGTTGGAGGTATGGCGGGATGATTTTAAAGTTTTCACCCTATTGGACATATGAGCGGCGTTGTTTGCAGCCTCACCAGGTTTGCTTGGCCTGGTATGATAATTTCTTGCCTATGAATGGTCTTGTTTTTTTTGTCTCAATAACAAGGTATTCTTCTACTGAGGAATTTTCTTGAAATACCGATTGAAGCCTCCTATGGGGGCAAGCGCTGCATCAACCTGCTTATTGGTTCGAGTGCCCTGGTAGGTTTTCACTTGGATAGGGGTAAGCAGTGACGTAGAGACGATTTTTACCAACCTCCTTTTTATTGGGCTATTTTTCCCATGACCTGATGGCCATGTCTTCCCCTTTTTTCATTTTTGCTCACGGTGCCCTTTGTCAGTTTTCTCTGTGCCCGGTTTTTAGTTTACATAACACTCTTACTGATGGTTTTGTGACCATGCCCGTCCGTCATTTTTACTCATGGCTATCCCATTTTGGGTTTTCACCATACCCGTTTTTCTTGTGGGGGCGTGTTTTAAGGTCATGCCTTTAGGACTTAGGCAAAGCAGTTTAACGTCATGCAGCCAGGATGTTCACTATAGTTTAGGGCCGTACAACTAGACCGTGATGGCGATGGATGACAGTCTGTGGAGGCCATGGGGTGAGTATGGTGGTGATTTTGACTCACTTTGAGGAGATGTCATGAGACCGTGTATGAATGATGGATTGTATTTGTATGGAAGGTGGATGAGTGGTGACCCACTAGTTGTCAATGAGTATAGATGGTGGAAAGGCTCACAGGGGTTTCGTGAGCATGTGTCCGACTCACTGGGGAATTTTTCGAGTTCTAGAAGGGCTATGAAGATGGACTCATTGGGGATGAAATGGAGATGGTATGAACATATATGGAGGCGTGTTTAAGGTCATGCCACCTGGACTTGGGCTAAGCAATTTAACGTCATGGGGCCAGGACGTGCACTATAGTTTAGGGTCAAACAGTTGGACCGTTGTGCGAAGCAGTTTATTGTCTTGCGGCTAGGATGTGCACTATAGTTTACGGTCATATAGCTAGACCATTGCGCAAAGCAGTTTAATGTCATGTGGCCAAAACGTGTGCTTACAGTTTAGGGTCATGCGACTGGACCATTGTGCGAAGTAGTTTAATGTCATGCGGCCAGAATGTGCACTATAGTTTAAGGTCATACAGCTGGACTGTTAATGAGTTGTCATGTATGTGGTCGCTAACGAGGCGTGGACTTATTGGGAGATGTGAAGTGGATGAGGCTCCATGGGGGAATGGGCTTATGGATGGTGGTCTTACTCACTGGGGATGAAATGGCTGAGACCATTTATGGGTAGTGCGTTCAAATGATGAAGGTGGCTCAGTGAGGGATGGCAGGCGGAAGCAAACTCACTGGGGATTGGGAAGTGAGTATGACTCCCTGGGGATAAGAAGTTAAGGCATGAACATGATTCCAGTGGGGATGGAAACGCGATGAGGGTTGAGCCTTGCCGATGCACACATGAACGGGCCGACAAGGGAAGGCATGCGCGGAGCGGCATGCAAAAGGAGTGGGTGTAGAGGCAGAAGTGGTGCGTTCGGCAGTGAAAGTGCGCACGGTTGCAACAAATGACGGTCTGGTGCACTTGCAAGCAAAGTGCACACGCCAGTGATGCGCGCACGAAATGGAGCATCAGGGTTTTCACGATACTATATTCACACTCGGTAACACTTGACAAGGGAACATGCTCAGCAGCACATGTGGTGAGACAATGCACTCGGCGACAACGTGTGGCGAGGGAACACTCTCAGCCGCAACATGCAACGAGCAAACACGCTCAATGGCAACATGTGATGAGGGAACACGCTCGGCAGTGGCATCCCGAGGTTTGGGCTCGAGCCTCGACCCGACACGGTCCGGCATGTCGTCGTTTGGCCTTTTAGACTTGAGTGGAATTTCCATTTTGTGTGGGGTAGTTTGGGGAAGCCCCGGCTATAAAAGGGGGCAAAACCCTTCTACCGTTTTACTAAGGTAAAAATGTCTAAGGCTTGTTGCGAGGGGTTTCTGATTGGGAACACGATGGGGAAAGCCAAGGCTTATCCAGCAGTTTCTTCTGGCAAGAGGAACACGTCGGAAAGGGGAAGAAAGAGGCTTCAGAAAGATTTTTGTCAGGGAATTTCTAGAGTTTCGCTGGATCTTTTTCGGCAAAGCAGACACACCAGGAAGAAGAGAGAAAGGCTTGGTAGGGTCGCAACAGGACTTAGGAGTCTCCGGGGGGAGTGACGGAAGGGTTGTAAGGTAGTCGAGGGGTCACAGTGCAACTGAGGGGGTCAGGCAGCCAAAGGGTCACAGGGCAATCGAGGGGTCAGGCAGTTAAAGGGGCACAGGGCAACCAAGGCGTCAGGCAACCGAAGGGTCATAGGGCAACCAAGCTTCATGTGAGAACACATGGTGGTTGCGCATGTGTGGGAAGGCATTTGTGAAATGTCTCAATGAAATATTGTGCGCAACAGCTAGTCATGCCCGGAGATGAGTGTGTTCAGCAGTGGTCGTGCACAGTAGTGAACGTGCATGACAACGAACATTCGCAGCTCATTCGACAGTTACCGTGCTCGGTGGGGAGTGTGCATAATAGCAAACGCACGCAGTGGTTATCGCACCTAGCAGCGAGCGTGCATGGCAGTTTAACATGAGTGACAATGAACATGCATGGAAGCTTAGCATGCTTGGCAGCTTGGGCCGTTACTCAAAATGGGAAGTGCTTGTATCCGCCGGCAAGACCTTCTGAGAACTGTCTGAGGGTCAGGGACTTTGGAATTGTTAACTTTGATGATAACTCAGTTAGAGGGAATCCCATCTGACTGCCAAAGTTTGTTGGAAGCCCAGTCCTCAAGCACAATTGTGAACTCCAGGTTGTTATGTGGCAGGGCACTTACTTTGAACAGAGCATGCTCTCCATCATAGGCCAATTCCTTGACAGCAAAATCTGCTTTGTATGTCTGATATACTCAATCTAGAACCCTTCTCTATTCCTCTGACGCTGAAGCGACACTTGGTGATCAACTGCTCTCTTTTCCTCAGATGCAAGAGCAATCTTGATGATTAACTGGTTCCCTTTTCCACATATGCAAGAGCGATGTTGATGATTAACTGCTTCTCTTTTTCTCAGATGCAAGAGCAACGCTAACACCCCCTCACATTCCATAGGGTTGAATTTTTAAGATTTCGCACTTGTCACGAAAAACTGTCTCGGTAACTTGTAGTTTCTCTTAATGAAAATTTTTGCTTGTTTGCACTGATTGTCTCCTCGGCCACTCCTAGACGAGCTCGCAATTTCTTCCATGTAGCAGAAGAGTAGCCGAAAGCCTTAGACACCCACGAAAAGCTTCGACGAAATCCTTCCCACTGATGAAGAAAGGTGAAAGACAAGCCTTCTCCAAAAAAGAGAGGAAAGGACGCGGGAGACCATGGGTGCAAGAACATTCAGAACGACGTCTAAGCCATTCGCAGAAGAAAACTCGGCCACGCGAAAGCTGATATCGAGAAAGGAACACTTCCAGGAAAAGAACCCAGGTCAAACATGACAAGCAGCATTCAATGAAAAACAGAATGAGGCACAAAACCCAAGGTCACAAGAATAAAAAGAAAAAAATCCCCATCATCGAAAATCCCATTTTCAACGATCCATCAGAAGTCCAAGAACAATGGAAAACAAATTAAACCTTTCTGTAAAGAAAAACACTCGAAGAAAACCTTCCCCAGACTCACTGAGATGCTGCGGATCAAGAAAGAAGTTGTCAAAGAACCCACAAAACGGACCAGACTCTTTCCCTCACAAAAGGGATGGTCGCAACATGATCAAAAGACATCAAAACGATCACAAAAAAACAAATGATAAGAATATAACAAAGATCAACCAAAGTCATGCTGCAATTTCTCGAGAAGAGCTCTCAAAGTTAGATAATGCAGGAGGCTTCTCTAGAAAGGGACGAGTCTGTCATTCATGCAAAAGAACTTAAAGTGCATTTTGGTCATTGTACCCAATTTCGGGAATTTATTTTAATTACTTTTAATTGAATTTAGTCTTAGTTTTTGAGTATCCACCGTTGTTTGTGGAAAACTCTATATAAACAGGCTTAGGTCAATTATAAAAGGGGGATTACAATTCAATTAAGACGAGGCATTACGCCTGATTCTGCTTGTCTTTTCTATTAAACCTAGTGTCCCAAGGAGAGGAGATGGAAAACTTTTGCGAGAGGGGAAAATGCCCCGACCAGGCGGGTAGGCACTTTCCTCTTCTTGAAGATGTTTATCGCTTCTGAAACTTGCTCTCTTCTTCTCCCACATGTGTAATCTCACTCACGTGCAAGACTGCGTACACCCGAGAAAATTGGAAAGGGTTTGAACCCACGCGTGTCCACGTCTAATCCCTCTTCCTTGCTTTGACAGCCTGATAAGAACGATAAAGGTCACCACTCGCTTGTTCGATCGACGAAAAGAAAGCCAACCCTGGAACGAAGAATCAAGACATCCGTCGTAACCTAGACTTGAGAGGAGAGAAGAGGGTCATAGCGTCTGAAGAGAGTCCTTGACCAAACCGTGCCAGTGATCAGTCGGAGGGCTTTAGTAACTGATTTAAGATGGCAACCCGTACGAATGTGTCCCACGAACCTGCAATGACGAGGTAAGCGAATCAACCCTTCCCCGTCGTAAAATCTCTCTCTTTGTTGATAGCCTATCTGCACTTTAGAAAGCTAGCGCACCAACGTCACCTGACACGCCATGCGCGTGAACCTTCGATGGTTGCTTGATAGAGGATCTTCTCCCCGCGCCTCCTCAAGAGGGAACCAGAGAAAATCAGGCCTTGACCAACTGGCGACTCCATTGGGGACACGCCACCCTATAGTTTGCTCGTACTATTTTCAGACGAAAATCCTCTTCTCCTCTCTTCCTAAAGTTTTGATGGATTCCCGCTCTTCTTGTCTCCTTCAAATCGGGGATTTTCTCATCGCCATATCGGTGACTCATTCATCTACGAGTGGGTCAATTGGCCCTGCTACCCTAGTCCAATCTAGGGTAACACGGGGTAAGGGCATCCACATTGCTACTCCTTCCTCCACCCTTGACTAGAGGTAACTCACTAGGGTTACCTCCAAGGACTGCGCCGCAGTCACTCTTCCACACCTTCACGAGTGGCATCTAATCAGTCGTAGGCCTAATCGCAGACTTCCCCGCCTCTAATTGAATCCTAATAGGGCTACCATCTCCATCGGCCTCCGTAAAGCAGGATGGTCTATCCCACTCACCACTCGCAGAGGACCATCCTCCTTTACACACACGCGGTTCATTGTCTGCCTGCATGCCACATAACGAACTCGCCGCTCTGAGCGATCCACATGGGAGGCCCATGCAGACACATTGCCTTCAGATCACCCGAACGTCATCGAGACCCTTGCACATATATGTCGAAAGCCATAAGGCCCACCAAACCAGATAGGCAGGCATCCCAAGTGTCGAGTCTTGTGCAGCACGAAGGGATGGACCTAGGCCCCTCGCAAACACTCCGATAGCTCACACACAACCATGCAAGGACAAGCGCCACATTGATAAAAAGGACGATGCACCGAAGAAGACTATCTAGCCGACCCCCCACACAAAGAGAGGAGAGCTGCGAAAGACGACCGTGAGCTCTTTGATTTTGGAAGACTAGCTGAAGAGAAATAGCTTCTATCCACTGCGATGGGCTGAGGAATCCAAAATCAACACTATCACTCGAGCTCACGACGATGGATCAAGCCGGCTAACCATTCAGCCTCAAGGCCGTCATGAGCATGTCCAGGAAGCCCAACCCCGGAAGCGTCATCGCAACATTGGTCCAAAGGTTGTCGAGTGTCCAAATCCATGGCAACAGATTCCCGACTGCTTTCCCCAAGTAAAGCATCGAGAAGCCTAAGAAGACCCACTCGGGAACTGTTAATACCTTGCTACATGTTAGCATTCCATCAAGGACATACCGCGGCTGTGGTCGAGCAAATATGACTATGATCAGGCAAGAGGTTAATACCAGACCGAAGAAACCCCTTGTCTAAAACTTTGAAATACCCTGGACCGCCACCGGTCCCCTATCCAGAACCGGTCGCGCCTTCTCATCAATCCACCTTTGGGTTAGACCAAATCGAGAAAACTTCACCGTCGCTACTGAAGATGCCTTCCAACCATGCTCGAGCTACTGTGCAGGCACTACCTCATCCTGTCCCTCGTGCTCCAGCCACAGCGGTACCCCTTGATTCGCCTGACTGACCTGAAGATGTCACAGCCACTCAAGCTTTGCAGGCGAACGTGACGAACCCCTTGTTGATAAAAAATTCTCCGTCTCGGCCCACTCATCCATGAGTGGTGGAAAGCCAAAAGGCTGCCTCCCACGATACTGATAAAATCAAGTACGACATCGTCAGACACCTGAGGAAACTTCCTACCCTCCTCAGCGTCTATGACGCCCTTATGTTATCTGAAGATTTTCTAATGCTCTCATACAAGCGCTCTCCACCCCAGAGGTCTACGAGACTGAGATCGAGCTGATCGAAGTACACCCGGCGGTACTCAGCAATTTCATGGCCATCACCTTCTTAGATGATGACATACAACTGGGACACAGACTACATAACCGACCCCTCTTTTTGATAGGCGAACTCCATGCATGTCAGATGAACCAGATCATGCTGGAAGAGGGATTGGTAGGAAATTTAATGCCATGAAGAATTCTCAGCTGGCTTGGCCTAAGCACCGGCCAACTTGAACCAACGGCCATAACCGTTCAGGGATTCAACCAGTCTGGGGAATAGCCGGCTAGAACAATCGGACTTAAACTCAAGATCGAATATTTAAACGCCACCACGTTATTCCATGTCATCCACATCGACACCTCCTACAACATCCTACTCGTTCGCTCTTGGCTCCACGAGCAAGCAGTGGTCCTAACCACCCTCCATCAATGTCTCAAATATAGTCGAGACAGGTAGCAACACACCGTCTACGCTGATAAAAGGTCGTTCCCCATTGTTGAATCGCAATATGCTGACGCAAAATACTACTTCATGAATCCAATGCGACCCGAAAAGCTCAAAATGTTAGTAAAACGGAGCTTGAATGCACGGTTAAAAGAGACCGCTCCGACCTCTCCCGAAGATGCGAAGACATGACAAAGTCTCTCGACTAATTTTTTCGAGAAGAGAATAGCTATCGGACAACAATCCCCCTAACACCAGTTGACGGGAACCTCGCCGCTGACATAACAAACTAGAGAGAAGAGGAGGGAGGTCCACCTCGAAGTCCTACAACACAAGAATCCCTAAACGTGGAGACCGAAGATGGCGCAATAAAGTCACGGTTGCCAAACTAATCCCACTTACAAACGTTTCCGAGCAAAAAGGCATGAAAAGATTGCTCATCCCCATCTCTCACAAAATGAAGACAATGCGCGAAAGCAAGGCTGGGCTAAAACAAGATCAAAAAATTCTCTGCATACCATCCTCATTAAAAATAGAGGGGAAGACATCGACGGCCCATATCGACAAGAAGCTCAAAGTACTGCAAATACCTGAGACACTGCATATAAAAGACCACAAAAATGGCCTACGACAGACTCCTATGACACGGCAACATAACTCTCTCAAGACCCTTGAAATCCCTAAAAATCTATCTATCACCATCCTCGAAAGACAAAAGAGAGAGCTCAAGGCCCTGAGTCAGGAAACAAGGAGCAGTCCATCCTCCCCTGCTCATGATGCCCCCAGCAGTATGGACCTCAGGCACAAGCCTCGAACTTGACAACGAGACAACATGAGCAGGACACCCACAATCAAGCAGAGGCCATAAGGAATGGGAAGGATAAAATAGTTGAAGGGATACCCCTAAGACGCAGCTCCGAACCCTTACCCGGGTTCACCCCGAAAATTCAATGGGTAGACATGCGAACGAACCCATAGAATGATTCCATCCTAGAATCCGTCGTCGTTCCTAAGTGGGACCTATACAGTCCTGAAGCTCATCAAATCATAAAGAAAATGGACTATGAGCGCTCTCGTAATCATGAACAATGGCAAGGGAATGCTAGCACCGTTTGCCGTCATTCAAGCCACGACCTCTTTACCTCACCAGAAATAGGGCACCGGTTACTCGGGACGACTAAGCTTCCCTCCACGACCCTCTCCTGCCGAAGAAGCTTCTCACGTGACGACTTCACAAGAGATGCTTGTACTCCACCAAGGATGCACCTCAGAAGAAGCCTTCGAATAGGAATCCCAAGAAACGACAGGACCCAACCCAAGGCATGCAGAGTCAGCAGGTGGAACACACGAACCAATTGAGGATCCATCCTCGCCTGAAACAGAAGAAATAGAAAAAGGCCCAAAAATTTTAGAAGATGGCGGACAAGCCACTGCCGAATATCTAGAGGAAATAAACTTGGGTGATGATGCTGACCCGAGACCCATGTTTATATCTGGCGTCATGCCGTCAGCAGAGAAAGAGGAATACACCAAGTTCCTGACGGTTAACCGAGATGTGTTCGCCTGGCATTACAAAGAAATGCCTAGCCTCGACCCGCGAGTTGCAGTCCACAAGCTGGGGATCGACCCTTCACGAAATCTAGTCAAACAAAAATCAAGGAGGTTCAGAGCAGAATTAGAAATTCAAATGGAAGCAGAGGTGGATAAGCTCAAGTTAGCATGATTCATTAAAGAAGTCAAATACCCAAGGTGTTTGGCCAACATCGTCCCTGTCAGAAAGGAGAACGGACAGATCAGAGTCTGCATCGACTTCTGAGATTTAAACTCAGCCTGCCCCAAGGACGACTTGTTGCTCCCTTTCACAGAGCTACTGGTCAATTCGACAACCGGCTGCCAAGCATTCTCTTTCGTGGATGGCTATTCCAGCTATAACTAAATAAGAATGGCCCCAGAAGACGAAGAAGCCACAACATTCTCGACTCTGAAAGGACTCTTTTGTTATATAGTAATGCCATTCGGGCTCAAACACGCTGGCATTACATCCCAAAGAGCCATGGCCACTGTTTTTGAGGATATGCTCCACAAAGAAGTCGAGTGCTACGTCGACGACCTTGTCGTCAAATCTATCAACAGGGGTGACCATATAAGAAGCCTGGGGAAGGTCTTCGAGAGACTCTGCCTTCATCAACTCAAGATGAACCCCTTAAAGTACGCCTTCGGTGTACGATCTGGGAAATTCCTGGGGTTCATCATCAAATACAGCGATCTTGAAATCAAGCCTCTCAAAATCAGGGCCATTCAAGAAATGCCACTGCCTTGCAACTTGCGAGAACTAAGGTCTCTCCAAGGCCAATTGGCCTATATAAGGAGGTTCATTTCCAATGTGTCAGGACGATACCAACCTTTCCCCCACCTGCTAAAAAGGAGGTACCATTCGTATGGGGTGAGACATGTCAAATAGCCTTTGAAAGTATCAAAAGTTACTTGCTCAAACCGCCGGTCCTTTCTCCGTCAATACCAGAAAAGCCCCTCATTCTCTACGTGACCGCGTTGGATCAATCACTCGGTGTCTTACTCGCTCAAAACAACGACGACGAGAAGGAGACAACCTTGTATTATCTAAGCAAGAGGATGCAAGCGGCAGAAGAGAACTACTTACCAATAGAAAAGATGTGTTTAGCCCTGGATTTCGCAGTTTAAAAATTGCGTCACTACCTCAAGCCCTACTTTGGAATAGCAAAATCACTACTCACCCAGCTTGTTGAAGTCATCCTAAAGCATGTCCCCCGAAGGCTTAATACACAAGTAATCTCACTCGCCAAATTAGGGGCAACAATACAAATGTCCCTAAGAAGAATCACGCCGATATGAGTGGTGGAATGGAGATCTGCTGTACTTGTCGAGGAGCCTAAAGAAGAAAGGCGAGCAAAACTTGCTAAGTAAGAAAAAACAAACTCCTCGGATACGCCCCCCTCCACGGATTCCTCAACTTATGATGAGGGACAAAGGCCAGAAGGAAGAATAGAATCATTTGAACAACTATGCGTGGAGGTGGAGCAGACGACCAATTGGCGCATCCCTATCAAAATGTACCTTCAACATAACCAACTCCTTGAATATCCAGTCGAACGAAACAGAATTCAAAGATTAGCTATGCGATACACATGCCAAAGCGACACCCTATTCCGAGTCTCCTACAACGATCTACTCCTTAGATGAATCTACCAGAGAGAGGCAATGAAGGTACTCAAAGAAGTCCACCCAAGGATCTGCAGAATATACCAATCGGGGCCTAAACTCTACAATAGGATTGTCCGGATAGGTTATTATTGGCCTACTATGAACGTTGATTCCATCGCATTCCCGAAAAGCTACTCTGTATGCCAAATTCACTCAAGTCTTATTCACCAGCCCCCGGAGCCTCTCCATTCGACTGTGGCATCCTGGCCTTTCGCCCAATGGGGCATGGATATCGTGGGTGCCATTGATCCACCATCGTCCTCAAGGCACATATTCATACTTGCTGCAACAAACTACTTATCCAATTGGGCTGAGGTTGTCCCCCTTAAGAAAGTCCCCGGCCCTATAGTGGCCAACTTCTTGCGCCATCACATCATATACAGGTTCGGTGTTCCTGACCGGATCACTTCTGATATTGGTCCCTAATTTCGAAGTGGCCAAATCGATAAATTGGCTGAAAATTTCAAATTTACTTGGGTCTATTCAACCATGTATCACCCAAGGGCCAACTGTTTGGCTGAAGCCTTTAATAAAACTCTTTGCAAAGCCCTGAGGAAAGTTGTCTCCGACACTAAAAGAGACTAGCACGAAAGACTACCAGAGGTTCTATGGGCAAACTGCACTACCACCCGGGGCCCGACTCAACTGACCCCTTTTTCCCTGGTATATGGAGGGGAAGCCGTTTTGACCCTGGAAATCCAACTACCTTCCCTCAGGATAGCCCTCCATCACAAGATAACGGAAGAAGCAAAAGTTTCTCTTCGTCGTCAAGAGCTAAACGCACTCGACGAAAAGAGGTTGCAAGTATAACAGAACCTCAAAATGCACAAGAATAGTATACAGTGGGCTTTCAACAAATCTATCAAAATAAGGACGTTCCGGAAAGGAGAACTAGTCCTAGCAATAAGAAGGCCCATTGTCTCGCATGAATGAAGCAAGGGAAAGTTTGAAATGAAATGGGAAGGTCCCTTCATAGTGAAGAAAGCCTTCCCCAACGGGGCATAACTGTTAGTCGACCATGCAGGCGAGGAGGCTATGCCTCTAATGAACGGTCGGTATTTGAAGAAACATTATCCCTAAGTGAGGGTAAAAAAAATAAAAAATTTGGGGAAGATGATGGACACACGAGAAAAAAGGAAGATCTTCATTACAAGCAAACGAAAAATGGAGACTATAGACAGGGAGCAATGGGAAGAAAAAAAGAAAAAGCCCTAAAAACTGCGAGCGCCCGAGCATTTGTTTCCTTCAACACTCGTACCCTCTCTTGCACAATTTTCTTATGCTCTTCCAAGTGAGAAACACCTATCGAAAGCTCCTCAAAAGCTGTGGGCGCCGCCTGCGCCTTGGATCGTGCCCTCTCCAAATCGCTAGCCCTCATAGCTGCCCCCTTCCGATATTCGTCTGGATATGCCTTCAAACTAGCTATGAACACCTGTAGATGCGTAACTTCGTCCTCCACCTCCGGGATCTGACGAGAACACTTCTCGACTCCGTTTTCGAACGAACAGGAACATAGCCCCCTCATCTCATCGCAGGGATTCCCTCAACTCCACCTACAATCTCAGCATTCAATACAGACACCCCAAGAACCGGAGTCGAAGAAGAATGGACATCCGCTCTTGAACGTTTTCTAAAAGGAAGCCCCACTGAAGAGTCACCTCTTTTCACACCAAATTCCTTCTTCAAGACCATGACAGATAAGAAAAAAGCTCCCTACGTAAAAAGAAGGGTAATTTTTGTTCTTTTCTTGGGCCCCCAAAGACAAGGCAAACAGAAGAAAGGAAGATGTACAAACAAAACAAGAACGATGAAAGCTGAAACTCTTCTTCTTTCTCTCCAAGATATATGAGCCCTTACTGAGACTAAGAGCGAGTCTTCCCCCCATCCCACTTATAAATAAGCAAACAAGGACGAGGAATCGTGCAGAGAAACCGGTAGACGGACACGTGTCCCAATTGCAGAGGAACACCAAGCGACAAGAAGGCGAAACACCCAAAGGAAAGAGGCACATGAAGCTCCACACATGTGAAGCGTCACATAGTTCAGAGGTACAACATTACTTAGATGTGCACACATTAAAAGACGCCGCATGAACGAGGTTGATGGCACTCATCCCCAAGAAGAGCAGTCATGCAACAATCAAAACAAGCCGCCAAAACCCGAGTCGTGGTCCTCCTTCATCCACGACACAAGCGAAGAGATGGCACGTGCACATCAGGGCACGTGCACATCAGGGCAAGCGCCACCCAAGTTTGCAAACGCCATACCCCGGACAACCTTAAGGTACATATTGCTCCGCTGTATAGCCCGGCACACGCTCACACATCCACAAAGCAAAAGGGACTTCAATCCCCGCACTGCTCACACACTCAAAAGGAGGCATCTGAGTTGTCCAAACGGGGCAGGATATCCCCTACTGAGAAAAAAGAAGCAAAGAAGAAAAGCTGCTGAAAAAATTGAAGAAAAGGCAGAATACCCAATCCATAAAAGAAGAAAGAGATTTATTCATAAATTAAAGGGAAATACAAGTCTCTGTTACAATGAGGTCATCCTCCATAAAGCAAAAAAGGGAATACAAGTCTCTATTATAGGGATAAAAGACTGCTTCTATGGAACTTCTATGAAAAGCTACTTCGATTTTCTCAAGGCACAAATGATCGTTCGACCCTATCGTAAAGGAACTGTACACCGAAAAGCCAAAGACATCACTCCACAAGATGCAGGGTCTTGCGCTATAGAAGGACCTCCCTTGTGTGAATGATGAAGCTCCCCCTGCCTATGCAGGTAGCCATCTCCAAGGAGCAACCTCGTTCTCCCTTAACAAGGCCTTAGTTCTTCCTCAACAAGGCCTTAAAAAAACTGAAGAAGACTCCTGTTCCTTTTCGCCACAAAGTGATGGTGAAAAAAGAGCACTATCCAAAGACGGCTAGAACAGGACACCCCTCTTGTTATAACAGATGACTCATCCAAGTGCCAGACAACGAACACGACCAAACTCCCAATTTGGTTGATCTTCACCAACAAAGGGATAGCCAAGTCAAGAGCTTCACGATCCATCCTCGAATGAACGAGACCAGATCTAAGTTCGATGATGATTGACGTTGGGCACCCGATCACAAGCATCCTTCTCCACTCCCAAGGCGTGAAAACAACTAGAGGGCTCAAGCCCTCCATCAAGAAGATGACCCATATACCGAGTCTCTTGGAGCAAGCTCAACTCTAAACAAGCAAAGGAAAGTTCCTTGTGATGAATTTCAGCCCGAAGGCCCCCTTTTATAGAGAAAACTGCAGGCTCTCCATTAAAGCCCGTCATTTCCAAAGGAAAATTTCTCGTCCAACTACATCAACAGATATAAAAAAGTGATGCTTCAATCCCTCAACAGTCAGCGTCTTCATCGCCATGCCTCCCAGGTGCCATTATCATCAGATCACGAGGCGGATTTCATGCCGACGCTTCACCTGCTAAAAACGTCACCACACTGAAGGAAGGCTTACTGCACCGTTCCGAATTTCATCATCTTCTTCAACTGCACATCACCAATGGGCAGCGAGCCCTCCAAAGTAAATAGCCAGACCCAGGACTCCCGTCCTAATTCAAGTGAAAACCCGTCCTAATTCAAGTGAAAACCATCACCATGGCACCACTCTTAATTCAAGTGAAAACCCGAAAAGGGCACTTGGAGCAAAAACCAAACAAAATTTTTGGCCTCAGCGCCGCCCCACAAAAAAAAATTCAAGCCTCAGCGCTGCCCTGCAAAAATTTCAGGCCTCAGCCCCACCCAACAAAAAAAAATTTGGGCCTCAGCACTGACCTCCAAAAATTTCAGGCCTCAACACTGCCCCACAAAAAAAATTCAAGCCTCAGCGCCGCCCTCCAAAAATTTCAAGCCTCGGTGCCACCTGACAAAAAATTTTCAGGCCTCAGTGCCGCCCTCCAAAAATTTCAAGCATCAGTGCTACCCCACAAAACAAAATTCAAACCTCAGCGTTGCCCTCCAAAAATTTTAGGTCTCAACGCCACCCAACAAAACAAAATTCAGGCCTCAACTCCACTCTCCAAAAATTTTAGGCCTCAGCGCCACCCCACAAAACAAAATTCAAGCCTCAAAGTTGCCCTTAAAAAATTTCAAGCCTCAGTGCCACCCAACAAAGAACAAAATTCAAGCCTCAGCGGCACCCTCCAAAATTTCTCCAGCCTCAGCGCCACTACCAAGACCTCTCGGCCTAGTGCCTTCTCAAAAATGGTCAAACAAGAAAGAAGAAGCAGAAAAAGGAAAATCACTCAGACGGGTCGAAGATTCCCTCCAAGGGCACATGACTGCCAAGATGGAGGAAAACCACCCCTGCCAAAAACTCAGGGTGAAGTATCACGAAAGAGACCACCTCGAAAACCCTTCTTATCGACTAGACCAGATTTTTTGAGACAGGCCACATAAAAGCCTCCGACTGGACCCGATAGGATGGGAACCGGAAGAGGTACCCTGACCAACCAAAAACCATCCCCAAGCTCCGGTGAAGCAGCTCATGCGCTTGCCAAGGGCTCTTCTACCGTCTATCTAAGGCAGAAGCCTCCAAAACGTCTTGTCAAGAAATCTAAAACGATGAGCTTCGACTTCAAAAACCACTTCTTTCCAAATGTTGCACTCCTCACCTCTCTCGAAGCGTAGCATCCATTGGGGAAAATTGTTATACATCATTTTTGATGCACCTCATCCCTTCAATCAAATAAAGGAAGAGAGTTGGCTACAGCTCGGTGGTGCACAAGAAATAGCCGCACGGAAAATAGTAGTCGTAGAGGAAATAGGCCTCAAATAAAGATGACAAAAGAAAAGAAGCTACACGAAAAAGAGTCGAAGCCTTATCCTTGCCACTGCATGTACAAGAGCCGGATAGGCATGTCAAACGACCATCATCATCTTCCAAGAAAAAGGAACTGGGACGGGGCTCAAACTGACCGACCCAGTGGCCCTAAACCTGAACCATCGCGAAGTAGGGCAGAGGCACGCCTTCCATCGTACGACCTCACCGAACCTGTCGATGGCCATGGAGATTCCTCGGCCATCCCTCGACGAGCTCGCAGCTTCTTCCCTACACTAGAAGAGTAGCTGAAAGCCTCAGACACCCACGAAAAGCTTCGACGAAATCCTTCCCTCAGACGAACAAGCGCGAAAGACAAGCCTCCTCCACGAAAGAGAAGAAAGGAGGCCTGGGACCATGGGCACTAGAATATTCAAATGGATGCCTTAGCCCTTCGCAGAAGAAAACTCGGCCACAAGAAAGTTGATACCGAGAAAGGAACACTTCCAAGAAGAGAACCCAGGTCAAACACGACAAGCAGCATTCAAAGCAAAATAGAATGAGGCACAAAACCCAAGGTCACAACAATAAAAACAACACAAATCCCCATCGCCGAAAATCACTTTTTCAACGATCCATCAGAAGTCCATGAACAATGCAAAAAAAAATTAAACATTTTACAAAGAAAAACACTTGAAGAAAACCTTCCCTAGACTCACTGAGATTCTGCGGATCAAGAAAGAAGTCATCAAATAACCCACAAAACTGACCAGACTCCTTCCCTCACAAAAGGGATTGCCACAACACGATCAAAAGACATCAAAACGATCACAAGAAAACAAATGACAAGAATACAACAAAAGAACAACAAAACTCGTGCTGCAATTTCTCGAGAAGAGTTCTCAAAGTTCGATGATGACGGCAGGTTTCTCAAGAAAGGGACAAGTCTGTCATTCATGCAAAATAAATTAAAGGGCATTTGGGTCATTGTACCCAATTTTGGGAATTTATTTTAATTGCTTTTAATTGTATTTAGGCTTAGTTTTTGAGTATCCACCCATGTTTGTGGAAAACTATATATAAGAAGGCTTAAGTTAATTGTAAAAGGGGGACTACAATTCAATAAAGAAGAGTCATTACACTTGATTTTGCTTGTTTTTTCTCTTAGCCCTAGTGTCCCAAGGAGAGGAGAGAGAAAAATTTTGCGAGAGAGGAAAATACCACCGACCGCATACTTTTCTCTTCTTGAAGATGTTTATCGCTTCCAAAACATTCTCTCTTCTTCTCCCACACGCATAATCCCACGCTCTTGCAACACTGTGCAGACCCGAGCAAACCGAAAAAGGTTTGAACTGATGTGTGTCTGTGTCTAATCCCTCTTCCTCGCTTTGATAGCCTGATAAAAACGACAGAGTTCCCCACTCGCTTGTTTGATCTAAGAAAAGAATGCCAACGCTGGAACGAATAATCAAGACATCCATCAGAGCCTGGACTTGAAAGGAGAGAAGAGGGTCATAGCGTCTGAAGAGAGTCCCTGACCAAGCCGCGCTGGTGAACAGCCGGAGGACTTTCGTAACTGATCTAAGTGGGCGACCCACCTGGATGTGTCCCACAAACCTGTAACAATGAGGTAAGAAAATCAACCCTTCCCCATCTTAAAATCTCTCTCTTTGTTGGTATCCTATCCGTACTCTAGAAAGCTAGCCCGCTCGCATCACCCTATGTGCCACACGTGTGAGCCTACAGTAGTTGTTTGAGAGATGATCTTCTCCCTTCGCCCTGCGCGAGGGAGCCCGAGAAAATCAGGCCCCGACCACTTACCTTCGAGAGCATAGAAGTGGCGTGTTTTTAGAGTCATACACCAAGACTTGAAGGCATGTTTAGGGTCTTTCCTTCGATATCGTGGGAGTGGTGTGTTTTTAGATTCATACACCAAGACTTGAAGGCATGTTTAGGGTCTTACCTTCGAGACCATAAGGATTATGAGTAATACCTTTGTAGGTAACGTCCGTTTTCATTGCATTTTTCCCATCAGGATGAGCCAATATATAAGCTTAATTCGGGGACACCTTTTTTATTACGAAAGGGCCCTCCCACTTCGTCTCACACTTCCCTTTATGTCGCCCATGCGTGACGATCGACCTTTTTACTGCTACAACCAAATCACCACGAGTGAATGAATGGACTTTGGCTAATTTGTCAAAAGTCCTCTTCATCCTCCCCTGGTGGAGTTCAAGGTACTGCTGAGCTTCTAATCTCTTCTCATCAAGTGCATCTAGCTCTTGATAATGTAACTTGACCTGTTCATCTTCTATCATATCATGATGTACGGCGATGCAAAGCGATGGAAGTTGGATTTGAAGGGGTAGCACCGTTTCACTCCCATAAACTAAAGAATAGGCAGTAGAGTCGGTGGCACTCCGTGTGATAGTGCGATAAGCCCATAAAGCTTCAAGAAGCTTTTCATGCAAATTCCTCCTTTTCTTTGACACTGATTTCCTCAAAACACTGCAAAAGGTCTTGTTGCAGGCTAAGGCTAAACCATTTGCTCGAGGATGATACATACTAGAGTACTTCCACTCAAAGCCAAATTGTTTAGCCAAGCAATCAACATGTTGGCTCCTGAACTAGGGTCCATTATCTGATATGCTTCGGTCAGGCACACCAAATCGGTAAATGATGTGATGTCAGAAAAAGTTGGCTACTGATTCTTTGGGGACATGTATGAGTTGGATCGCTTTAGCCCATTTAGAGAAGTAATCCATAGCGACTAAGATGAAGGTATAACCCAATGTCAAGGGAGAATCGATGGGTTCGACAATATCCATGCCCCATTGTGAGAAGGGCCAAGACATCACTATAGGATGCAGAGGCTCTGGTGGCTGGTGAATGATGTTTGAATTTAGCTGACACACCTGGCATATTTTGGCATAGGTCAACGAATCTGAGACCATTGACGGTCAGTAATACCCCAACCTGTGTATCTGTTCATAGAGCTTAGAGCTAGACTGATGAAGAGCACAGATCCCAGAGTGCACTTCTTCTAAGACTTGCTTCGTTCCATTTGTATCAACACATCGGAGAAGAATATTGTTGAAGGATCGTCGAAAGAGAGTATCCCCATCAAGAAGAGTGTATTTGGTAGACATTCTTTGTATACTGTTGCGCTCAATGCGATCGTTCAGTAGCCGACCATGTTTAAGAAAGTCGATTATTGGTTCCCTCCAATCCTCAACTAGTTCAATCTCGGCACATATTGGATCAAAGATCTACTCTTCTTGTTTCTCAGACTTATTGCCTTGGGCCTGTTTTGCCTTTTTTTTTTAGCTTCGAGAGCATCCTTAGCAGCAAGAAGTGCCCCGAATGGATAATGAGGGCATTCTAGGAAAATATTCCTTTCATCATCCCTATCTAAATCTCTAACCAGCTCAATGTGCCTCCACTCTGCTACTCATATAGGCATGGGTTCCTTCGAGGAGATTTGAATAGTCGCACCAAGCTAGGCAAGAGCATCAGCCTGGGAATTCAACCCTCTGAGGATGTACCCTAAGGAAAAGTCATCGAGGTTCGACATCAAGGTTTTAGCAGTGTCATGATAGGGCTTGAGACTGTCGTTTCTCACATCATATATCCCATTGAGCTTCCGTATTACCATCTCGGAGTCGTCCAAAATGGCTAACCGCTCTAGTTCTAGGTCTAAGTCGACTTCGAGCCCTATAATGAGTGCTTGATATTCAGCCTCATTGTGCTAATCAACCTTTGTGAGGGAGAAGGATAAGGGAATGACACCATCTTAAGCGGTGAAAAACACTACGACGGCACCACCTCCTTCAGACTGAAAGGCCCAGTTGAAGTACATCTTTCAATCATATTCCTGTTCAATGTAGAACACTTCCTCATCGGGGAGGTCGCTTGACAAGGGAGATTCTTCCAGTAGAGGGTGTGCTACCAAGAAATCAGCCAGAGCTTGGCCTTTGACGGCTTTTTACGACACATACTTGATGTCAAACTCCAGTAATAGTGCCCATTTAGCCAAGCGCCCTGACATGCAAGGGCGTGTTATGAGGAATTTGATGAGGTCAGCTCTTGAGATAAGCTGCACCTCATGACCGAGCAGATAATGATGAAGCTTTTGGACTGCGAAGATTAATGCAAGGCACATCTTCTCGATTAACGGATAATTCTTCTCAGCTCCTTACATACTGCGGCTGAGGTAATACAAAATAGTTTCTTTGCCTCCCTCATTGTTCTGTGTCAAGAGCGCACCGAGTGACTCGTCAAGGACGGTCACGTACAGAATGAGGGGCCTTCCTAACATTGGCATAGAGAGTACCGAGGGGCATAGCAAATACTCTTTAATATCATCCAAGGTGGCCTGACATGCTCCGTCCAACACAAAAGGAGAGTCCTTCTTCAACAGGTGTGTAAAATGTTTACAACGAACTGAGAGATTGGAAATGAATCTCCGAATATAAGAAAGCTGGCCTTGAAAAGACCGAAGTTCTTATATTGTTGTTGGTGGTGGCATGCCTCCAATTGCCTTGATCTTGATAGGCTCGATCTCTAATCCTCGATACCTGACGATGATCCTACGCCAAAGGCGCATTTCAAGAGGTTCATCTTAAGCCAATGAAAGTGAGGCCGCTCGAACACTCGTTCAAGGTCCTGCATGTGAACATCCTTCTTCTTAGATTTCACCACCATGTCGTCTATGTAACATTCCACCTGCTTGTGTAGCATATCTTTGAAAATGGTGGTCATTGCTTGTTAGTATGTAGCACTTGCATTCTTCAATCCAAATGATATCACTGTGTAACAAAAGACCCCTTTAAGAGTCAAGAAGGCAATGGCCTCCTCATCCTCTAGTGCCATCCTTTTCTGATTGTACCCAGAATACCCATCCATGAAGGACAAGATTTGGCAATGGGCTATACAATCGATAAGCATTTCTGTGAACGGCAATGCAAAGTCATCTTTTGGGCAAGCAACATTCAAGCCACGAAAATCAATACAGACCCTGATTTTCCCGTTCTTCTTTTTAACTAGCACAACATTGGCGAACCATTTCAGGTATTTGACCTCTCGAATAAAGCATGCTTCCTTGAGTTTAGTTACTTTGGCATCTATCTGCATTTCTAGGTCAAGCCGAAACCTCCGCGATTTCTACTGCACAGGTTTTAAGGATGGGTCAATACCGAGCCGATGTACCGCAACCTGGGTCGATATTGGGCATCTCATTATAGCGTCAAGTGAAGACGTCTCGGCTAAGAAGTTAACATAGCGCTCTTTTTCATATTGCGGCATGTTAGCCGAAATAAAAGTTGACCTCGGGTCATTCCCATTGCCCAAGTTTATTTCCTCGAGATTGTCAGCCGTAGCTTGTCCACTTTCTTCCTATTCCTCTGGGGCTTCTTGAATTTCCACTTCGTTGTCAGTCGGTGATCCAGAAGGTCCTTCACGGACTTCGAATGTCCTGAACTCAGAGTTTGTTGGTACCCACGCTCTTAACATCCCCTCCTCAAATTGGGCTTTGACGATATAGAGCATGGTGGCCACTTCTTCTGCTTGTTTGCTTGAAGAGGGGTTAGTTTCAAGGAGAGGAAATGCATATGGTTGAGGCTTCTGAGTCAGCTGGGAAGAATTGGGCTCAGAGAATGTGAGGGGAGCATCTTGTGATTCAACAATCATGGATAAAACCACCACATCATTCTTGTTCTTGCGATCAGCATTTCTATGTACTCTTAAACCCACCATGGGTTTGAGTGGTATGGTAGGTTGTGAGGTAGATCTAGGCGGAGGAATTTTTTTGGGTACCGGCTGACCTTGGCACAGCGACTAGTCTGACGCAATGGCTGGCCTAACACGGTAGTTAGACAGGCACGGTAACTAAACTGGCATGACGGCTAGGCTGCTCGATGACAAGACTAGCATGGCAACACAAGACTCAACATGCCCTCTGGTCAAACAAGCATAGGAGAGAGAAAAAAGAAAGGAGATAGAGATCCTGCTCGGCAGTACACACTGCCATGAAAGACAAAGAAGAAAGAGAAAGAAAGAAGTCTCCTGCCCGACAGTGTGTGTTGCCGCACAGGACTGGAAGAAGAGAGAAGAGAGAGAGTCATGACATTATTTACTGTCGTGCGAGACAGAAAGAAGAGAGAAGAGAGGGAGTCGCGCTTGGTAGTATTCACTACCGTGTAAGACAGAAAGAGCAGAGAGCAAGAGAGAGTCATGCTCAACAGTGTTTACTGCGTGTCAGACAGAAAGAAGAGAGAATAGAGAGAGTTGCTCTCGACAGTATTCACTGTTGTGCGAGATAGAGAAAAGAGAGAGAGTCAAGCTCAGCAGTATTCACTACCGTGCAAGACAAAGAGAAGACATAAGAGAGATAGTCGTGCTCCAAGTGTTCACTGTCATGTGAGATAGAGAGGAGTGAAGAGAGAGAAGGTCACGCTCGGCAGTGTTCACTGTCATAAGAGACAAAGAGAAAAGAAATGAGAGAGAAAGGAAAGAAGAAGAGAGAAAGGAAAGGAGAATAGAGAGAAAGGAAACGAGAAGAGAGGGAAAGGAAAGAAGAAGAGAGAAAAAGGAAAGAAGAAGAGAGAGAAAGGAAAGAAGAGAAAGAAGAGAGATAAAGAAAGAAAGATGAGAGAGAAAGTTGTGCTCGACAGTATTCACTGTCGTGCAAGACTGAAGAAACAAATAAGATAGAGAAGAGGGAAGAAAAAGAGAGGGAAAAAAGAGAGAGAAGAGAAAGAAAAAGGAGAGAGAAATTCATGCTCGACAGTATTCACTACCGTGCACAACAGAAGAAAGAAAAAAGAGAAGAGAAAAAGAAGAAGAAAGGGAAAGAAGAGAGATGAGCGAGAAAGAAGAGAGAGAAGAGAGAAAGTTATCTTTGAGATTTAGAAGTACTCATCCAAATTTTCTCTCTCCTCTCTCTCTCTCTCCAAGCCATGATCCAAAAACTCAAGCAAGAACAGAATTTTTAATTCATGAAAGAAGGGTCTTTTACATGTAAAGAGTACGTCCTTATATAGAAGTGAGGCCCAAACATGGGTGGATGATCAATTTTTAACCTAATTGATAAAATTAACAATTAAATGAATTAAAAAAATTAAGAAAATAGAGGCAGAATGACAATTTTGCCCCTACACCAACAATCCGTGAAATTTCGAATCAGTCCCTGTAATGGCCATGCAATCTTCACGATCTTCCGGGATCCGTTCGTGGTCCTTTTGGTCTTCATCCGGCCAAAAGATTATTCTTGTCTTGATCAGCTCTTCATGACGATCGTTTTGATATCTTTTTTGAACCATGGATCTGACTCTCGAACCATGTTCATGATGCGGCAAAAACATGAGAAAAAGTGCAATCTTAGATTTAGGATTCCACCCATTCCCCAGCATTTTTTACCGGTTTCCTCATTGTAGCATGTTGAACATGTTGCCACGATCGTTTGGTAACAAGAACAGCTCTATTTAGTGCCCGGACGACCGTTTTCCAAATTGGGAAACTTTGGCCGGAGTTTGGATTCTAGTGGCCGGAATTGCAGTTACTTTGGACTCTTCATGTATCGAATCTAACCATCCAGCATTTGTGAGGTTCAGCTCAGATGGAGCCTCTGACCTTGTGCTCGTAATGGGTCTGGTTTGAGGTCGATTCGACTCACGAGTGTCGTGATATGGCCGTTTGATCGAGGAGACATGTTGCTGGAAATTTCCTACTAATTTTGGAAGTTTTGCAAGGAAATTCTCTCTTCGATTACTCTCAGCTCGGCCTATGTTATCATGTGGGTCATATATCAAATCGACCGGGTCATCGTACGGACATGTAAAGTTTCCCCCGAAATTGAGAACCACAGTTTTCATCAATGGAAACTAGTTCACCGAGGGTGCACCGTAATAGTATATGACATACCCATTTTGGGTAATATGGCCTTAACTTGCTCCAAAAACGTCCAAATGCACCAAAAATTGGTACTCAAGGGTTTTTGAATGTTTTGAATCCAATGGCGACGGTTTGGAGACAATTTGATGCCCTGATAGTCATGTTTTACTTTAGAGACCATTTTCAGCATGATAGAGGCAGAATTTCCCGAAACTGTTTTGACGTCTGCACTGCTTAAATCTCATCGGATTGCGACAAAACATGGCAAGTGTTCTTAGGAGTTAGGCACAATCTTGAACCTTCTTGAACCATTTCGAGACTGTCAAGAATTTCACTTCTGAATCATGGCTTGTTGATCTACGGCTTCTATACTCTACAGGCATTTGGGTACCTACAGAACTAGGTCATGAACTACCCTTTCCTTATTCATACTGGGAATACAGGTGATGGAAAATGACCTCAAACAATGATCTCTTTGGAAATTTCTATAGAATCAAAGAGGGAAACTCTTATGGCAAGAAGTCAATCGAATGAATGGGGTGATTCATCGAGGAATCATTCAAGAAGCAATCCAAAATCTTCATTAAAATCAAGAGGGCCTAATAACAAGAATATGTGTTGGTATTGTGGGAAGTTCGGTCATATAAATAATATTTGTTTTAAAAGAAAGGGACTTCTTTCAAATATCCTAATGCAAAATGTGAAAGACAAAGTGAATATAAGAATGCAACAAACAAAGTTGAAGAATCAAACATTCGGAGTCATAGTAGATAAATTGAAGGTGGCATACTGGTTAGGCGCCTCGATCTCACCCTTCGGGTTGGGATGACCTGGTGACACGTGTCTCGGGTTTCGGGGCAAACCAGGACTTTGAGATCGCTCTCTCAGGAACCTTGTTCAGGAGCAAGGGTAGGTAAACCAACCGTTGAGAGAGGAATTTAAGATAAGTTTGGGACCTACTCAGGCTGACTCGCGTGGGCGTCCTCTTAGAATACGAAGAAAGGCCCCCAGTTCTACAACTGGTTCGGAATCGCTTCCCTTGGCCTGTACTCTCATGTTTCTGCAATCACACACACACGGTTAACTTACAAGGCAAGTGGCCCAAGTGACCCCTCCTTGTCGTCTTTGGGCGAATGCACATAGGCACGCACATTCGAAAGAAGAAAAAAAAGGATAAGAGAAAAGATGAAATAGAAGAAAGAGATAAAATAGAGGAATGGGGAAGATAAAAATTTGACTAGGTGGCTACACTAACATGGTAGCTAGACCAGTAAGTGATTGACCTGGCATGGTAACAAGACGAGCACGGTAATTAGATCGGCACAACGACAATACTACTAAATGACAGAATGATCATCAACCAGCCTGGCACAATGGCGAGCCTATCGTAGTAGTAAGGCGGGCACAGTAACTAAGACTGGCACAGCAGCAATACTGCTAGACGATGAGACTACCGTAGTGTTTGAGTTAGCCTCCCTTGGTCAAACGAGAGGGAAAGAAGAAGAAGAGAGAGAAGAAAGAAAAAGGGAGAGGCATGCACAGTACTACCAATGTCGTGCATGTGAGAAAAAAGAAAGGACAAAGAGAGAGGAAAAGAAGATGAGAAGAGCAGTTAGAAAGAAGAAGGGGGGGAAGAAGAAAAAAAGAAGGGAGTCAAGGAAGAGGACAAAAAGAGAGAGAAGAGGAACACGGTCGGAGATGAGCATTCGATGTCAGTGACATAGGAGCAAGAGGAGAGAGAAAATATGGACGATGATGAGCATCCATCGTTCAAGAAGAGAGAGAAGACATGGACGACGATGAGCATCCATCATCCATGATAGAAGAGAGAGAACATATGGACAGCGATGAGCATCCACCATCCATGTTAGAGGAATAAGATGAGAGAGAAAATATGGATGGCGTTGAGCATCTGTTATTCAAGAAGAGAGAAAAAACATGGACGGCGATGAACTTCCACCGTTCATGCTAAAGGTTTAAGAAGAGAGAGAAAACATGGACGGCAATGAGCTTCTGCTATCCATGATACAAGATTAAGAGAAGAGAGAGAAAACATGGATGACGATGAGCTTCCACCATCCATGATAGAGGTTTAAGAAGAGAGAGAAAACATGGACAGAGATGAGCTTCCACCGTCCATGACACAAGATTAAGAGAGGAGAGAGAAAATATGGATGGCGATGAGCTTCCACCGTCCATGATACATGATTAAGAGAAGAGAGAGAAAATAAGGACAAGGATGAGCTTCCACCGTCCTTAAAACAGGATTAAGAGAAGATAGAGAAAACATGGACGGTGATGAGTTTCCACCGTCCATGACACAGGATTAAGAGAAGAAAAAGAGAGAAAACATGGTCGGTGATGATCTTCCACCGCCCATGACAGGGAAGTGAGAGGGGAGAGGAAACATGGGCGGCTATGAGCTTATGCAGCCCATGACAGAGGATTAAGAAAACAGAGAAAACATAGACGGCGATGAGCATCCACCATCCATGTTAGAGGGGAAGACAAGGAAACTTTAACAAAGGCTTGACCCGTAACTCAAGTCAAGGTCTGGCTCACTATTTGTGTCCCTGAAGCAAGAAGACATCATGCCAACTCAAGTCAAGGTCTGGCTCACTATTTGTGTCCCTCAAGGTCTGGCTCACAAAGAGGAAGGGGAGAGAACAGAGAGAGTAGGAAAGAGAGGAAAAGGAAATGAAAGATAAAGAGATTGAAGGAAAGTGGATAAAGAAGATCAGAGAAGAAAAAGGAAAGAGAGATATAAATGAGAAGAGAGAGAAAGAGAGATGAGAGGTGAGAGAGAAAGAGAGAGATGAGAGAAGGAGAGAGAAAGAGAGAGAGGAGAGAGGAGAGAGAAAATTACCTTCATCAAAAGGTACCGAACCTTTTCTTCTCTCTCTTCTCTCTCTCTTTAAGACGTACCCACAATTTCAACATGAAAACTCTCAAATTTTATTGATGAGTATTGAAAAATCAAGGTCCTTTGACAATTGTGTTTAGCATGTACTTATATAATTGGGCCCAAACATGGGTGTATGCTCAAAAACTACCTAAACTAATGATAATTACAATTTAATTTAATTAAAAAAAATTCTAAAAATGGGTGCAAAAGGGCTATTGTGCCCCTGCCCAATAATAGATGAAATTCTAAAACAGTCCCTGCTGCTGCCCTAGAACTTGCATAATCTTCCATGGATGAATCGGGGTTGCTCCGACATCCATTTGGCCAGCACAATCATGCGACTCGAAATTTGTATAGATCTTGAAAACTTATGATCGATAGTATGCTTGTTTATTGATGTTTTTCTTTGATTTCTTCATTGTGTTACACTGAGCATGTCGTCACGATCACGTTGCAACAAACGCAGCTTGATTTCGTGTCTGGACAAAGATTTTGTCCTTTTGGATTTTGACCGGAATTTAGAAATCCAGCAGCCATAATTTGCAGCAATTTTGACGCATTCGTGTGTCGAATCCAACCTTTCATCATACCCGAGGTTTAGACCAATCATAGCCTTGGTCATTACGTACATAATAATTAGTTTCATGTCGATCAGGTACACGAATGTCATGATATGGCCGCTCGAATGAGGCGTGCTGCTACTATTTTTCTCCTTGCTCGGGTATCGTCACGGGCATGCCATATATCAAAACGCTCTTCTTGACAAGACGAACACACCCACCAAATTTGAGCACAATCCGACTCAAAATGAGTGAGATATGTGTCTTTGAACTTGCTACTCAGGACAGTGCATACTAGCCTCCTTTAATGGAGAATGGTGCAAGGAGGCCGCATGGGAATAGCGTGCGGCCTACCCCTTTTTAATGTTTCACCCATAATTTTGTCTTGGAGAGCTCGATTAAGTTGAAACTTGACCCATAGGGGTTTTCGATCATGTCGGATCTAACGGTGGTGGTTCCATAGTTGTTTGACACACCGAAAATAGAGTTCTAGTTATAGGGTCCGTTTCAGGTTGCTAAAGGCTAATTTTTCTGAAATTGTTTCTTTATCTACGTTGCCTTGGACATGTCAGATTAAGACAAAACTTGGCAGGTGGCCTTTTTAGAATGGTTAAGAAGATTCTGACCCATTCTAGGGCAATTGAGAGACTATCAGGAATTCCACTGTTTGTCAAGGCATTATTGACTAACTTCTCTTTTATTCTGCATCGGAGACCCAAGGTGCTAAAAAATGTGTTCAAACATATACAATTTTATATTCCACCAAAATTGGATACTGGATAGTGGAACCACCTATCACATGAGTAGCGTGAAGTAGGATTAGTATCCATGGCAAATAATTCAACTAGCAATGTGGTTGAAAAAGGTTTGATCTGCATATGAATGTACGATGGAACGATTCAAGCAATTAAGAATGTTAGGCGTGTACCATAATTAAAAAAAAAAGCTTGATTTCCCTCTCTTCTTTAGAATTGGAAGGCTACAAGTTCACCGGTCAAGGTGGACTAATCAATGTATCAAGCGGGGCTGTAATTGTAAAGAAAGGAGTCTGAGTTGGGAACTTGTACATGTTGTTGGCAAGCACAATAATAAAAGATGAAGTGAATTCGATAGTTGAAGGTGAGGAAGTTCCATTTTTCTTATGGAGGCATATGAGTGATAAGGGTATGGAGATCTTGATGAAGATGAACTTATTACTACTGCTTACGATGCAGATTGGAGAGATCCTCAGAGGAAGAACCACAAACTTATTATTAAAATTTATTTGATTGAGAATAGGGACGATTTGAATTCTGATTTAAGGTCAAATCTACTAAAAAATGAGCAGATCTGATCTCAAATCAGTGGCGGAGCTAGCATTGATCTGTGCAATGAAATACAAAATAAAAAAATACAAGCATCCTAAATCTAATAAAATAAATAAAATCACTATAATAAAATAAATAAAATAACTATAATAAAATAAATAAAATAACTAGAAATGTAAATGAAAAGGTTATCTGCCCGAGCCAGTTGACCCAGGGCACCCGAGGCTTCGAGGCCTCGCCCGTATCAGACCACAGTTGTGTTTACACCATGTAACCTATGTTGTTCTCTCTTTAAACTTGACCAAGCATTCGCTTGATTGAACTAGATTTTTGCTTATCTAAGACTGAAAGTTGGTTTCAGGGGGCTAGGTCTTCAAGGTTGCTTGTTTAAATCTAGGGTTTGCTCTCTGCTTTCAGAGTTTCTCTTTAGATTCCTTGACACACCATCTAAAGTCTCACACATGGTCTTCTAATGGTCTCTCCAATAATGGTTGACCAAAACCTATTTCAAAGGCCCAAAATCAGTAAATGGATATATTTTAATAACTAAATTATAGGCCAGGACATTGGAACACATGATAGGGACCATGGACTATGGTGTTCTATAATTCAGAGATATTATGAAATAGTATGGTCCTAAGGGTTGTCTAAGGTTAGAAAAATCATGGAATTTACCAGTTTTTAAAAATGGAGTGTCTACAGTTACCCCTCTTTGACACTCCATGTCCTTCAAGAGACAGGTGAGCAGCAAAGAAGTAAACACTCTTTGGCGCTTCATGTCCTTCAAGGGGCAAGTGAGTGACAAAGATATTACTGATATTTTAAATTTCATCTTGACGTTTCATGGTCAAATGGCACACCAACTATCCCTCCAAGGCATTGCGCTCCCCGTTCACCTACTTAGGCCATTTTCATCTTAAGGTTTTTGGTGTGAGATGTTAGTGAGTTACACAAGCTTGGAACTCGAGTTGGATTTTCTGGTCATGCCGCATAACTTCAAGGGTTTTCACAATTTCAAATCTTTAAATCGAGCATTTTACTTGATTTTCTTTAAGGCTCCTAAGGTTTCAAAGGATTTACCTAATGGGAAAATGTTTCTCGATCAAATATGAAGAGAGAGATGAGGCAGTGACACGGTAATCATCATGTATGGGTGTCCAACTCCATTGTTTTAGAATACATTTTTAGAAATTTTAAAAATAGGGGGAGGTTTGAAATAGAACCAAGAGCATGGCAAGTTAAAATTTTAACAAAGAAATTAACGTTTTGGAAAGCACAAGACATATAGTGAACATTTTGAAAAGGGAAAGATATTTTGAAAAGCAAATTTTTAGTTAATAGTTTTAACTCTTGCAACCATAGAGCCCTCTACATTGTTTAACGTCATGCCGTAATGGATGGATACACCTGAACCTTTACGTCATATGGGACTACACAAATGCACCCAACCTTTTATGTCATACGAGGCTAGACATTTTCTGAATACACCCGATCTTTAGTGTCATATAGGGTTAGACGGATACACCCAACCTTTTACCTCATACAGGGCTAGACGTTTTTTGAACTAGATTTTGGTTGGCAGTTTAGGCTCGTGCCACTAAGGAGAAATTCTTTTGAACGTTTTTTTTTAAAAATAAAATATTTTTCTCTGGAAATTGGTTAACAGTTTAGGCTCATGCCACTAAGGAGCAATTTTTTTTTTAACTTTTTTAAATGAAATATTGTTTGAAATAAAAAATGTTTCTCTTGAAATTGGTTGGCAGTTTAGGTTTGTGCCACCTAGGAGGAATTTTTTTTTGAAATTTTTTTAAATGAAATATTTTTATTTTGAAATTGGTTGTCAATTTAGGCTCGTTTTAAGAAGACCTGGGGTAATGAAAAATAAATAAATTTAGGCTTGTTTAGGCTCGTTTTAACCTAGGCTCGTTTTTTAATGAAATATTTATTTAGGCTCGTTTTTTAAGAAGAAGACGATGACCAAGGCAGAGGAGGAGGAGGAGGAGGAAGAAGAAGAATCAATGGTGTAATTCTCTTTTTTTTTCTTTTTAGTTTTTTTGTGGAAATTCACACTAAGATCATGCAAGAATTCAATCATCTTTCCCTTCTCCAAGTAACAGGAAGGTTCTAATATTGGTTATTTTCTTATTTCCCTTGCCCTAGGTTAGCATCCAATATCTCTTTGACAATAGTCATCGAATTCCCCTTGGACCTGTCCTTTGAATTGCCCTATCTGAACTTTGATTTTCAGATTAAAAAGTACTCTCGGTTTCCTATTCCTTCAATATTTTGCTTGAACGGACAAGCTCATTAGGTTTTCCCTATTAATGGGATAATTTATGTTACTCATTAGGTGTTAATGCCTTTTGAAGTATGAGGCGTGAATGCCCATTTGGTTATTTACATGGGGTGAGTGATCGCCCAACTCCTTTTCGATTGTCTCTTTCATTCCAAATTTTTTGTTTCTTTTCAGAATTTAACTCCATAGTAAGATCCTTCTTAGTGATCAAGCTCGAGTGTGACTCTCGCACAAGAAGAGTGATTGAATTAATACTTGATAGCCTTATGGTAGGTTGGGAGCTAACGAATAGGGGCTCAATTTCATTAACAGACCCTGTCGTGTTCTCTTCATGAGAGGAGACTGCCCCTATTGATTAGTTTGATGGGGTTGGCTCTACAAAGTCTTCTGAATCAACAATGGCTTGTTTATCACTAAATGAGGCCTCTTGATCTTGGGGTGGCCCAGTAATCAAGATCGTGCCCATGTCATTAATGATTTCTAGAGAGCCTACCTCTTGAAGAGGTAACATGGTTGGATTTTCAATATCCAATTCTTCATCCCAAATTGGTAGCTCATTCAAGAAATCTTGCGAAGGTGGTTCGAGAGGTCCCCTTAAAACTTTTAGAAGGTCATCTTTCTTTAGTGGTTCTGGTTCTCAGGGTGATAAGTTTTCTTCAAAAATTTGCTCTTTTCTTTCCTCTTGAATAACTATCCTCGAATTACCCTTGTCTCCGTGATTTCAGGATTCACCATCTTTTGAGCCTTGATCGAGCTTATGCTTGGGTTCATCACAAATCCCTTGATAGTTTAATTCACCATCCCACGTGTGTGGGTCATCTTCTATCACATTCACTTGGAATAACATGTTAAAATGATCGTCAATGAGAGTGAATTCCCTTGGCGTGGAAGTCTGAATCCTCAATGTGGTAGAGTAAATCTAAAACTTTTCTCGTGGCTGGTTTGCATAACGTTGGCTTTTCTCGATCAAGTTCACCTCGATCAACTTCACCTTTCCTCCTTGACAGGGTTCCTCACCAATCAAGTCCTCATTCCCTTCTCCTTCTTGTGGAGGGTCGACTATCATTAGGTTACGAGAGACTCTGGCCTCGTCCTACTTGGCTCGCTCATATCACGATACTCTTTCTAGCATAGCATCAAATGAGTAAGGGATCAGCCCCTTGCTGAAGAATGCGATATATTCAGGGGTCATGTTTTCTAATACCATGCCTACCTTCGCAAATTCAAGTAGTGGAGTTTCAACGACTTGCAAAGCAGCCTCTCTAAATCTTATTATAAAGTCAGAAGGATACTCGCTCGACTTTTGTTTGGTGGAAGTTAAGTCACCAAGGGTGATAGGTGTTAACCTTGTCCCACAATAGCAGGAGGAAATTACCTGAAAATTTCATCTGGAGTTGCTTGAGGGTTACCCTTCATGAATTTATGGTACCACATCAGGGGCTGAAAAGCTATGCGATAACATGACCTTAAGTTGGTTAAGTATGTCTAACAGTGTATAAACAATTAACAAAAGGCGTGGATGTGTACCTTAGGATTATCTTTCACAAAAAATATATTTATGAATCATGGAATCATAAACACTACTTATAGATCTTCTAGGTGTCCTAGAGTGTCTTGTACGTAATCTTTAAGAGCTGAGAAATCCCATATTCCAGCTCTCTAAAAAGAGTCTTGAAGGTGTTTCATGTGAGTGAATTGAGATGTTGTTATAACAGTGACCTAGCTCGTTTGTATGGTCTATTGAACCTGCGTTTGCGGTATATTGTTTACATAGATTGGCTATTGGGCTCACATAGTGGGTTGCTCCAAGGATTAAGCCTGGGGAGTGTGTTGAAATTGGAGTGCCAGTTGTCGGCCTATAGGCTCACCCAGGTTAAATTGGGCCTAATCTGATCCATTACTCGGAGTTTGCACTACATGGCCACGTAAGAAGGCCTGCAGGATAGGGTCATCACTTGACTAAGATGGATGACCCGTGCTACTATGATGACTAGACCTCTGACCTTGGGCGGCTAGGTCTACATGTCCCTGACCTTGACTAGATGATTTAATCCTAAGATTAGGATACTCTCTGGCCCCGGCACTGGACTAGAAGAGTGTAGGGAGGCCATAACTACTGTTAGATGGAGTCTGCCCTCGAGATAATCCTGGACTTGACCCTGAGTTGGTTAAATTTACAGGCTGTCGAGGTAATCCTGGACTCGAGTGATGACTAGAGTTAGACCCATGGCCCCGAGTTGGTTGAATTTACAGGCTAGCATCCCTAGGGTTATCTTGGTTTGAGCCGACAGGTTAGACATGGTCTATACCTTGAGATTATGATCTAACCTTGGTTTGAGCTGACAGATTATCTTGGTTTGAGCCGACAGGTTGTACATGGTCTATAGCTTGAGCTGACAGGTTGGACATGGTCTATATCTGGGTTGATTAAAAACCCTGACCTTTACTACTGCTGGGTTGCTTGGGTAGATTTTCCCTAGCATTGTTCAACCCACTTGGCCCCAAACTGGTTGATTGCTAAGATTGGAATACTGGGCCGCTAATTGAACATTGGGGTTAACCCTACTGGGATTGGTTGTCAAAGATCTGGGCTGGGGCTTTACCTTTGGTATGTCAACTGGATGTAAGGCTAACCCCCATGTCCTTGTGGATTGCCCCAAGCCTAACTCCTTGATTGTTTGAGGTGTTACAGACCCTACTAACCTGTTGGATCATGGCTTCTAAATCACGGCCCTGAGGGTTACCAATTGGATGGCTCAGACCACTAGGTATGGTTCCATGTAGTTTGAGACTTGGCTCACTGAGCCGAGTATTATGGATCTGTGAGGGAGCACTATGGCGGTACCTCTCGAACTGACTAGGTCCCTTAGATCTAGATTGGGTTGAAGCTGTAGAATTTGGCCTTAAACTGGTTCGATTCTAGGGCATGACTACTAGACTTGTGCTAAAATAGAAGTCTTGGACCTAGCTTGAGCATGGACTTAGACTAGGCTATGACTTGAACCTAGCTAGACCTAGACTAAATACAGGTTAAACTGAGGCCTAGACCAAGGGTGAGCCTTTTTTGAACTTATGGATAGACTTAAAGTCAAGATCTGGTTTGGACCTGATTCAAGAGTTAGGCTTAACTACGCATGAGCCTTGACCTAGACCTAGAGAAAGTAGGGTCTTGATTTGATGGACTTAGGTTTGAACCCTAAACTAAGGTGAACCTAGTCTAGGTCTAAGGACAACTCCGAATCTAGACCTAAGCTAGGACCAGACTTGATGGATCTTGATAGACTCAATGGGTTTCAATTTGAACCCTGAGCTAAGACGAACCTAGTCTAGTTCTAGAGACAACTCTATAATTAGACCTAAGCTACGACCTAGACTGAGATCTAGACTAGATGGGAATGAGTCTTGGCTTGGACCAAGAGGGGGGCCTAGGTTTCGGATCTGGGCCCTGGGCGTGAACCTAGTTTGGACTTGGGCTATGTTGGGCACATGCCTGGGCTTGGACTTAGAAGGAATGGATATCATACTGGGTGTTGACCCAGACTGGATCAAGGTTCGGTTAAGCACAAGCCTTGGCTCAGACCAAAAGGGGCCTAGGTTCGGACCTAGGTGTGAACCTAGTTCAGACCTAGGTTAGATTGGGCACAAGCTTGGACTCAAACCTAGAAGGTTTCAAATTCAGACCGGGTGTGGTCCTGGACTGAGATCTAATACCAATCAACCTAGATAAGAAAGCAATGCACTTGAAAACTTTTCCCTATATTTATGGGTAGGTTAGGTCTGAGTGGGCTCCTAACTATTAAAATGCAGCTAGGTTAAGTAGGTCCCTATGTACGTCCTGGTGTTAAACGAGTCAACCAGATCCCACTATGTGTGGAGTTTCTTCGAGGATAATGATTACGGAGGGGCACTAACAGTTAAAGTTATGTGAATTCCAACCACCTTGGCTCTCAAGGTCAGGTTCCCCTTACTACATTAATGCAAGATTTTAGGGGTTTTCGAAAAAAATATTAGTTTCCTAGGCTTTCTCAGTCCATTGTATAAAGAAGCATACAAGTGAAAAGAAAATATCAAACAGGTAAACACACAATGAAATAATGTGAGCACTTAGTACAAATCGTGCCAAGTGATGTGTGCTTCGAGTTGGAGTTTAACCGACCGAGAACACAGTTAAGGTACGGGGGTAAGCAACCCCTAAGAAGGTGTGTAGTTAAGAAAGTGATAACAAAGCACAATTCGTGCCTAGTTGAATGTGCCCTCGAACAGGGCACAGTTAAAAAGAGAGTATAGGTGACCCTTGAAAGTTATTTTTTTATGTTTAATGAACAGAGAGAGAAATGGTGAATGCTGAATTACAAGCAAATGAATGAAAATAGTTTTTTTTAAAAAAAACATATATATATATATATATATATATATATATATATATATATATA
>NW_006496517.1:1561748-1605649 GCF_000471905.2 Amborella trichopoda | reverse complement strand
GGGAAAGGTTGGTAAGCCCCTTAAAAAAGGGGCACTCTTCCATCACTTATTCTTATGCCCAAAAAACGCAAGAATAGATTCATACTCTCTCTCTCTCTCTCTCTCTCATATGCCATTAAATTCGAGGCTCGATTCTCTCCTTCTCTCTCTCATTGCATTAAATTTGACGTTGCCCTTCTCTCTCTATAAATCCTTGATGAACACACATGACTTTGGTACCCCACCACTCCCTCTCTCTCTCCAATTAACTCTTCTCTCTTCCTGCTGAGAACACAGAAAATGGAAGTGATTCAGTTACAGCGCCGCCACATCGAACACATTAACTCCCTCTTTCAGGAGGTTAGCACACGTCCTTTCTCTTTCTCTCTCTTGATTTTTTATGGTTTTTTAGAAGAGTGAGAAGTTGGCTTCCGTTATTTTTTGTGCAGGGGTATTTGGATGATCAATTCACCCAGCTCCAGCAGTTGCAGGACGAAGTGAACCCCGATTTCGTGGTCGAAGTTGTCTCTCTCTTCTTTCAGGATTCGGAGAAGCTCCTCACTGATCTGGGCAGGACCTTGTAAGAGATACCGTGCTTCTTTCTCTCACTAACTCTTTCTTTTTTTGCCATATCCTTCCCACTTGACTTTTTTTTTTTTTTTGCGTGTTTTCGAGTTAACCATCTGGTTTTTCATGGATGCTAGTGATTTTTATTACTCTTTATTTTTTTTTCATGGACATGGCTCTTATTCTTCATCTTCTTCTTCCTCTCTTTCTCCTTCTGAGTTTGAAACTTTTTGTTTTGGTATTTGAAGGGAGGCACAACCAGTTGATTTCAAGAGGGTGGATGCCTGTGTTCATCAATTGAAGGGAAGCAGCTCTAGGTACAATACTGTTGCAATTTTGCAAAAAAAATGTCTCCTTGAGTAGGGAAAAGGCCTTCCTTTATTTGTCATCATTTCATGGTACCCATAGATCTAGTTTATATCAAACATTTTATTTTCAATCTTTATGGAACTTAATAAAAAAAAAAAATGTTTTTCTTTTTTGTGAGCCATAAGAGATCTAATGCACAAGTGCCATAGAGAGAGCAAGTTTCCCAGAAAAAACGGAATTTCTTTATGTCTGCTTTAGAGGCATTAAACACAATATTTTAGTGGTTTTCCATGAAATTGAGTAAATCATGAACAACCCAATATCGTCTAATAAATTGTGAACTATTCTCTATGAAATTTGGGGACTTGTGAAATGAACATAGTGGTTTTAGTAATTATGAACTCAATGTATGAAATGGAGAAATGATATGAGATGGGTTGTTGCAGCATAGGAGCACAGAGAGTGAAAAATGTGTGCATACCATTTCGTGTCAGCTGTGAAGAGAAAAACAGAGATGGGTAAAATTCAAAATTTAGCTTTGTTTTTTTTGTTCTTCTATTTCACCTGTTTTGTGGGGGGGGGGGGGAGGGTTTATATTAGAGAGAGAGTTAATGAATTCTTAAATTCTCCGCACAGATGTTTGAGGTGTCTTAGGCAAGTCGAACAGGAGTTTGTATTCATCAAGAACAAGCTGGAGACACTCTTCAGGGTAAGTAACATATCTCGTCTCTCTAAAGCAAGTAGAGTGTGATTGACTCTTTAAGATTGTGACCCCTGCTATGCCAATTGCAGCTGGAGCAGCAGATCTTGGCGGCTGGTGGTTCCATACCAATTATAGGTTGAGAGAGAGAGAGAGAGAGAGAGAGAGAGAGAGGAGGAGAGAGAGAGAGAGAGAGAGAGAGAGAGAGAGAGAGAGAGAGAGAGAGAGAGAGAGAGAGAGAGAGAGAGAAGAAGGGGGAGAAAGAGAGAGAGGAAGAGAAGGGGGAGGGCGAGAGAGAAAGAGAGAGAAGAGCAAGAGGAGAGAGATTGATGGTCCAAGGGGTTGGGAGCTTAATGGGGAAAGTATTCTCTCTCCCCTCTCTTGAATTGAGAAGGAAGGAAAAAACACAAGCTCAAAAAAGGAAATGCTTGATTTTAATATCAACTTAACTAGCTTTATTACAAAATGAAGTAAAAATGCTTATACAGAGTCATCCAAAAACATGGATGGATGTGCAAAACGAAACCTAGTTGACAAAAAATACAATTAAAATGAATAAAAAGGAATTTCGTTTTTAAGAAAAAATGACCATTTTGCCCCTCCATAGAAATGTGCAAATGACAAAACCATCCCTTCAAAGGGGCCTCTTGCCTTTGCCATGGTTCAGGCCTATTTTTGGTGCATTCCGACAACATTCTGAGCGCTCTAATTCCATAGAAGTGTAAAATATCACAAGGTGATTGTTTTGATATAAGTTTTGAGTCTTCAATCGAACTTCTGACCTTCGTTCCAAAATCCAACCAAACTCATAAACTTGAGATTTTTTATATTGGATCTTGCATGCTTTGTGTCATTCTTGGTCATATTTTTTATCACTAATCGAAGGGGAAGTCATTGTGATCGTTTTGCAACAAAAAACCCTTGATTTGGAGTCCATTTGATTACTTATCATTTATGAAGTATGTCAAAAAATGGTTTTTTGAACAAAGGTCAGTTATGGAAATTTTCCCTCAACTGGAGATCATAATCTGAAAAGGTGATAGCCATGCAATTATTGAGAATTGCAAGATCCACTCCAACTCGCTCAATCTCGGTCTCATACACTTCAGGCCAGAAAAGAGCTTGAATGAAAGCCATACGAAAATCATTCGAGAGTATGAGAGCATTATAGATGCTCAACAAGGTTCAAAGTCTCCTTAGATTTCCCATTACATCATATTTGACATTATCATCATCGGAATGCGCAGCTCCTTGGATTACCACTATTCTTGGAGGTACAGGGGGTAGTGGAGCAGCTCTCGGTGGGGGAGGATCACCTGCAGCTATAGGAGGAGCAAGACATGCCTGGCTAGTTTGCACAGTCGGGGTAGGTGTTGGTAGGATAGGATAAGTTGTGGATCGTGATGCTTCAGGGTTTTTGAATAAGATGGATTTGGATAAGGGACAAATGGTGGGGGGCCTGGATATTTTAGGGAAGGTGGATGTTTGGATTGTGTGGATGGTGTGTTTGGGTAAGGAACCAGTGGCAGACTTGGGTACTTCAAGAGCTTTGGCCGTTTTGGGTTTCAAGTGGGCTGGAGTCTTTTTCCCGATCTTAACTCTAGTTGGCCAACCCCTATTGTCATGTTTCCCATAGTGATGAGCACCATGTAGCATGCCTCATGAGAAGAGGAAGTTTCTCCCCTCATATCCTTCCATTGATGCTCCCTGTCTGGTTCTGGGGGCCAACGAGACTTTTTGAGCTTCAAGATTTAGAAGCCCTCGATTAACTCCTCCTTAGTAGGGCTTGGTTTTTTCTTTTTGGCGGCGAAGGCTAAGGCATCACCAGCACTCAGGAAACCAGACATTTGAGCCACCATCTTTCTTAATTGTTGACGATGCCTTCTGTTGTTGTTGCAATGTTCGAGCTCTTCATCAACAGCCTCAAAATCTTGGCATTCGAGGGTAAGTTTTGAGAGAGATGTGTTAGGAGAAGAAGGGTTTGAAGAATTAGGGATTGAAAAAGGGGGAGAGGTTTTAGGGTCATCGCTCACATTGGACTGAACCAGGTAGCTTTTGGGGTCCTCACCTGTCTTTGACTCAAAGAGGCTTTTAACGTACTCACTCTCATTGGACGTAATGGATGATCTCGTAATGTCATAACCCATTGTTGGACGGATACATGGGAACTTTATAGTCTCTACCCCGAATGGACCGTTGAGTGATGGTTTTAAAGTCATCACCCTTGTTAGAGTGATATAGGGGATCTTTTAGGTCTTTACCCTTAATGGATCATTAAGGGGTTCTTTTAAAGTCCTCACCCTTGTTAGACTGATATAGAGGATCTTTTAGGTCTTTACCCCAAATAGACCGTTGAGGGGTGCTTTTAGAGTCGTCACCCATATCGGACTTCTACATAATGGCATGAGTAGGTGTCACATTAAGGATGACCACCCATGTTTTAGGCTTGGTCACCTTCGAACAAAAGAACTTGTTGTGGGATGAAGACATATAGAGTAGGAAGTGGAGGCACCGGAGGAAGAAATACCGCTTTAACATGGGGGATTGCGGTATCCTTCTCTTTTGACGAGCGACTCTTGAAGCTCACTCCCCTTCTTATTGACATGGCAGGTTAGTGAGGGTGGTATGGCCTTGGTGCCAAGTTTGCTTGCCGAATTGCCTCTCTCTTAAGGGCTTTCGTCCTACTACACCCATGGTAGACCTGCCAAGGTTTAGATGTTGGAGGGTTGCAGGATTCAAGAGGTACATCTTCACATGGTGGTGCTTCCTTGCTGGCTTTGTAGTCTGTAGGGTCGAGCACTTGGTCGGGCTCTTCGTGCGTGGGTGCAGGTATTGCTACAATCACTCGCCCCTTTGTCTTGAGTTCTTCCATAATGGACCTGAAACCCAAGCATTAAGATATGTTGTGACCTCTCAACTGGTGATATGGGCACCAGAGGTTCTCACACCCTTGAGCCATAGTCCTTAGCTCTTTGGATGGGTGTGAGAGGAACATTTCTTCTTTTATGAGTATCGCAAATACAACGGGGAAAATATCAAGTGACCCTTCTCTTAGATGCATGCCTTGAGGTTGTCCTTCCTCGACTACAATCATATGGGAGGGCCTTAATTGCCACAAATGCTTTCTTAAGATTGCCCAAGTGAATTTGCCCCTTTTGGAACAGAGCTTCGATGTGGTCTTTAAGGCGAAAGCAATTTGGACTGGGTTGACTCACCATCTGATGATAAATGCACTATCTCTTATTGTTGGTGAGGCCCACCTCATCCGGCCTTTTGTTCTGGAAGGGCTATCGTCCCTTGTTCCAACAACATTTGCAGAATAGTCGAGACCCAATCCTTATCGAAAGTATACTGCTTGTTCATTCTTTCTTCAAAGTACTTAGATCGATAAAGGTTTGGGGGCGGAGGTACCCGATTATACACTTGAAGCTCTGCTGCTTTGGGTGAGGCTCCCCTTGAGCTCTCAACTGTGGCATTTCACAAGAGGTTTCCATAGTTTTAAGAGGCGTCTGACCAGCGGGTGTTTGGGGATCAGTTGGTGTGGTTGTGACTATCGTGCTAACCACATCCTTTTGTTAGTTCATGCATGGGTTAGGCCAAATGTTATTAGAACTTTGGTTCGTCCCTCCATTCGAGGGTTGCAGCTGGGTATAATAATGGTGTTTAAACAGGCTCTTGATGCGTACTGCTTTAGAGATCATGTCGGAGAAGGTGAGAGGATTTGATGCCTCGACATGCATTCAGATCTCTGGTCTGATATTTCGAACGTAGATTTGGACTGCATTAGCCTCAGGCATAGGATTGCTTTGATTAACGGCTAGCTCCCTCCATCTTTTGATGACTTTGTCAACCCACTCATTTGGCCCTTGGGTCATATGAGAAATTCTATAGCCTCAACCTCTCTTTCGACTTCATAGAAGCACTTGTAGAACAAGTGCTCCATTTCGTCCTAAGAGTGGATAGAATTTGATGGCATGCGAGCATATCATTTAAAAGCTGACCCATCCAAGGTCTCCACAAATTGACAAAGGAAGAGTCTACTATCTGACGCTGATTCTTGACATGCAGAGACGAAGTGTGCCACATGTTGTTGAGGTGAACTAGTGCCATTGAAGACTGATAACATTCCCTTTTGGTAAGTGGAGGGAAACGGCAATTGATCAATGGAAGCCGAATATGGCTTTCTGTATGAGATCGTCTCTTGCATCCTTGAGATTTGCATGCCCCAAAGGCTTCGGCTAACCATGGATTGAATGTTCCCTTGGGTGACTATGGGAGAAGCAGCCTGAGCACTTGGCATGGCTTGAGGGGGAGGAGTCTGTGTCGGTTGAGGAGTTGGTGGTCTTCTCACCTCTTCCATGGATGCTGGTATGAGGGGTGAGCTGCACTCATGATAAGATGAACTCCCAGGTCGCCTAGCATTATCGAACTCCTTGAGCCTTTCCATGATATGACTAAGGGTTTTATTGATTCGGGCTATTGAGTCCTCGAGATTATCGTTGGCTTGGATGACCTTCATAACGTCAGCTCTTGTATGGATTAATGCCTCGAGCGTAACGTGGGATTTGTGCCCTTTGGGACCTTGATATGGGAGGTCGGCTAGGAGGGGATGGGATTGCCCTGATACCATTTTCGGCCTAAGATCTACCCTAAGCTGTTACTACTAATTTTACTACTATTTATATTAAATATGAGAAGATTGCAGAGTTCGCAGCTACTAATTGTTGCAATAGAGTAACATAATATAAAAAAGCAAATATAATAATGAAAACAGGAAACAAAGAAATATCAAATACGATCCACGAAGTATGAGTATATTCTCTAATTTTGATTGTAAACACAAATTTGAATTGCATAACTACTTACTGATTACATATACAAAGGCTGGCAAACTTTCTCCATTCGTTAGGATAGTAAGAAGGTAAAGCAGAGAGATGACAATCACACATTTGAAAATATAAAAGTCATATGAACGTTACCGACTTTTATCGATGTACAAGTGGCTGAAGTAACTATCTTACTGCTACAGAAAGAAAGAAAGAAAGAAAGAAAGTGAAGAAAGGAAGAGAAGGAGAAGAGAAGAGAGTAATATAGAACTATTGAGAGCTTTTGAGAAATTCGGCTTCTGTTATACTGCTGCTGTGTCTATCCTTGATGCGTTGCCTCTTCATTCGGTTACCTGGGTATTTATAGAGCAAAGCCTCCTAAAATGAGTGGTTCAGGATGAAGCCTTGTTGACGAAGGAATCTTCGGATTGGCCAGAAGGAACTTGTGGTTGAAATTGGTTAACGTGATGATGAAGGATCGATGAAGGATACGTGGCACTCTGCGAGGAGTAAGGGAATAAGAATGTTGTACGACGGAGTAGACGTGGGAAGCTGCCAGGAGGTCGATGATGTGATGGGGAATCTTGAATAGTTGGAATACGTGTGATCGACGATGGTTGTGCTTCGTTTGTACGAATGATTATCGGTTGATGGGAGCTGATGTGACTCTAAATTAGTCACATCGTTCAACGAGCATATTACTGTTGAGCCTTCTTGTCTTTTCTGTCGAAGGGAATATTTCGCCTTTTGTCGTTTGCTGTCGAAATTATTGGAGGATATTGTCGTCTTCTATCGAGCATCTTTCTTTTTCTGATGGGGTCATATCAGTAGATAATAAAAGGGAGAAAGGGAATATTTTGTCGGATTTTTGGACTGTATCGGGCTAGGTTCGGGCTGAGTTATTCTGTGGGCCTTTGGCTGAAATCATCCAATAAGGGATTACCTGATTGGACAGTTTCTTCGGCTGTTGCTGGTGCAATAGTATCAGGAGCAAATACATGAAGAAGTGTTTGCTCTATTTCTTCAAAAGTAGCATTAGGATGTATCTGTTTCAACTTTTTTAGATAGGCTGAAAATGTAGGTAGACTAACTGTATTATTTGATGGTGGAGTGAGGATATTGGTTTGCTGAGGTATTCTCTTCAGAGGTAAAGTGGCAGGATTGGTACTGAAAATATCCCACCATTTGGTTTTAAGGGTTTTTCCTAGCGTGGGAATATACTCATGGTTATTAGTATTATTTTTGGAAATAGAGTATTCCCATTTTAAAATCCAAGGTATTTGATAGATTGCCATGAAGTAAAGATGGTAATCATCTTGGTCTGTGCAAGTATTATAATGTGTAAATTTTGTCTGTAAAGTCTGGAAAGTATCAGGCAATATTTGAGTCTGAGATCCCCATACTAAAACCAATGACGAAACCAACTAGGGAATCTTTCTAGGACAGGGAGTTTGAATTGGAGGTACCAGGAATGAGTATTATTTGGATTTTGATAAGAAAATACTTTATGCCATGCATCAATGTATTCAGAATATTTATAATATTTATATTGGAATTCCGGATTTAATAATTTTTTCCCTTGAAGGGGATTACATCCCCAATCCTCATAAGAAAGAAATTTTTTGATTTGAAATTTAGAGTAAGCATATAATTTAGTCGTACCTTGGTAAAAATGGACAATAGAGACTGAACCGGTTTCCATGAGAATGGCTTCATACCATTCACGGGTTTTGATGCCATAAGATGGATTCAAGTGATTTACAAGATAAAGGGGAGCTATTTTATTTGGGTCGAGTTGTGCATGAGCATCAGAAATGGTTATATCTGGTAGAAAAGTAGTGTCTATATAAATTGACTTGGCAGAGGTTGAGGTCTGTTTATGTGGGTATGTTGCCGGGGAAAACGCCGGACTTGGAGTAGATATTGGACTTTGTGGAGGAATCTGTATTAAATATTCAGGTACGTTTGAGGATCGAAGAGGCGACATGGGTGTTAAATTGAGAGAGGAATGGATGGGCATAAGAGGCCCATACCTGTTGCTTGGGACTAAATCCATTGGTTGTTTTCCTTTGGTATTTGAAGACTGAGGATTCATATTGATATTCTTATTGATATTCTTATTAGAAAGAAAGAGTTGCAAACCGTAGGAGGAAAAACCGTAGGAGGAGATTGTATCGTCCTTAAGTTGTGTTATATGGTCCCCCCTGCAAAAATTCACGGGTCAAAAAGTCAGGCAAAGAATTAGAAGAGCCGTGAAGATGTTCAATAGAAAAATCAAAAGCAAATAGAATAGCCTGCCATCGGGCAAATATTTGCTTTGACACAAGATTTTGGACATCCTTTTGCAGAATGTCTTTGGCTGCCTTACAATCGGTGCGAATTAAAAAAGATTGATTGAGAATATCAGTTTGAAATTTGCAGACACAATGAATAATTGCAAGTAATTCTTTTTTCACAGTAGAGTAATTCTTTTGGGTCGGATTCCAAGCCTTGGAAGTAAAACGTATTAATTGTTCTTTAGAATCAATTGATTGCTTTAATATACCTCCTAGTCCTATTTCAGAAGCATCGCATTCAATAATTTTAAAAGCTGTTGGATCAGATAAAGTTAAACATGGAAGCTCTTTGGCTTTGAGTTTAAGTCGTTGTACAGCCAAAGTATGAATATCAGTCCAGGGTGGAGGATTCTTTTTTAATCCATCATATAATGGTTTAGCATCTAAGGCTAGATTTTGGTAAAAATCACTTATATAATTTAGACATCCTAAAAATCGTTGTAATTCAGTTTTATCTAAAATTTTATCAGGAAATTTATCAACAAAAAGAATAGATCTATCAATTGGAATGATTGTTCCTTAATTGATATTATGTCCTAGGAATCTTATTTTTGTTTGGAACAGATTTATCTTTTTAGCAAAAACAACTAACCCAGCTGTTTTTACTGTGTGAATAAAAGTATGAAGATGCTTGAAATGTTGTTCAAGTGATTCAGAAAAGACCAAAACATCATCAATATAGACGATCATGAATTTATAAAAGGGATTAAAAATATCATTCATTATTTTATGAAATTCAGATGGAGCGTTTTTAAGACCGAAAGGCATAACGTTCCATTCGTATTGTCCAAAAGGGACATTGAAGGCTGTTTTATATTTATCTTCTTCTTTTATTTGGATTTGCCAAAAACCAGATTTTAAATCAAATTTGGAGAAGATTACAGCATGTAAAAGTCTATCAAGTAAATCTGTTTTATTTGGAATGGGATATCTAATCCATTGTAAGACTTTATTAAGAGGTTTATAATTAATGACTAATCGTGGAACTCCTCGTTCCTGTGCAGCATTTTTATTGACATAAAAAGCAAAACAACTCTAGGGAGATGAACTAGGACGTATAAGCTTCTTTTGGGGTAAATCTTTTATTTCAAGCTGACATGTTTGTAATAATTCTGTATTCATCTGAATTGGTCTAGCTTTTGTTGGTATCTTTGTTTCACTAAAACTTGGTTCATATGGTAGTCCAACAATATGTTGTTTTCTATGCCAAAAAGCATTTGGTAAGTCATTGCATATTTCCTTTTCAATAAAACTTTTGAGATGTTGTATGTTTTGTACTATCTCAGGAGTTTGGAGATTTTCACTGATAAGTTTGTGTTTGATTTCAAGTTGTAAAGATCCTAAGAAATTTTCTTTATTTTTCATATCTTGTTTAACAGTATTAATTTCTTTAATTTTTGGCTTATCAAGGAATTCAAATATGATAGGAGTACCATGAGTATTTGTTTCAATACATGTATGAGAAATTATAACTGGATATAACAAAGTAAGAAAAGGTACGCCAAGAATTACAGCTTGACTTAATCCTTTAACCATTATGAATGGTGTAAGAAAACAATGTCCTTCTGTACAAATTTTGGCATTGGATAATTTGTATTTAATAAATAGTCTACTATCATCAGCTGTATTAAGGATTTGTGTAGTCTTATCAAAGTATTTTGTAGGGACTAATCCTTCATTAAGACAATTCAAATCAGCACCTGAGTCTACTAGTGCTAGGGATTGGAATTCATATTCATCATTTATTACTATGGTTATTAATACAAACCATTTTTGTGTTATTACTCTATTTAAAACATTTACTGAATGTCTATTTGATGATTCGCCTTGATCCATTTGATCTAAATAATCATTGGGATGATATGATTTGAGTAAATGATTGAATTCTACTATGTTTTCTTCAGTATGTGGTTCGGAAGTATTATCATGAAGTTCAAGGATTTGAATCCTTGTTTTTAATTGAGCTAATTCTACTTTTACTGTATTAACTTCAGCTTTGAGGTCAGTAATAGTAGGTTCCTTTTGGGTGGCTTCATGCTGACTGATTCGTTTCATGATATAAGAGAAATTATAATTATCAGGAGGTTTAACTAATGGTGTATGTTTTGTTTTTGTTTTAGTTAAATTGATAAATTGAGTAATTATTTCTCTTTTCTCATTAGAGTTAGGTATTTTTTCTATTAAATCTAAGATAAGATTGTCTTCTCTTGTTAATGTATGAATATCAGAAGATGTAATAGGACATTGACATATTTCATTTTCTGTATCCGAACTATCAGACCAATAAAATTCGTCATTATGTATTGTTCCTATAAAGGAAGTATCACTACTGGAAGAAGTAGTATCTGAATCTGAACTATCGGACGAATCATATAATTGAATAATATTATAGATTTTATTTCTGATAGATTCATCTAATGTAATAGAGTCTAATTTTTGCTTAACCTTGCATTGACTTTTATAATGGCCTACTTTGCCACATTTATAACAGACAGGTAATTTCTTTTTATTCAGAGATGTTTTGGAAGCAAAACGTTTTGTAAATTTCTTATATTTTTTCTGTTTGGTTGGAAAAGACTTATATGTTTTGTCTGGTTTATTTCGATGTTTTTTCTTTTTATATACTTTATGGATTTTATGTGGTTTAGTTTTATCTATATGACCTTGGTCCATATAATAGCCAAATTGTTAGCAGAAATCTCCTAATTCTTTTTTACCACTTAGATTTTGTTTATCAAGTTGTTTTTTGAGTTTCAGATCTATACATAGGGCTAGGCCTTCAGCACAAATTTTTTAGGATAATTCTCCTAATGTATATTGGGAATAATTTATTACACCACTTTTCTTATTTTTTAGACGTTCTTTGACCTTTTCTGCAAATAGGTAGGGTAGTCCTGCTACGAACTTTTCTTTCCAGTGGTCAAGATGACTATCTTCTCGAATAAGTAATCGAGAGAAAAATACGTCTTTATACCATTTATAGTATGATAGTGTAGGACATCGTAGATTAGATAAAAGATCAGCAGTTCGTGCTGCAAGTATTGAAGTATTTCCTATAAAATGAAGGGCAATCGTATATATTAAAGAATTGACAGCATCACTTTCAGAATATACCATATCTTGGTTATGTTCATTTTTTGCTGTCCATTGTCGAATATTTGTTAATATTTGTTGTTTTGTTTGTTCATTAAGATAGGAATCCCACCATCCTCTTAGCCATCCGGTGAATCCTGAAACTATAGCTTTTGCTATTTCTTGGTCATGACTACCAGTCATTTTACATGCTGAAGCATACATAGTCATGTGTTTCATTGTATCTAGTATTCGGTGATCGAAAATTCCATCAATATTCCAATCTATAATTGTTCGACCTGTATATGTAGAAGTATGACTTGTTAGATCTTCTTCTAATTGGATATCAACTGGGGTTGGTCTTTTATAATATGGTCGGGCATTTATTGGTTGCCAGTTTTTATTATAATTGATACGATTTATACTATCAGGAGTAAGTTGTATTTCGGAAAAAGCTGTTTGTATATTTTGTATTGTATTGGCAATTGGTGGTTCCTCTATTTCAGTAGTTTGGAAAAGTATTTCTTCTTGTAGAGTCATATTATCATGTTCAGGGATCTTTGTTTTTCCTTTATCATTATCTGATAGGATGATTGTTGGTTTGGGATCTTTTATTTCTAATTTAGATAATTTAGAGATTAGTTGACCCATAAGTGTTGTATTATCATCACCAATATGAAATTTATCTTTATTCAGGTCAGGAGGTGGTTTAAAAAATAATTGTTTTTTCTCCTTGTAGGTGGGAGGTTGTAATAAATTTTCTATTCTATTAGTTTGTTGCCCAAGCGTATGAAGACAAAGATTTGTATAATTATTTTGTTCAATTATGTGTGGGAGTAATTCTACACGAGCTATATTGGCATTATTAAGTTTATATGGTGTGGCCACAGTTTCATATACAACCATTTGGGTTGTTGTGGATGAGGATCCTACAGTTTGTTCTGGAGTTTTTGCAGTTGGTACTGTAGTAGCAACTCCTTGTATTTTCAAGCTTTGTTCAGAAGGATGTATAGATTTGATAGTATTTCCTTCTGTAGTATTGAATACTGTATATTGAGTTTCTAATGTATTTATTTCGAAGTCAGGAATAGGGATATTATGTTGGCTTAAGGTGTCCCTTAACCAATCAAAGAAACATTTTCCTCTATTTTCCTTTTTTCTCCATTTATTAAATTGTGAGTGAAATAATTCTACTAATCTAGTTAAGGAGATAAGGCTTAACTAATAAAGAATAAGAATACCTCGCTATATGATGTCATGATGAGGTGAATCCTTATATATACTATGAGGCTTGATATGCCTCTATGTCTAAGGACTATACAAATTGGGCATAATTTGAAAATTGGCTGAACACAGTGTCCATATCCACCATCAGTCAAGATATGCCTTGACCAATGTCCCAAAACTTTATGATTTGTGATTGAGCAAAGACTCTCAAGGAATCATATTTGAGGCATGACATCCCTCCCCTTGAATTTTTATATCATTTTGATATGGCTTAAGCCATCATCCATATACCTCGACGGTTAAAGCCTTAAAAGCTTTATACTTCGTATGCCATAGCCAGGAAGACCCCTGATCACCAAAATTTATATTTCTCTTTTGATATGAGGGATTTTCTCATGAGACCAAAATAATTGAATTCTTGACTCGATATCCTATCGCCCTTAAAAGGTGTGGCATTCTCTGATTTATATGAAGGAAGCGGTTACATCCACAATACATTGGTATTGTTGACGCAATTTTGACAAAACATAGTAACTTTGGCAGACGCTATCTCGCCCATCTGTAGTCCATTTGAAACGAGACTTGAACCATTGGGTTTGTCTCTGAGTCCTCTCTCATTTATCCATATTTCATGATCAAAGGATTCATCATCAGAAAGAGATTGGAGAACTACAAATATGTATCAGAGCTGCGCTGCAGAAGCCTAACTGACGGGTAACAAGAAATAACATATTCCAGATTTTGCTCATGTCATATCTTTGCTAAAACTGAAGTCCACAAGTTCAAATTTTGAAATACTATAAAGATGAGCATTGACCAAGATATGGGTGCACCCAAATTCATTTTAAATATATGGTTATCCAATTGAAGCAGCGTAGTAAACATCAACACCTGAAGGTGTAGGATGCAGATTAACAGATGGATAGATGTTGAAGATTATCGTGCTTATCAATTAAAAATTCATCATTATCTATTAAGGACAATTATATAAACTCATCTTTCAATCAAAGAGGGGTTCGCATCAGTCTTAATTTTTTTGAGTTTAGACTCTGTTAGATTGAATCACTGCATTTAGCATAAGAGAGACAGAGAGAGAGAAAGATTAATTATGTATACAGGGTGTGAATAAAGAGAGAGAGAGAGAGAGAGAGAGAGAGAGATAGAGAGATACGGTTTTATCTTACTTTGCTTTTGACTGACTTGAAGCCTGTTCTTGAAGAAGGAGCAAACCCAAGGAATGGCATTCCTATGTTTAAATTCAGGTGTATCGGCCGATGTGCCTATTGGTATTGTTCATTTCTTTCATATGTCTGTATATTTTCTTTCCTAGAAAAGAATGTATAGGTTTCAAGGCCCAAATCAAGAGTATTTGTTCTAGATCTAGACTGATGTAAATTATAACAGACGATTAAACCTCTGGAACTGTTTTGTTCTCAATATATAATATAAAAACATGTGTTTCTATGATATGGAATGCACAGGTGAATTTGGCCCCCGAGTGTGATGCCCTATTGTCATTGTTTTGAGTCTAATGTTTATTTAAACATTTCAATCAATATAATCGTCGCACTTTTCGAAGTGTCCAAATCTCTAGCAACTCCACTGGGGAACAGTTCACCTTTCATCTTGAGTTGGGTTTAAGAAAATAAATAACATCTCTCTCTTTAGGAATTACCCTATGTCACAATCACTCTCTCTCTCATTTACTCTCGCTATTCACTATTATACATCTGCCTTGACAAGCGATCCACTTTGTTTTTCTTCACAGGTTGTCAAAGGTATCATTTTTAGATGGTTGTTGTTACAACATCTTTCATAGTCGAGACTATGGACGTCGCATTCACGTACTTCATGCTGATAGGCCAGTCTTCCCTTAGTACAACGCTGGCTAACCCAAGCACACTGGGGAAAATGGTTGTGGTACAAAAATACAGACCGCAACCGTCCAAGGCCAAGATGAGGCTCACGTCTCAACCCGAAGTCGATCTCATTCTGGGCAGTAGACCACTTCAAGTGGTTTTGACTTATCTCAGTTTTCATTGACAAGTTGTGAGCAGCAATTGTCATCTCAAGCATTGTGAGGGGAGGTCTGCTAACAAACTTTTGGCATGTGTTGTCAAAACCTCTTTGAAGCAAGGGAGCTCACGATATCCCTCAAAGTTCACAACATCTGTGGAGGAGAAACGTAACCCAAGAGCTCATGGGGTGTCCAAGTGAAGACCACAACCCATTGACATTTCGGGTGCCCCATAGCAAAGTCCTTGGCTCTTGCCCTTGACCATACGGATTCCGAGCTCGTCTTTTGATTGTTGTAGGCTGGAGGTTCAAAGTCTTCGCGACATTAACACGTTTAGCTCGTCTTCTGATACTCATAGGCCGACGGTTAGGAGTCTTCACGACACTAACACGCTTGGCTTGCCTTCTAATGCCCATAGACTGGTGGTTAGGAGTCCTCGCGACATTAACACGCTTGGCTCACCTTCTGATGCCCGTAGACCAACTTTTAGGAGTATTCGCGACACTAACATGCTTGGCATTCCTTTTGATGCCCGTAGGCTGACGGTTAGAAATCTTCGCGGCACTAACATATTTGGCTTGCCTTCTGATGCCCATAGGCCATTGGTTAGGAGTCTTTGCGATACTATTGCTCAACTATTCCATCAAAGCCAGGCTTGAGGAAGAGTTACAAGGAGTATAACACTGCACGAGGCTTACTATCTTGTTTTCTCGCAGTAACACATCCTCCTGATTGCATAAGAGAGAGGGCTAAAGACTTTATGCTTTCAAAAAAAAGAGGCATAAGAGAGTGAAGTGACTCTAGAAGCGTTACAATATCATCATCATCAGTGGCCTTTTGTAATTGTTCATCACCATCATCATCATAATCATCATCATCATCGTCATCATCATAGCCTTATCTCAATTATAAGACCAAAAAAAAAAGTCGTCTAAACACTAATCACAAGAAAAAAACAGCAATGCAACAGAAAAAATAAAGAATAAATCAAGAGGTAGGATGCAAAGAGAGGGTTGTTTGATGGTATTTACTAACTAACCTTAATAATTCGGGATGTGTTAGAGATGAATCCAATGGGCACACACTGCTACTCTCGACCATGATAATGATGATGATGAATTTGAAAAAAAAAGGAAAAAAATTAAGAATTAAAATAGATTGATTTTATACTTTAGACTTAGAACTTTTTTAAAGCATACATTTTAAATTTTTTGAAATAATTTACTTGAACATTTTGCCAAAAGAAATTCTGCTTTTTAGGTTTTAAATTTTGCTTTATTTTTTAAAATTCATTATTTGGTAGCCGAGATTATTGGCTCCAAAAACTAAGTTCGAAATCCATGGATTTGGAAAGGCGTGAACGCACCAAAACTCTTTCGGAATTAATTTCTCTAATGACGTTTGTGATGTTAGTGTTCTCACCAATGGTTTAAAAAGCGGATCGGTGACCCAAATCGGGCACCTCAAAAACCGATCCGGATCGGTGAATCGGCGATCCGGATCGAGAATCGAGTGAATCAGTCGGATTAAAGATTCAAAAAACTCCGTAAAAATTATTAAAATTCATTACAAATATTTTTTTTAGGAATTCAATAAAAAATGAGGGTACTCCATTAAGAATTTTTATTTTTTTGCATGAATATGCGAATATTGATATGTTCTTTCCCTGCATGAACTACTACTATTTACCATTTAATTTATGTCACACAAAAGGCTAAACATAGAATTATCATGGAATACACTTTAACAACATGTATTTTTTGCGTTCAAAATTTTAAAAATTGAAAATACATTTTTAATGCAAACCTACATTAAAAATATAATACAGTTTTGCATTAGAATAATAACATGTATGTTTTTAGCCAAAATATTCTATCAACATGCAATTCTTTCAACAAAAACTTTAACAATAAAAATTAAAAATATGGTTTAATACCTCATGATAATCAAAACCTGGTCACTATTTTCACATCTTTTCAAAAAATAACGATTCTTAAAAAAAATCGATCATGTACTAAAAAAAAAACAAATAAAAACAATTCTTCACAAAGCCACCTAACATCAGTCATTCCAACTCAAAAATGTATTAACAACAAATTAAAAAAATACAATTTTGCATTAAAAATATAATAACATGCATTTTTTTGCATAAATAATCTATCAACATAAAAAACATTTCAACATAAACTTTAACAATAAAAATTAAAAATATGGTTTAATACCTCATGATAATCAAAACCTTGTCACGATTTTTACATCTTTTCGAAAAATCATTATTTTTCAAAAAATTCGATCATGGATAAAAACAAAACAGTACAGCAAATTTTCAAAAAATTCAATCATGGATAAAAACAAAAAAGTACAGCAAATTTTCAAAAAATTCAATCATGGATTACAAAAAAAATTCCATCATGGATTAGAAAAAAAAAACCACAAATTTTCAAAAAATTCGATCATGGATTACAAAAAATTCGATCATGGATTATGGATTACAAAAAATTCGATGATGGATTACAAAAAATTCGATCATGGATTACAAAAAATTCGATCATGGATTATGGATTACAAAAAATTCGATTATGGATTACAAAAAATTCGATCATGGATTACAAAAAGTTCGATCAATGATTACAAAAAATTCGATCATGGATTACAAAAAAAAACAAATTTTCAAAAAATTCGATCATGGATGACAAAAAAAACAATAAATTCGATCATGGATTACAAAAAAAAAACAAATTTTCAAAAAATTCGATCATGGATGACAAAAAAACAATAAATTCGATCATGGATTACAAAAAAAAAAAAAAAAAAAAAAAAATAACGAATCAGGGATTACAAAAAAAAAAACCAATTCGATCATGGATTACAAAAAATTCGATCATGGATTACAAAAAAAATTCGATCATGGATTACAAAAGAAAAAATAAAAATAAAATCTATTCTTCACAGAGCCACCTTACATCAGCCATTTTAACTCAAAAATCCACCACCAAGCGAATAAATTACATCCAATTGAGTACAGTTTTTGATAAATAACAATATAGTGAATCAAAACCCTAATTTATGAACACATTATCATCGATAAATCAAATCAAATCGATTAAATTGAGCAAAAAAAAAAAAACGTAAGTTCTTCACAGATAACAGTCATTGAATCTAAAAAATGAAGCTCAAATTGAATAAATCAGATCAAATTGAATACATTTGATTATAAACAAGACTATAACGATTAAAAACCCTAGAAATCTAACACATTATTTGTAATATATCGTGAACAAAAAATCGAAAAGCGGCAAAAAAAAAAAAAAAAACAAGCAGAAATTTTTTTCACAGACATCACTGTGTTCATCTAAACAATCAGGCTGTAATTGAGCAAATTAAATAAAATTGAATATGTTAAATGATAAAATACACAATATAAAAGACACAATAAAGATTAAAAACCCTACAAATATAACTCATTATTTTCAAAATATGCAGTGAAATTGATCATATGGCGGAAAAAAACAAAAACCCAAAGTTCTTACCTGGTTTCGTGAACCCGAGCCTTCAATCTCCAAATTACTCTGTTTTTATCAACGATTATCACAAATTCGTGACAGAATTTTTTGATGAACAACTTTACGATCAAAATGCCTACAAATTTTCACAGATTCATGCCCTATTTGGCATGAAACACAAGGAAAGGCGGAAACCCTAAAAACGCAACTTTTATGATCCAAAAACATGAAATTTCTCCACCATTTAATCCATGAAAAGATGAAAAAAGCCGCATAAAGCGTGTATATTCGATCACATGGCACAAAAAATAAGAAAAATGATCAAAAAATGATAAATTTTGAAGAATCCCATGAAGAACACTGTGCAGCCCGTGTTGTTCACGAGACTCGCCGATTCTGTACAGTGAATCGGTGAGTCACTGTACAGAATCGCCCAGTTCTCTTTGGAACCGGGCGATTCCGTATAATTTGCTCGAATCGGCACGTCCAATACCGATTCCCGAGTCGAACCGAGCGAGTCCTTACCAGTCGATATCTAGGCCAAAATGGTGGAAAAATTAAAATTTTTTGGATCATGAAAGTTGCGGATTTTACGGTTTCTGCTTTTCGTTTTGTTTCATGCCAAATAGGGGCATGAATCTGTGAAAAGTTTGAGGCATATTGATCGTAAATGTGTTCATTAGAAATTTCTATTACGAATTTGTGATTATCTTTGAGAAAAACAGATTAATTTGGAGATTGAAGCCACGGGTTCACGAAACCAGGTAAGAACTCTACGTTTTTTTTTTTTCCCGCCATTTGATCAATTTCAGTCCATATTTTGAAAATAATCAGTTAAAATTATAGGGTTTTAAATCTTTATCGTTTCTTTTATCATTTACGATATTCAATTTTATTTAATTTACTCAATTACAGCCTGAGTGTTTAGAAGAAAACAGTGAGTCTGTGAAAAACAAAATTGTGCAGTTTTTTTTTTTTTTTCGCCTTTCGATCTATTGTTCACGATATATTACAAATAATGTGTTAGATTTCTAGGGTTTTGAATCATTATAGTCTTGTTTATAATCAGATGTATTCAATTTGATCTGATTTATTCATGATGAGCTTCATTTTTTAGATTCAATGACTGTTGTCTATGAAAAACTGCGTTTTATTTTTTTTTTACTCAATTTAATCGATTTGATTTGATTTATTGATGATAATGTGTTCATAATTTAGGGTTTTGATTCCTTATAGCGTTGTTTATCAAAACATGTACTCAATTGGATATAATTTATTAGTTTGGAGGTGGATTTTTTAGTTGAAATGGCTGATGTAAGCTGGCTCTGTGAAGAACAGATTTTTTTATTATTATTATTTATTTTTTTCGTAATCCATGATCGAATGTTTTGAAAATTTGTGATTTTCCGAATAGATGTGAAAATCGGGACAACGTTTTGATTATCATGAGGTATTAAACCATATTTTTAATTTTTATTGTTTGAGTTGGCTGTACTTTTTTTTTTTTTTTAATCCATGATCGAATTTTTTGGAAAATGACGATTTTCCTAAAGGATGTGACAATCGCGACCAGGTTTTGATTATCATGAGGTATTAAACCATATTTTTTTTTTTTATTGTTAAAGTTTTTGTTGAAAAATTGTATGTTGATGGATTATTTATGCAAAAAAATACATGTTATTATATTTTTAATGCAAAACTGTATTTTTAAATTTTTTTGTTAATGCATTTTTGAGTTGGAATGACTGACGTTAGGTGGCTCTGTGAAGAATTGTTTTTATTTGTTTTTTTTTTAATACATGATCGATTTTTTTTTGAAAAATCGTGATTTTCCAAAAAGATGTGAAAGTAGTGACCAGGTTTTGATTATCATGAGGTATTAAACCATATTTTTAATTTTTATTGTTAAAGTTTTTGTTGAAAAAATTGTATGTTGATAGATTATTTATGCAAAAAAACGCATGTTATTATATTTTAATGCAAAACCGTATTTTTAAATTTTTTGTTAATGCATTTTTGAGTTGAAATGACTGATGTTAGGTGGCTCTATGAAGAATTGTTTTTATTTTATTTTTTTTTTAGTTACATGATCGATTTTTTTTGAAAAATCATGATTTTTCAAAAAGATGTGAAAATAGTGACCAGGTTTTGATTATCATGAGGTATTAAACCATATTTTTAATTTTTATTGTTAAATTTTTTGTTGAAAAAATTACATGTTGATAGAACTTATTCCATGATAATTCTATGTTTATCCTTTTGTGTGATATAAATTAAATGGTAAGTAGTAGTTCACGCAGGGAAAGAAACATATCAATATTTACATATTCATGCCAAGAAATGAAAATTCTTAATGGAGTACCCTTATTTCTTATTGAATCCCTAAAAGACAATATTTATGATGAATTTTTATAATTTTTTCGGATTTTTTTGAAGCTTTACTCTGACCGATTCAGCTGATTCTCGATCCAGATCGTCGATTCGCCGATCCGAATCGGTTTTTGAGGTGCCTGATCCGGGTCACCGATCCGCTTTCTAAACCATTGGATCTACTTGATTTTAACAAGTTTTTGAAATTTAAAATTTTATAATTAGATACAAAAATAGATTTTGAGATAATCCTAAAAACATTTTACATCAAAATTATATACCATGATAAAATTTGAAGGTGAACCTTACCTACGGATGCCAATTGCACCCTTTATCAAAAAAAAAAAAATGAGTGAGGGCATGGAAGCATAGAAGTCGTTTGAAGTTGTGTTCCACGAGTGCAAGTAATGTTTATTAGCTGAAATGAATAATGCCTGCAAGAGGATTCTTCTTTGATAAAAAAGCGAATCATAAGAGTTAAAACTCAACCATGACATTCACAAACAATATGCTAAAAAATAACCAATTAAGAAACATTTTCCTCATCCCGAAAGCACTCTCGGCAACAATCTCTATGATAACTCTAAAATCATTTTTCAGCAAGACTATGAAATTTGAAGCTAAAAAAATGTACAGATCTTGCAGATCTATGAACACTTATGTTTAGGGAAAAATAGACGGTCTAGATAATGTGTCAATTCACTATTTTTAGGGCTTGTAATTCGTTTTTTTTTAGTGAAAACTATAATGGACAAGGATGTTATTATTGATTTGAAGGTTTTATGATACCAGTTCTTCAATTTTTGGAGAGCTTTGAGGTGAGGCTTTGTTTACTTTGATAGGGTCCTATCCAATGGTCTAAAAAGCGGATCGGTGACCTTGATCGGGCACCTCAAAAACCAATCCGTATCGGCAAATCGACGATCCGGATCAGGAATCATCTGAATCGGTCAGAGTAAAGCTTCAAAAAAATCCGAAAAAATTATTAAAATTTATTATAAATATTGTTTTTTAGGAATTCAATAAGAAATGAGGGTACTCCATTAAGAATTTCATTTCTTTGCATGAATATGCGAATATTGAAATGTTCTTTCCCTGCATGAACTACTATATACCATCACACAAAAGGATAAACATAGAATTATCATGGAATAAGCTCTATCAACATGCAAGTTTTTCAACTAAAACTTTAACAATAAAAATTAAAATTATGGTTTAATACCTCATGATAGTCAAAACCTTATCACTATTTTCACATTTTTTTGGAAAATATCGATTTTTCGAAAACAAAATCGATCATGTACAAAAAAAAAAAACAAATAAAAACAATTCCTCATAGAGCTACCTAACATCAGTCATTCCAACTCAAAAATGCATTAACAACAAATTAAAAAAATATAGTTTTGCATTAAAAATATAATAACATGCATTTTTTGTATAAATAATCTATCAACATACAATTTTTTTCAACAATAAAAATTAAAAATATGGTTTAATACCTCATGATAATCAAAACTTGGTCACTATTTTCACATCTTTTCAGAAAATCACGATTTTTCAAAAAAAATCAATCGTGTATTAAAAAAAAAACAAATAAAAACAATTCTTCACGGAGCCACCTAACGTCAGTCATTCCAACTCAAAAATGCATTACCAACAAATTTAAAAAATACAGTTTTGCATTAAAAATATAATAACATGCATTTTTTTGCATAAACAATCTATCAACATACAATTTTTTCAACAAAAAATTTAACAATAAAAATTAAAAATATGGTTTAATACCTCATGATAATCAAAACCTGGTCACGATTTTCACATCTTTTCGGAAAATCATCATTTTTCAAAAAATTCAATCATGGATAAAAAAAAAAAAAAAATGCACAACAAACTCAAATAATAAAAATTAAAAATATGGTTTAATACCTCATGATAATCAAAACCTTATCACGATTTTTACATCTTTTCAAAAAATCACAAATTTTCAAAAAATTCGATCATGGATTACAAAAAGAAAAAGTTTTGTTCTTCACAGTGCCACCTTACATCAACCATTTCAACTCAAAAATCCACCTCCAAACGAATAAATTACATCCAATTGAATACATGTTTTGATAAACAACACTATAAGGAATCAAAACCCTAAATTATGAATACATTATCATCAATAAATCAAATCAAATCGGTTAAATTGAGCAAAAAAAAAAAAAGCGCAGTTCTTCACAGACAACGGTCATTGAATCTAAAAAATGATGCTCAAATTGAATAAATCAGATAAAATTGAATACATCTAATTATAAACAAGACTATAACAATTCAAAACCCTACAAATCTAACACATTATTTGTAATATATCGTGAACAATAGATCGAAAGGCAGAAAAAAAAAAAAAAAAAAAGCAAAATTTTTTTTTTCACCGACATCACTGTGTTCTTCTAAAAACTCAGGCTGTAATTGAGTAAATTAAATAAAATTGAATATGGTAAATGATAAAAGACATGATAAAGATTTAAAACCCTACAAATTTAACTGATTATTTTCAAAATATGGACTGAAATTGATCAAATGGCGGAAAAAAAAAAATACGCCGAGTTCCTACCTGGTTTCTTGAACCCGTGGCTTCAATCTCCAAATTAATCTGTTTTTCTCAAAGAATCACAAATTCGTAACAGAAATTTCTAATGAACACATTTACAATCAATATGCCTCAAACTTTTCACATATTCATACCCTATTTAGCATGAAACAAAACGAAAAGCGGAAGCCCTAAAACCCGCAATTTTTATGATCCAAAATATTGAAATTTTTCCACCATTTAATGCATGAAAACGCTGAAAAAAGCTGCTTAAAGCCTGAATATTAGATCACATGGCAAAAAAAAGAAGAAAAATGATAAAAAAAAAAGACAAAATTTGAATAAACCCGTGAAGAACACTGTGCAGCCCCGTGTTCTTCACGAGACTCGCCGATTCGGTACAGTGAATCGGCGATTCACTATACAGAATCGCCCGGTTCTCTCTGGAATCGGGCAATTCCGTGTAAAATACTAGAACCGGCACGAACTGTGCCGATTCTCGAGTCGAACCGGGCGAGTCCGGTTCGACTCGGCGTATTTTAAAACACTGGTCCTATCAAAACATTTTCCATTAAGAAAGGAACACAAAGAAATAAGATCAAATACCTTGCTACTTATTTCAAGATACAATCTTTGACAAATAGCAAATTAGGGAAAAACATAACTGCCTAAGAAAACAAAAGCAAGGGAAAAATATAGGGTAGTGATCTAATGCAAAGGGTACTTTCTTGGAATGTGAGGGAATTTTACAATCCATTATTGGGTTCATTGGAAGCAGTGATGAGAGGGTGAGACTTAAACTCCGATTGGCCAAGGGCTAGGGCCTGAATCGTTCCAGTCCGACTCGGTCGAGTTTGAAGACCAAGGAGTTTCTAATAACAAAATTTAAAAAACTATGAAACCTTGGGACATTCAGTGATTTCAGAGTACTTCCATCATGTAATCACATGGCTCCTAGTCCCATCCAGCTCGAACGAGTCATGAGTCGCGCCGGTGATTTTTTAAATACTAATAAAAAAGCAATCATTTCCTTGACTTTCATTGGCTGCATTTTAGCGCACGGTTCATCAAGAAAGGAAAAACCTGACTAATTGTTGATTTTGATGGATTTGGTGATTGATGAAGATTACAAAGGATTTGGTTTTTCTTATAGCACTGAAGGAACCGGATTTGTGATCCCTTTCTCTTGAATCGGAATTTCAGTCGCATGTTGTGTCCTTACATTTTGATGGTCTCAATTTGTGTATAAATTGTTGCATTCCTATTTCTCAGTCTGTTGATTTTTTGGCCCTTGATGATTCCACACAAACATAGCTGAACTGAAATGCAAGCTCTTCTATCATCATTAGCTAGGATTTAGCTGCATACTGGTTACAGCGAGTCCGCCCTCTCGAAATCTCCATTTGCAGCCATGAACCTCGAGAAGATAAAACGGAGAATTGAGCCTTAGAAATAAAGCACAAGGAGCGTTTTTAAATTTAACAATAATAACAATAATAATAATGTTGTTGTTGTTGTCATCGTTGTTGTTTGTAGATAATTGTTGTTGTCACTATTATTAGGACCTGGTTTCCATGCAGCCAAGCCCACATATGCAGTAATGCAGGCCTTTTGGATTTTAAGATTTAATTTTTAAGGACACGTATTCTCTAACATTGAGATCATGAATATGAAAAAATAAATACATTTTAAAAACTAAAAATAATAATTCTAGTTAAAAACATTTGAACTGATAGTTTCCATTTTTTTTAAATGGAACACCTACTTCCATCCTTTTAAGATGGATGATTTACACTTTTTGGACCGCATAGGTAGTCATGCGATCCAGCCCACATGAAACAATTTTCCTAATAATAATGATGTTTGTTTTTTGTAGTAGTTGTTTGTAGATACTTGTCATTATTATCATTTTGCATTGGAGCCCAAATGCTAGTCGGGCTTGACCTTTGAACCCTCTGACTTTCAACGTCGCAATATGGAGTTGCTTCTACTTAAGCAACAAGGACTGAAACATTCGTGTTTTAAAACGCTCTCTACGGGGAGTGATGATTTGCAGCAGACGATCTATATTACCATCAAGTCTGCAAATATATTGCTTTACAAAAACCATCAATGTAAATTTCATACAAAATGAACAATAAAAAATAAATAAAACGAAGAATTAAATGAATAAATAACTACAACATGAGAGTTACAGAGGCGGAAATATCTCTCGAAAGTGAAATCCTAATATACTTCTAAGGCGTACATTCACATCTATCCTTGTATAAAAACGAGATAAAACTTCCATTACATCTGAACTATTTTGTTGTCGAATATGCACATATTCACCAGTTGAACCGACTGGTTTACCGGTTAGTCCGGTTGAACCACTTCTGAGCCCATGTCCGGTTAATCACATTCCGATTCTGAGCTCATGTCCGGTTAATCACATTCCGGTTTGATTTTTCGTGGTCCATCACATTAACACATGCAAAATCTATCCAGTTTTCCCATTCCCGACCTCTCCAAATACTCGACAATCTAAAGGATGCGGTTAGCATGCGGCCAGCCTGCATACTGTAGAAATGCGGGCTTGGCAATAAATATGTTTTTTAAATATAATTTGATCTTAATTTGTAGATAATATATAATCTTTAACAAGGAGGCTATGAATATGAAAAAATAAATAAATTTTAAAACCTAAAAATAATAATTATATTTTCAAAACATTTAGACCGTTAGTTACGATTGTTTCTAGATGAACCACCTATTTGCATCTACTCTGGACCACATATTTAGAAATGCGGTCCAGCCCGCATGAAACAATTGTTCCAACCCTCATAAAGAGACTGATATTCAAAACTTCTGCAAAATAACAAAACTTTCCCTGAGTGTTCAAGCCTTACATTTTCATTTGTCCAAAACATGCAATACAGGGCACATGGCACACTGAAACACGAGTGCTTTGATGAATATGGCTTATTCGCCAATATTCCACTTGTGCATTTCCTTTTTGCAGCTGGCAGCATTTCTATTTCACTGTAAATTTTAGAAGAAATAAATCTGAAAAACTTAGACATCAGAATACCCATAAAGTTTCACAAGGAGACAAACCCAGCTGCACAAATTAAAAGAATGTATATTGTCAAACTGGAAACTTGAAACTTGAAATTTCATTGGAAGGGGAATTGCAGATGACAAGAAGAATTAAATTTAAGGCAACCTCTCACCCATTATCATCATCCTTCAAAAGTCCAGTCAGTCAGAATTATCATGTAGAAGGAAAAAAAATCTAAAAACTAAAAAAGCAAGGCTCCACAGATGTATTGAAATAAAAGACATGACATAACTGAAATAAAAGACGATATTGCTCAAGTACTATTTGAGAAGTGATCTAGCCAAATGCTCCCTAGCTGTCGCAATTGCTTGGGATATGGTCTGTGCAAAGAGGAAGAAATTCAGTGTCCAATTGGGTGTAAAGTAGCAACCATTCCAAATGAAACAACAGAGACAGACAGAGGACATGGAAGACTTCACCTGCTCAGACAGAGGTGCCCCTCCATCAAGACCTTGGCTCGCCACTTTTTCAGCTATTACACTTGCTTCTGTTTCTAGAATAATCCTGTAAAACGTGAAAACAAAACATAAAATGCAGCACTCAATCGTCTGATCCATTTCAAACTCCTCATTTGCAAACAGTAACAAGTATGAATATCTATCATGCTATTCGCAAGAGGGGGGAAATAAACACATCCACATACGAAAATCAAACAAAATCCATATTAAAATGCATGTTTTAAGGGGGGAAATAAAAACAAGGAAGTGCATCTTATTTATACCCCCCATCCACAATCTCATCGAGGCAGAGAAGAATTAGATCCAAATTCTCTAGAGCAGACCTTTTATCAACATTGTTCCTGAAATAATGACAAGGAAATCAAACATGTGCTTGGGAGACAACGGATGCATGAAGATTATTATGCTTTAAATTGGATATCGAAATGGAACACTGGACAATCATTCATAATATATGGGCAGTGCAAGAAGAGTTTTGGAGAACCTTAATAGAATGCCAACTGCATCGAAGAATCCTTGAAGAACTGTTGCTAAAATGAGTTCATTCTCATCATCGCCAGCCGTGACGAAAAAGTGTAGGTCGGAGACAAACTTATATGAAACAATATAATTTTCAATCATGGCTATTTCCGCTGCAACAATGACAAAAATTGCTATTAGAAGGATCATGGAAAAACAATAGAATTTCCCATTAATGCTTCTTTACCACTAAATTTAATGATGAACCATGGCTTAACAACGAACAAAATGACTTCCCAAATTATCATATAAATAATAAGGATTGGAACAAGTTTTTTATGTTTTTCTCCAAACAGATTCTTAATTTAACCAGAAAAATTAACAGAAGAAATATTTAAGATGATGGCATCCACATGTCAAAAATAAATAAATGGCATGAACATATTTATTTTCAAATGGGATTGTATGCCATAAGACGGGTTTTGGCCCAAGACAGTCACAATCACCCCTAGTTGTCAGATGTGAAATCCAACAGTTTGCTTTTCGACCCCAATGTCCGAGAAAAATTTTGTTGAACTTTGAACCCGATAAATGGAAGGGTGACTGTAAACTCCTTGTGCCAAACGTAAATGGTCTTTATTGTAGGCTTACCCTTTCAAATAGTTATCATTTGCAGATATCTTCAATCACAAATAAGAGTGGATATTAACAACTATCGAATCAATAACAGGGCTTGTCAGCTATTAATGATGAAGATGTGGGTGAAAACTTCAATGACAAGGTAAAGTATTTTCTCAAAAGAAAAATATCATTGGCAAGGCTTGTCAGCTACATAGTAAGGGGCAGCATAGAGCCTCTAGGCTCTAGCAAAAAGGACCATGTCAAAATGTACCTTTAATTGAGGTGAGGGGCATTGCTGGGGTGGGTCAAGCGTTACTCCAAAGTAGGACAAATCTCTCTAATTATTCCAGTTCATGTTGTTTCATTTCAAGGTGGTTTTACTGCTGAACTGATAGGAACAACAAGTTGTTTCACAAATCCTCCAAATTGGATACAAGTGCACCACCTACCCAAATTGCTCATCTTAGTGCAAAGAGTCTAACCTGCATCCAAATGCCTCTAATAGCCCAAAGCATGAAACCGACCAAATGCAACTCCCCAATGGAGTCTCAAGCAAAAAACACACTATGGTCTACAAAGTTATAGGAGGCAACTCAAGAAAATTAAAATACATATTCCACATGTAAATGACCTCACTGCATGATAAGAGTATCCCCTTCAACATTTAACTATTACATAAAGATAAAAATTAACAATTACAAACAAATTAATAAATACATAAGAGGATCACCTTCAGCACGAGCATTAGTTTTTTGGGTTTTTGAGAACACAGATTTCTCAAAATTTTGCTTGGCAGTAAGTGTTGGCCAGTCATCAGAGTAATACTTGACAGCCACACGCTTCCCTTCTGAATCCAGAAGGAGAATGTTCTTAACCGACGGGCAGGACTCCTGCATCAGCAGAAGAACTATTCAGGATAAATTTACAAAAAGGACAATTACATTGTTTGGATTTTGAAATACTCCGAAATTTTTATCAGAACGAAAAAACTACACAATGCATAGCATGTAATTTAGAAGCAAGTACATGTACTACAGCGAGGTCAAGGTTGTAATGGGCCTCAAACTGGAAAAGCAGGTAGTCCAATCGAATGCCAATCCAACCACTACAACCAGGTTAAAGATGACCGACATCATCCTCCTCGGAGACTCCAAAAATTAACTTACAAGAAGCTCTAAATAAATTGAAAGGGTACTCAACATGAGGGTAATATCATGGAATGTTATGTTAGGCATTGTGGTGCTCAATTCAAATGGGCCGAAGTACAAGCAAATATCTATCAAGAATCATCAGTGAGTCACTAAGATTAAGATGCAATTGGGTGCTTTAAGGGTCAACATGACAATCCTCAAAGAGACATCACTTTATGCTCACAAATTTGAGATTATTGATAAAAGATATGGTCATTGATATCATACAAATGAAACTAATAGCATTACGAGTAATCATGACAATAACAGCAGCAGCAACAGTGACAAAAATGATCACAATGGCAAGGCGACCATGGCATAATGAGATGTCTGAAACATTAAAAAATGTGGGAGTATCACTAGGAAAGGGTTACACCTGGCGACCCTCTTATCAGAAACGATCAGATCAATCGCGGTAACAACACCGGGAAGAACTTAACTTTCTTTTGGAATGCTTTCTCTGATCCTCAAGTTTGTAGTACCATCCTCTTCTTCCCATACGACTATAACAACAGCAGTTTAGTTGAATACAACAGGCTGTTGACTATAAGATAAGCAACAGGTTGTTTGTGGTCATAGGGAATTCTATAATGGTTTTTTGTGATACAGAAGAATCTTGGTTCGGAAAGGAATGATCATACTCTCTCCTTGTAGAGCCAACCCAACCACCTATAGAATGATCGTACAGGTCGTTGGCCAAGAATGAATAAAAGGAGTTGGTCGTTTCATGCAATCGTGGCTGCCACACGTCTGATGAGCGTGGAGCCTGTGAAGGCAGTGTAGGCTACGAGCAAAGCCAGTGGTAGCAAGGTCCAAGCAAATAAGAGAGCCTTCTTTTTGCTGTTGCGAAGCCAGTGGTAGCAACAAGCAAACAAAGCCCTCTAAAAAATTGGAAGTTGAAGCCTTTGCTACGCAATGTAGTAGCAAGGTAAAAGCACAAGTTGAAGAGGGCTTTCTTTTTGCTCTTGCGAAGCACTCTCAAACTTGTGCTTTGCAGGTAAAGCTAAGCTCTTGTTTGAGAGTGCTTCGCAAGAGCAAACTCATCAACGAGGGCTTTGACAAGACTTGGCTACCACTGGCTTATGTAGCATAGGCTAGACATAAAATTGCTCCTTGCGGGGGCTGCTACCACTTGCTTTGCAAGCCACTGGCTTCGCAAGAGCAAACTCTTACACAAGGGACAAGACTTGGCTTGCCCTCCTAGCTTTTTGGCGCGTTGCGCTAACGACTAAACTTGCTGGGGCTCGTTGGCTACAAAGCAAATCGCGGATGAGGGCTTTGCAAAAAGCAAAGCTCTTGTTTGAGTGTGCCCAGCAAAGCACTCGTAAACGATTTGCTTCTTGACAGACTCAATGATTTTTTTTTAAGAAGGGGGGGCTAACCTCTTTCTTCGCGTGTATGGCTCGATGGTGGGGGTGTGCAATAGACATGGCGAAGTTCGCGTAGAACACTCGGCTCGCTATCACTCGCTACTTGTTACCACTGGCTGCTCGCTGGCTCGTAATCACTCGTTGCTCGCTAACGCTCCGCTCCTCGAATCATCCTCCCTGGTGCTATAACCTCAAATATGATCGGGAGGACAGGGAGAAAGGGGCAAAGGATCCTAAAACGGTAACGGCGAGGACCTGGTGGAAAGACAGACAAATGAAGGTTGCGAAGCTTCTCTCGAAACAGAAGCATTTCCTACTGCTTGCTACAACAAACGAGTGGAACAGGGGGAAAGCCTTCACAGAGCAAATCAATGAAAGACTGCACTCAACTCGGACAGAACGGAATAGAGGTGATTCGCCTAAGAGTCCGTGGTTGGTTCGAAGGCTGGCCCTAAAAAACCAGTGATCTATCCTGCTCTATACGAACCGACTGTCTTATTTCGAAACAAAGCAGGCTGATGGTGTGTGCAAAGAAGCAAGCAGGGCTCCGCGTTCATTATATCATATCCTAATGCTCCCTGATCCGGGAGGGACATCAACTCTTGTCCAAAAGAGTTCGCAGCAGATCAAGGCAAGGCAATAATCCCTAGGCTACGCCTTGGCTAGCCTAAGGTGGAAGGGACGGGCGGGTTAGGCCATTTACACCGCGGGAAGCCAGCCCACTCTAGTATTGCACTTTACTAACTCAAGTCAGGAGAGAGTTAAGTCAACTGAAGTAGTGGCAAAGCCAATAGAGAGCCTTGCCTTGAATGAAGAAGAGGCGGGCTTTCTTTTACTGCTTTTTCTTTTCAGCTTCCAATCGGCTATCCATGACTATTTTCATACAATACCTCTGGGCTTTAGTGCTATATCAATACAGTACCTTTCTATTTTATTAGTAGTGCTATCTAGATGAGTACCCATAAACCTATCAATACACCAGTGCTATAGAAGAGAGATTGGCTATATACCAAATCGGGCGGGGGGCTCTATTGGCTGGCTAACCTTTGATCTGATTACCCTAGTAGCTATCAATGTAATCTCTCATATAGAAAGAGAGCTAGCAAAGAAAATCAATCTTAATAGACTAGCAATTGGTATTGCTATAGGTAACACTAGGCCAGCCAGTGCCAAGAAGCACAGAAAACACAATTACGTGCCTTACCTCGTATTAGAGTTTCTCCTTTGATACTCCACCCCCTATTGAATCAAAAGACTTTCTTCTCTTCTTAAATGAGACAGGTATAACGAACCGAACTTGTCTCCACATTGGATCAAGAACATGATAAAACCACCACTGCTACGAGCTTGGTCTTTCCTCTCCTCCGAAAGAAAGAGGAAGGAGAGCACGATCAAGGAGAGGCCAAGAAGCACAGAAAACACAAATATGTGCCCTACCTCGTATTAGAGTTTCTCCTTTGATACTCCACCCCCTATTGAATCAAAAGAGTTTCTGCTCTTCTTAAACGAGTCAGGTATAACGAACAGAACTTGTCTCCACATTGGATCAAGAACAGGATAAAACGACCACTGCTACGAGCTTGGTCTTTCCTCTCCTCGACGAAAGAAAGAGGAAGGAGAGCGCAATCAGGGAGAGGGAGATTGGCGTATTGCCAAAAGGCTTGACTTTTTATCCTCGTTTTTGAAACATGGTCTCAACCAACTAGATGAATGCTCACACCGCCATTCTACTTAGTTTAATGGAGTTGTGCTGCCATCCTTTTCAATTTCAATTTTTCGATCTGTTCGGCAAGGATGTTCTCTTGCACTGGCCCTATCTGTTATTGCTACCAACGGACGTTGTGGGCTGTATCTTTTCCCATTAAGAAAAAAAAGCCTAACCTAAGAAAAGGGCTTCGATTGTCAAATCATCGCCAACTTCTTCTCTCTCAATTTGCTGATGACACCAATTTGGATTTGAAAGCGGATCCTACCTCCATCTCCGCTACTCAAGAAGCCCTTGAACTTCACTCTATTGTGCCCAACAACAACACGTGGAGCCAGCAAGTGTAGAGGTAGCGAAACGGGCCCCAGAGTGCGTTCTAGGCAAAGATGCTTTTTGCCACATGTGTTACCACAAATCAGAGGCTTTTTTGCTCTCCTCTAAGGACTTCGTTACCTGCTTAATGTTCAATGGATGGCAAACTTGTGCCGGGTATCCCATTTGGACAACAACTGACTTTTTGCCAAATGTGGGTGGCTTGAATAGAGTGAAACAAGAATTGTGCTCTTGGAAAGAGTTGCGCCCTCAAGATTTTTTGTGTGCTCTCGAACCTTAGAAGCTATGCTTCTTATGTGTCAGCTTGGAGCCCTTCCAAGATGGCACTCCTGCAGTTGGAAAAGCTCAGTAGTCCTGTGGGGAGGCCCTTCTGGGCATGGCTTTCATCGAATGAATTGGTCAGTATGCACTTCAACTAAGGACTAAGGAGGGTTGGGTCTTCTTTCTATAGAACGCCAGGTGATTGCTTTAGTTGGTCAATGGTTTACTAAGGCTATTACGGGACAGGCCCGGCCCATGGAAAGTCTCGTTTAGGCAAGCAATTTCCTCTGTGGTTCCATATGGGCGTCAAATATGGACCGATCTTACAGGATGTGCGTGCTAACTAACTCACGGACCCTCTTCAAGCCATGTGGAAGAAGAGGGCGACTAAGACAACACACATGGTGTAGCTTGGTTTGGCCATGAGTAAGGGCTGATCCTTCCCTACCATGTCACTCTGGTGGAAGCCACATATCCAGATAATCACTCAATGGGAACTACTTTCACTCGAATTGGACCAATCTTGTATCATCATTCCATGATGACTCCGCCAGAAAAGTTTGGTTCTATTGCCAAAGAGTGGTACTCGAAGACTGATATTCAACATGTTGATTCCCTTACTCCATCTCAAGCTCGTTTAGCTGCGCATACCTTTCTTCCATAAGAGTCTGATCTGAAACATCATCTATCTTCCACTTCTTCTTGGAGGTGTGATTGAAACTGGCATTCTCGAAAACATCTTTGAACTCTGTTTCTCACATGTATCAATTACTACATTCCCCCCTCCTCCTGTAGCCAAACTTAATCGCTTATGGAAGTGAAGATGGTTTTTTGGTTTCATAACCTTTTCTTTTATCGTGCACCCATACATTTTCAACTCAAGTTTGTTTTATGGTTACTTGTGCACAACGACTGAGCAACTAGGTAGAGACTAAGACATTTCGAATCACACGAGACCCTTGCAACTATTGTGGACACAACTCAACTCTTCGACAAACATTTTTGTACTGCCCTAGAGCAAAATCAATATGGAACTAGGTTTTCGACAGGGTCTTCTTCAATATGGATGTTGTTCGACGTGATCATGTAATCCTTTCCACCAAAACGGGAATTTCCCCTCCTCAATGGAATCTTTTTCGAGTACAAGTTCTTCTCACTATGTGGAGAACCAAAAATCAAGCTCATTTCGATCAGGATATCTCGACAATGTGACTCACCAAAGCCTTTGTTGTGCTCTGCTAGTGACACTTGTTCGACAACTCGGGGAGATGTTTGGGACAACTTTGACACTGCTTTTCAGAGAAAGGGTAGCCGCGGAAACTCTTCTCAGAGCCCCTACCTCAAGCTATGCTATTCACCTTGGGGGTTGGCAAAGACTTGGTGCATACCCATTTATGAAGTAGTTCGCGAATCTCATGTTGTGGTTTGGAATGGTCCATGGAGGGGCAGGACAACTTACTGAATCTTTAGTCCCTCACCTGATACCCCTTTGATTGACCTTACAAACACTGGACAAGATTGAAAAGAGAAATGGCTTGAAGATGCACGTTGTATGGCTTTAGGGGCTAATCGTGCATCTCGTTCACTTTTTTTTTAGATCTAGATGATGGACACCCTATTGCACTACTAAGTGTTAAACAAGACCGCGTAACCTTTTAGTTCATTCCGAACTGATGAAATAGGAATACCGCAAGGTTCATCGCTTTCCCTTATGGCGAACATTTCTCTTCGTTCAGTTGATTAAGCGACTAGAAGGTGGACAACGGACAAGCTCGACCTCCAACTAAAGTTCGAAGTGACGAGCCGGTCACGATCGATAGGGATGGATCCTAGTCCCCCTCTTCGATTTGAGGTTCCGATACGCCTGCCTCAGCATTTGGCATGACTTTGGTTGCCAAAGCCACCAAGCGCTAATAGAGCTAGTGCTGCTTGGAGGAAGAAGGGAAGCCTTTTTTTTAACAAAGAACTTCTTCTTGAACTCACCGCCCAGGTGGATGAGGACAGCGAGCGCTGTGGAGGCAAATATGCCAAAGCCATATCTTTTTTATAGATCATGCATCAAGTTCTGACAAATTGTATGAAGAAGGAGCTTGGATGAAAAAGCGGTTGAGGGGAAGATCAACTTCTTCCTGTGGCTGCCTTGACCTTCGTTACTGCTTGCGGGCGACGGCCGATAGTTCAGTGGGGAGTGGAGTGGCTCTATCAATGATGGAGGGGCTCACGAAGCTATCAATGAATGAAGGGCAGCCCTGGGTGAAGGTCTTTGCTCATGGCAGAGGGAGGGTAGTGGGCGCATGAGCGAAGGAAGAGGCTGGACACATGGCAAAGGGAGGGTGGGCGCATCGGCAAAGGAAGAGGCTGGAACCACTGATGAGCTTACGCCCACCGCCAAACCGACGAAGCTGTTGGGTGCTGCTTTGCTATTCGATATATGAACCAACCCAGCAGTTCTCAAGGCTCTGCTGCTAGTAGATAATGAAGTAGCCGGCTTTGCTATCAGACAGATAGCTCATTCGGTGGAGCAAGAGCTCATTGAGTGAAGGAAAGATGCATGAGTGAAGCTCTCGGTAGAGAGCCTCGCTATCCGCCGGGGCTTCGCGCCTATGAAAGTTCGGGTGAGAGCGGTTCGGCTATAGAGGCTCAATTCGGGTGAGAGCGATAGCAACTTAGCTCATTGAGTGAAGGAGAGCTATAGAAGGTGGTGAGAGCGTAAGCAGCTCTCTTTGCTCATAGAATGGGTGGGCCCGAAGGGAAAGTGGCTCGGTGGATGAAGGGGAACAAACCTTGTGGGTGGCTCGCAGACAGAGTGAAGTTGTTGGGCTAGCCGCCTATTGATTATGTTCTTCTATTCTATAAGGAAAGCCAGTAGCGCGTAATCAGGAAAAGCCATAGGGCATAGATGTTGAAGGTTTGTGCCTACTTGTCTGCGAAGACCGAATAAGCCCCCACTCACTCTCAGTAGAACTCTCCTTAGATGCTGAATTTTTAGTCAGTTAAGCCCTTCGAATTCTACCTCTTCCTGGTCGGGCGGGCCTATCGTGCTGAATCTATGATTGCTCTTTCGGCTTGCCTGATTGTGAGTCAGAGTCCGTTTGGGCCTAGCCCCGAAAACTTGACCGACCCTTCGTCAATTCTAGAGAGGTCTTGACGATTCTTCCGAACTGCCTAGGCCCAGCCCAGTCACAGGATCATATGAGAACGTCGTGCAGTTGCTCAGGTGTCGTAGGCCGGCAGGTCAAAGAACCAAGCCAAGTCTTGTCAAAGCCCTCGTTTTAGAAACGAAGAAAACTACAGGGAAAAAAAACAAACCAACGAATGCAAGCAAGAAAACGGATGCGCTAACGCTAATGCTAGCGCTAGGCTAGCTCTAGCTTCTTGAAAGAAAACGAATGCGATAACGGCAACACTAGGCTAGCTCTAGCTTCTTGCAAGAAAACGGATGCGCTAACGCTAACGCTAGGTTAGCCCTTGCTTCTTGCAAGAAAACAGATGAGCTAAAGCTAGCGCTAGGCTAGCCCTTGCTACTTGGCTTTTGAGCGAAGACAAGCAAGAAAATGGATGCACGTTAGTGTCGCGCTAGCCCTTGCTTCTTGTGAGAAAATGGATGCGCTAACGCTAGCCCTTGCTTCTTGCTTTCGAGCTGTAGTTTGCTGGCTTTGACAAGACTTGGCTTGCCCTCCTAGCTTTTGCTTCGCAAGAGCAAACTCTTCAATGAGGGCTTCGACAAGACTTGGCAACCACAGGCTCTGCGTACCGTTTTCTAGTTGCAACCACGTACCATTTATTAGTCTTTCGTTCAAAATCTTTTTGGCTTATTTCGTCGTATTACTACTGAAATACGCAAGCCCTACTTCCCGAAGCATACGCAAGCCAATTAGTAACCGGGTAGAGTGCACCTTTGGTACTTCAGTAGGGCTCGCGTACTTCAGTAGGGCGAACAGCCCTACTGAACTATAGTTACTTACTTTCTTTCTTTATAGTACCAAAGGCGAACATGCATTCACTGAAAACCCTTGGTCTTCTATTCACCGGCCTGTAGCTACACCTTCCAATAGCTCAGGTGGCCCTTGCAAGCACGAAGAGCTTTAATGAAGTTAGTTGTTTGCTGTCCAGAAGGCTTATACGAAGCAGCAAAGCTGAGCTTTTCAATTCGCTAGCCCCTGAGCTATCGCTTTCAGCCGGCTATTGATAGCTAAGCTCCCCCGCTTCGTGCGTGCTAGTTCGAATTCGGGGTTTATTTCCCCCTTTGCTTTCTTTACAGAGAAAAGCGCTTAGTAACCGGTTAGCCTTTGCTGCAGCTTTGGCTCGGTTGCCCATCGCTACCCCGGTTCCCAATCAAGCCCTTGACAACAAGGACCTTGCCGTTATACAAGAGACCTCGCCATTATGCAAGAGACCTACCCAGCTCATCGTTTATATCACCAATATAGAGGTTTGCGTCAAACTCGAGCAGGTTTGTTCCCGCGCACAGAATATCATATGTAGGAGAAGCCTATCCTGCCTCCTGGACCCGGACGGACCGTAAACCGGTCGAGTGGTGATCGAAAAGACTACCGATCAAGAGTAAGTCGGGCAAGCGTCCGCAGGGAAAAACTATGTACAAACCCTTTCCTCCTTATTCGAATACCTTCTTTCTTCTTTACAATGTAATCGTTTGTTTCTCATTTTTGAACATGTCTATAAACCGGACTTCGATTTCTCAATCTTTCCTATCCTTATTGGCCGGAATACGTGTGGGGTCTTCAAGGAGGACGGCACCACGTCACTCAATGACAGCAGTTCCAGGGAAGCAATTGCGAAGCGATCGTTACGATTTGGCTCGACGGAGAACAACTCCTCATGCAACGAAATCTATGTTATCAGAGGACTACAAAAAGAGCGCACGACGGCTGGATGACGCGCCAGCCTTCTACTTCCCTTCCCTATATATAACCCTGGAGGCCGAGAGATGGAGGAGAACTACGATCACTTTCTGGAGGAATGAGAAAGGGGGAGGGGAACCAGAGAGATCAACCTGCGTTTAGAACGCCAGCAGTGCGGAACGAACTAATCCGCGATAGGCAAGTTTTTCCAAGGGACTGAATTGTTACTTTCCAAAGATGCTTGCTGAAAATCAAAGAAAGAAGGTCTATTTTCCCACGTAGTTCGTCGGTCAAACCAACGATTCTAATAGAGAGTTTCTAGTGAGACTTTATGCAATGAAAGAAGAACCATCCCTTTCTATTTGTCCTGACCGATAGAAAGAAAATTAGGCCCCAAAGAGCCTTTCCTTACCACTTTAAGGGTGGTGGTGAAGGGGGTTTTACATACAACCAGGGCAAAGTGGTTGATGATTGAATCTCAAAGGCATTCTTATCATTTGATATAACCAAGTCCATGGCCTATTTCGGGTTCACTCAGAGCTTTGGCAACCACCGTAGGAGGTGTGATGTAAATGAACCCATTTCAAGGGGGTGCAACACTTCTCAGATTTGGCCTTCTCTTTATCCTATATACCATGTTCGTATGGTGGCGCGATGTTCTACATGAATCCACGTTGGAAGGACATCATACCAAAGTCGTAATTAGGACCTCGATATGGTTCTATTTCGTTCGTCGTATCGGAGGTCATGTTCCTTTTTGCTCTTTTTCGAGCTTCTTCTCATTCTTTTTTAGCACCAACGGTAGAGATCGGAGGTATTTGGTTTTAGATCCTCGGGAAATCCCTTTTCTTAATACCCCAATTCTCCCTTCATCAGGAGCTGTCATAACTTGGGCTCATCATGCAATACTCGTAGGGAAGGAAAAACGAGCAATTTACGCTTTAGTAGCTACCGTTTCACTAGCTTTAATATCCACAGGGTTTCGAGGAATGGAATATTACCAAGCACCTCCCACTATTTCGAATACTATTTATGGTTCTACCTTTTCTTCAGCAACTGGCTTTCATGGTTTCCATGTGATTATTGGCACTCTTTTCTCGATCATATGTGGTATTCACCAATATCTTGGTCATCTGACCAAGGAGCATCACATTGGCTTTGTAGCAGCTGCATAATACTGGCATTTCGTAAATGTGGTTCGGTTATTCCCATTTGTCTCTATCTATTGGAAGGGAGGTATATGAAGGAATGAAGAAGTGGATTGAGGAATGAAAGCTCGAAGACAAAGAGAACCGGGATTTTTCAAAGAATTACTGCTGCTTTCTCAACCCCTTTGATTATCATATCAAAAGTCTCTTTCACTTCCCTACCAAATCTCTCTTTATTCTAGCACATAAATGTATGGATCGAAGAGATTATGGCAGATCATATTCACCAAGAAATTACCCGAAATTTGATCTTGGTTTATTTGAGATTGTTCTTTTTAATCGTAATCAAAGATGTTTTCTTGTCTCTTGTTTCTTTCCAAACAAATCGAAGAACTTAATGGATCAAACTAATCCTTGTTGGCTGCTTACAAAACATATTGGCCTTGCATTGCGGAAGGAACGTTATGATAAGGAAGCTGAGACTGAGAGCAAGCAACCTCGTTTTGCCGTTCCCTTCACGGCACGGCCCTGCTCGCCTGGAGCAATCTTTGATTCATGGCCGGCGACCAAGGCACAGATCGGTCCGAGCGAGCCTTGTCAGTCAGGCGACTTCTTCTTGTTCTGACAAACCACCGAATATTATCATGACTTATCCATCCGGGACGAGGACAATTCTCTTTTTGAGCTGTGAGAATCAACACCTTGCTTCTACATTACATGGTATAAACCATTAACATTCCCGTTTGAAAGAAGTGTCAATTAAGCTTATCCTTCTAGTCGAAGAGCCATTTGCTTGTTGCCAAACCAACCCTGTTCGCCTTTTGATTGAATCAAAGTAGGGCGAGCAGAGCCCCCCCCTATAAAAGAAAAAAGGGGGGCTTTGATTGAAATGCTATTTCACAGTTCACCGCCAGAAAGCACTCGTGGGGGCGGCTTCAATCTTTTTTCGCATCCCGGGTGTAAGAAAAAGTGCTTTCTTAGAATGCTGCCCCGCGCTTTCGACCCGACATGCCTATTGCTTACATTCGTTCGGTCGAACCAGCCTTCTATCTTTCGTGGCTGCACCTTGTTTCAACAAAGTTCGCATAGGGATGAACTTCTACCGCATTAGAATGTCCCTGATATAGGAGCTTATCAAGGAGCGCCGCCCTGCCAGGACCTACGTACTTGGTACATACAGCAGACCAGATTGTGCTCGCTTTCCAGTGTTGCTCCATGGCTCTGGAAATGATAACACGCTGCCCACCCTCAGTGACCAAAACGAATCGCAAGCCAAGCAAGAAGAAGATTCTACTAACACACTAACCTTAAAGCACTCTAGCAACAAGCAACCTCCGCCATAGGAGCGAGTGCTTTGATGCGTAGCCAAGCTACACAAGCCAGTGGCAAGGCAAGCAATGTTTAAGCTAAGTTGAAGAGGGCTTTGACCAGACTTGGCCACTTGCTTTGCTAGGACAAGCTAAGCTACCACTGGAGCTACACTTACAATTGTTTAAGGGACTTGATTTGTAAAAAGCAAAGCACAAGTTTGAGAGTGCTTTGCTTTTTGACCAGCACCCTGCCATGCCAATAGTTAGACCTTGCTACCTAGCGTAGCGATAAGATGCATAGCACTCAAAGCACTCGCTCGGTGCTCGTTGGCTACACAAGCTCGGACCGATGACTCAGTTGTTAAGTACTGCACACTATTTATTATAGTCTAGGAGGATGCCGTCCCCCCGGGACTACCAATAGCTTCGGTTGTTGAATATCATGCAAGTTAGGTTGTGGTTGTATTGGCTGCAAGCAGAACGTAGGCGCTGCTGTGTGTTGACCATGCACTCTCGCGTCGTATAATGTCGTATGTATGTATGATAGAGGTGGTGTGGCAATCGATCTCAATGCAAATGGTTATCCCCAAGATTCAACGAATGAATGAAGCTATGATCGTACCCTGTGGTGAATCGTTCCGTAGGCAGCGAGTAGAGTGCATAAGCACGAAGTGAGGCCTTACAACACTCGTTGGTATAGATGATGGTCTTCCTTTAATGTCTCCAAGCCGGCCATAATATAATAGATAGGTGAAGCAGCCGATAGCATGTAGCTTTGTTCTCGCCTATCGATATATAGCAGGTTGCTTCCAAGCTAAAATTGAAACTAAATTGCTACTTGTTTTTCTTGTTATTGATAGAGTGGTATTCTCTGCCCCTATCAAAAAAGTAGAGGCGGAAGAGAGAAGGAAAGCAAAGAATTGACAAATAATTGCTGACACGTTGACTGCCTTTGAGACTAGAAAAGATAACCCAAGCGGTCTAACCCCGGGGGCAGACCCCAACCGAAAGACGCTAGATGAACTAATGGCAAGCGAGAGAAAGAAAGCAGCAGGACTGCCTTGCCAGGGGAGATCTCCAATGAGAATAAAGACTCTTTTTGGGCAAGACAAGAAAGGAACTCGCCCTTTGACACCAAGGGATAAGAGCAGATTGTTGGCGATTACTTGGTGAAGGGAATCTATGAGAGAGAGTTCTCAAACCAGGTTCCGACCGAATAGAGTGCAGAGCTGTGAAGACAGTGTAGGCAACGAGCAACCTCTACCATAGTTGCGAGTGTTTTGATGGCTACAAATCTTCTCGCATGGCAGAGGTTGCTCGTTGCCAGAGTGCTCGCTTGGATTTGCATCGCACTGTTGCAGAAACAACCGCGTTGGACTGGATGAGCAAGCATCTCAGGAAAGGAAGAGTTCAAAGCCATGTAACTTGGAACTGAACTGTAAGCTTACTAGTAAGACAAACCTTGGCTTTGGTAAGCTTTAATATTATTATATAGGTATGGTTGCTTACAAGACAAGAGCTAGCTTCTAGATGTTCATCGATTGAACATATAGAAGAAGCAACCTACTATCTGGCCTCTGTACCAGTAGTGGAGTGGCTTGCTACTCTCAATCTTCCTTTGAAGATTGAGCAAGGCAAGGGATAAAGAAGTTGACAGGTAACCCACTACCGGTCATATAGAGCACTTCGCCCGCCACCGCATATGTAGAAAAAGAGGGACCGGGGAAGGAAGAACAACCGTTTGACTTTGGCACATGAGGTGGTGGGAGTAACATAATGGAAATGTATCGGACTGCAAATCTTGGAATGACGGTTCGGTCCTTGGCCTCAGGGAGTGGCGTGCAACACAGAACTTTAATCAATCAAATGGCATAGTATAGGGGGCTTTCCTTTGTTAAAGATCCAAAGAACAAATTTTGTCACTTTCAAAGAAATGCAACATGAGTTGCAAGGAGCTTTTTACGCTTCAATAGAAAAAAAAGATTCGAGAGTAGAATACGCCCCATGGTCGATCGAAGGTCCTGTGCCACTGGAATGAAAATCTTACCATACCAATTCAGCCTAAGGGCTTTTTTCTCTTGCTTTGCCAGTGGTAGCCAGGTCTTGTCAAAGCCCAAAAGAGGGCTTTTTGCAACTTCCAATTGTTTAGGGTGCTTTATTTGCAACACAACACATAAAAGCACAAGTTTGAGAGGCATGCGATGCGATGCGAGAAAACTACAGGGTAAAAAAGCAAACCAACGAATGCAAGCAAGAAAAGGGATGCGCATTAGCGCCCCTGCTTCTTGCTTTCGAGCCAGGGAAGACAAGCAAGAAAAGGGATGCGTGTTAGCGCCCTTGCGTCTTGGCTTTCAAGCCTACGCTTGCTGGCTTTTTGCTCTTGCAAAGCCCTCTAAAGCGAGTGCTTTGATGTTGCAAGCCCCAATTTGATGGGTAGCCTATGCAAAGCAAGCCAGTGGTAGCAAGGTCAAAGCAATTGTTGAAGAGGGTTTTTTGCTCTTGCGAAGCACTCTCAAACAAGAGCTTTGCTTCACCTGCTAAGCACTCTCAAACAAGAGCTTTGCTCGTTGCAAAAAAAGCCCCCTAAACAATTGTAAGCCTCTGCTACGCGTCAAAGCACTAGCTTCGCCCCAGCCGCAAAGCGATTGGATGTGTAGCCTATGCGTCAAAGCACTCGCTCCTTAGGGGGTGCTACCACTGGCTTGCTCATCACTTGCCTTGCTATGCACACAAGCAATTCGCTCCTTAGGGGGCTGCTACCACGGGCTTTGCTCGTTGCTACATGGAGTAGAATGAACGAGCTAGGGATGATCGAACCTCGGAGCTCTTTTCGCCGAGCATTTCACCCTCTTTACTTCGCTACGCTCAGCGGCTCATAAATAACCAATTTCTTCTTTGTTGGGAGAATAGTTCCAATGGTAGAACAATGGTCTCCAAAACTATAGGTTAAGGGTTCGAATCCCTCTTATTCTGATCCAACTTCGTGGAGGCCCCTCTTCTTCATTCCTTTGGGGGGGGGAGTTCGCAACCAAAGAAGTGCTTGGACCCGACCCCTTTTTCTGTTATGGCCGAAGCCCAACCCTACAGCTAGAGCTAGAGAGTTATAAAACACCCCGCCTGTCATGGCAGCATGCGTCTCTTCTTTTGTATATACAACTCAGAGGTAGTAAGCCTGTTATGCGGGCTACAATCTGGATTCCTCCCATAACCTAAGGTTTTTATGCCCCAGCAGGTGTTCTTTAAAGTAGATAGCTTAATCCACCACACCACGGATTTTGGGGGTCCACACAGATCTGCCTATTCAATTCATGAGTAGGCTGCCTACTGAACCAAACCAAGGTACAGTGTCGAAATTAGGCAGTTTCGTAGACCCTTGAACGCCATGGAGCAATTAGCAGCCTGCTAGTCACTTGAGCTAGTAGGAGCCTGCTAGTAGCTTAGCTAGTCTTAGGCGTAAGTCAGGTAGGAGCCCACTAGTAGCTTTAGCTAGTCTTAGGCGCAAGTTCAAAGGTCTACAACTATTCTAACTGAATGGGTTTGTACGAAAAGAAATTTCAAACTCCAACAAGAGTGGAATGACTCAGAGGTAGTAGCATGTTATGC
>NW_006496517.1:1545217-1559986 GCF_000471905.2 Amborella trichopoda | reverse complement strand
ATGGGTTTTTTCTAGTTCTCCATAGCACTTGTAGGGAATTTCTTTTTTCTCCATGGACAACTGTAGAAACAAGCTATGCTTTCTCTATTTGACTTTTGAACTACGAACTACCGCGTCTTCATTTTACTCCAACTTTGTCGTTTCTTCTATTTGTATTAGAAGCTACGAATTTAGTTACTTGTAGCACCCATAGCTACCGCGTCTATCGGCGCTACGATTTGGTGCCCTAAGTCCATTAAGGAGTTGCCTTTCATCGTGTATCTTTTGCGAGAGCTGAAATGAATGGGTCGGTTGGACAAGTGGCAAGAAATCCTTGTTGAACAAGTTGTTTGTTAACCAATGAGATCAGGAATCAAGTAGGAAAAGGGAGACGAAGGAAGATTCTATGGAATCGCCCGAGTCCCAAGCAGAAGGCTAAGTTGACCAAGTCCAATTGTTAGATAGGAAAAGTGTGGATCCTTGTTAGAAAAGAGACCAAGTCGAAGCTAGCAAGCAAAGCAAGCCCCTAAGTCGAGCAAGTTTTGGCCAGCCAATCACGCACCAAGGTGGAGAGCAAGTCAGTGCGGCCAGTTAAGTCAAGGAAGGAATGAACCAACAAATATGGATTTTATTCATAAACAAGCTCCTGTCTCCGAAGAAAGTGGATAAGGGAATTGAATGCGAAGGAAAGAAGCTTGCAGTGGTAGTCATTGTTAAGTAGGGTTCCTAGAAAGCGTTAATCTCAAGTCTGTCGGAGAAAAACGAAGGGAGATGAAGGAGAATGGCCCGAGTCAGCACGTTCGAAACAACTACTCTTGATCTAGGTAGTTGTTGTTCCTACAAGTGACAGTCCCTGTAGCCAAACAAACCACGCAGAACCAATAAACCAAACTTGAAAGCAAAACCCCTAATGGAGCCGTACCCTTGTCGTCGCCTCGATTTGGTCGATCCTCACACTACGCTGTCAGTCAACAAAGGCAGAGAAAGCTGGTCAGTCAAGCAAACAAGATAGCTTTGAGCAAATCAAACAATCGGATCAGGAATAAGTAAGCAAATGGAGCCAGTTTAAGGAGGAGAGTCAGCCCTAGCTAACGATATGCTAGGCTTGGGAAGAGTCCTGACTTTGCTGTCACTTTTCCACAGACCTCGAGTTCGCCTTAGCTTGAGAGATGAGATTTGGTGCTCCGAGATGCTGGGCTTGGTTCCTTGCTTGCTGACTTTCACATGACACTTGCTTTCCGCGCTTAATAAGGACAGAGCTGAATCGCCTTCATTTCATGTAACACAAAGGAAAGCAGTGCAGTGGCTTCTATTGCTTCTTCTCTCACTTCCCCCCACGCCTGTTATCCAAAGTTGACCAACCCCAAACTCTAATGAGATGGTTTGGTCAGCGAGGAAAGGAAAGGAATAGGTAAGAAAAGCGACCTGCCAAAAGCGAAAGGAAAGGTCCTAAAAAGGGAAAGGCAAAAGGCAAGTTGGTTGACAGGTAAGATTGGAGTGAGAGCTTGACTGGAGTGAGAGCTGAAAGTAAAGGTGACAGGTTGGTTCGAGTCGAAAGTGGGATCATTGTTCGAGGGAGGTAGGAGAGAGTTAATTGTTCAAGAAGCGCTAAAGGTGCAAGAAGGAGCTCCACTTGCACCAAGTCGAACGACGAAAGGGTAAACTCTAACACTCCCAAAGTAACGACGAGGAGCTGGTCGCTTAGAAAGGATGGTCGGCTAACAGGGAAAGGGTGACAGGAAAAGTTAGGTGCCGTGTTAGGTCGATAGTCAGAGAACTCAGAGGCGAGTGATGCTTTTGTGCATGCTGCCATCGTCGGACCTAGGGTATGATTCCTTTGATTGAAGTGGAACCGGACCTAACTTACGGCTTGGCTTGGCTGACTTCGTTTCAAGCTTGGATTGGTCCTTTCTTTTATGCTATGTTCATCTCTCCAGCTAAGGCGAACACAAAAGCGAAGTGAAGGGAAGGGACACCAATCAGGAGTTGAGAAAGCTGCTCGACTCTATCTAGATGGTCATGATTCAGTTCTCGCAAAAGATACACACCTGAAAGAAACTTCCTCCACTGACTTCTTTAGAGCACCAAGTCGTAGCTCAACTTTGACAGGCACAAAAAGGCCTTCGGAACCTACCTTACTGAAAAACAACTAATACAATCAGGCCGCAGTGTTAGAAATTTATGGCACGCTTCTTACTATGCACTTGTCAACCCTGATGCTCAATGCTCAATGCGAATCTGGTCCTCCAACCGAGGAAAGATGCAAGCGGTTCAAGCTCCAGCTAAAAAGAATCCTCTGAGGCGAAGTCGAAGTTTATATAGGAAAGGAGACTTTTCCTGCGACGACAGGCAGGACGAGAAAAGCGTTGAGTGAGCTTTAGAGGCCGGACCAAATCAAAGCCCTCAAACCCTTTTTTTAAGCTTGTAAGTCAGTTTCAAGTAGCTGCATAGACAATTAGAAAGCCTCTGACACACCTGATTGACTTTGTAGTAGCTTGGACAAGCTACAAAGCTACCGCACCTTCGCTCCCTACGTCGCTTCGGCTTGGTGCTAACAACCTTGGTTCCGACCCGAACAAGGTGGAGTGGCTGGAAAGGGACTAGTTGGAGTGGCAGAGCACCTTTTCAAAGCGGCAGGCCATAAGAACGAGATGCTGCTTGAACTTGAAAGGAAGGGAAGGGAAGGGTTGGGCCAGGGTTGGTTTCTAGGGTTACGCAGAGCTTGTTTGGCATTTATACCATTCATTGGACAGTGTAAGTCAGCTTCAAGGGATGGGACTTTCACTCTACATCGCACCTTCGGCTATTGTTCGATAAACATCAAACTCTTTGTGCCAATACAAAGAAAGCAAGAAAAGCCCACTAAAAAAAAAGACCTTATAGGCCCCGCAAACCACGCAGAGGCCTTTCTGCGGTCCCCCTAAGAATGGTTAATTCTAAGCTATTTTCCTTTATTCCGAGACCGATGGTTGTACGCCACTTATCTCGGAGAAAGACTTGCTTCTACGCTTATAGGGTTGGTCCCCTAAAAAGAAAGGCAAAGGCAAAAAGACAAATTGGAATACAGGCATGGAGTGGATTGCTTCTGAAAGGCACGGGTGGCTGGAGTTTGAGATTGTAGCTTCAAGTTAAGTTATTCGCCTAATTGGTGTGAGTCAGAGCTGACTGACCTGTCTTCCTTCCCTCCGTCGGTGCCAATGACACTAAAGGAGCTAAAAGAAAAGTGAGGACGGAGCGGCGATGAAGCTCTCGCTCCGGTAGACTTGATATTAACGCTTGTAAAAAAGGGACGAACGACGGTGCCAGACTTTGCCTCTGAGGCCTAGCAAAAAGGCATTGAACTGGCCTGCCTCTCGATGATTTGGAAGACCTCGTTTACGTTTGTAAGTCAGTTTCAAGTAGCTCCATAGACAGCTAGAAAGTGTATTACATGCATGATTGACTTGTACGTAGCTTGGCTTGGACATGCTACTACGAAAATTCAAAGCGAGAGGTAGATTTTTCTGTTCTTACCTAGCTGTATTTGAACTATACTAGCTATAGTAGAGGCAGTTCAGTAGTAGTGGTAGGGCATAGCTTTTGTCTCTCAGGTAGGGCACAGCACAGCAGTTGTTGTTCTCTTCTCCGTTGCATAGGCATAGATGGGGTAGGCAACTCAAGCAAAACAGAACTACAGAGCTAACTCAATACAGAGCAACAGATTCGTACACACATGACACATTGAGTAGCGCATCTCAATAGCTAACCGAACTCAAGAGTAGCGCATCTCAGTATCTACAAGAAGAGATAGCTGCAAGACTAGAGAGCTTTATAAGCGGTACGTACACACATGACACATTGAGTAGCTAAGCCTCGCAGGCGTAGGGCCTTGGTCCTTCAAGCCCATAGATCGATGAGTGCCGCGTCTTTAGGTTCGTTGCTACAAGAAAAAAGAGGTAGCTACAAGAATAGCTTCAAGAAGAGCGGCCAACTCAAGACATAACCTACCTAACCCAACAACAGAGCGAGCAAAGCAGTAAACTAAAAGCAGTGCACAGAGAGCAGTTCCATACTAGTGGTAGGGCTATAGTTGTTCTCTCTTCCTTTCCCTAGCAGTAGTAGAGCTAGAAAGAGACAGAGCTACAAAGAGAAGTGCTTTTAAGGAGCTAAGCAAAAGAAAAGTGATGAAAAGCAGTACAGTAGATCAAGCAGTAGCGGCAGTTCCGTAGCTTTGGTAGTCGCACTCTTCTCTTCTCACTTGCCTGGAGGGATTAGCTATAAGCAACAAGAGTTAGACAAGAGCTAACTCAATACAGAGCTAACTAAGCAGTAGCCACCTTCGGACAGAAGAGCACCTAAATAAAGAGCCAACCATCTTACGAGTAAAGAGCTAACTATTTAACGAGTAGCATCTCTTTAGTGTCTAACCCTCTCAAAGTTGTATACAATGACCTCAAGCTACAATGAGAAAAGGTTTTTAAAGGCCTCTAAACGCTCTTATACCGAGACTTTTCCTTCTTTTTTTATGCTTAGCTCAACAATCGTAAAACAGCAGAAATGGTAGCTTACTAACATTGCAAGTAGTTTCCTTTGATAGGATCGCTTTATTGTCTGAAGTAGGTCCCTAGCAGGTATGTCTGAAGTAGGTCTCCTCTCTTAGTAGGTCTAGTATAGTGGGTGTCTGGTAGGTCTCTTCTTTGTCTGATAGATAGTAGGTATGTCTCTTCTCTTACTAGGTCTCATATCTTTAGTAGGTTTCTTTTCTCTTTTGTAGGTCTGTAGCTAGAGTAGCTCTAACCCTTTCTAAAGTAGGTCTACTAGTAGGTCTGTAGAGTTGCTCACCCTTCAAGAAGTAGTTCTTCTTAGGGCTTTGTCTTTTCTCCTTGCGAGTTCGTTCTTCTCGACAATGGAGCAAGTCACGACTTTTTATTCTCAACAATACAGCAGGTCAGCTGTATCACTTTAGCAAGTGTATCATTTTTCTAGCTACATAGATGTTGTATCACTTGAACTGCAAGTGTATCGCTTTTCTAGCAGCTGTGTAACTTTTCTACAGTTGTTGAACTTTGATACAGGGGTATCCCTTTCATAGCATAGCAGGTGTGTTACTTGAATAGTTGTTGTATCACTTTGTATCGTCTCTTACCAACACCTTATCAAGTAGTTGTTCTGAGAAGGTTTCCCTTGATCCATGTTTCTTCTCTACAAATGGTAGAGCACAAGTCAGCAGAGCAGGTGTATCGCTTTCGTAGTAGGCCTAGCAAGTAAGTGTATCATTTTCATAGCAGGCCTAGCTTCATAGCAGGCACAGCTGTAGTAGTAGCTGTAGCAGGTCATAAGCAGTTGTATGGCTTTGTATAGCTGTTTTATGGCCATTGTATGGCTTTTCTAGTTGCTTTATAGGAGAAGAATGCTTTCTAGCTATAGAGTCGTTGTATGGCTTTCCTCGTATGCTATGGGAGTTGTCTGACTTTCATAGCACAAGTAGTAGTAGGGATAGGTAGCTACAAGTAGTGCTTGAATGGAAAGAGTTGCTTTAGTTGTTCTTTCAAGAAGGAGTGCTTGAAACAAAGCTACCCCTTATTAAGGCAAGAGTGCTTGAAGAGAGAGCTACCCAAAGGAGGAGCTGTATATGCAAGGTCTAAGCCTTACATATAAGTCTTTGTCTTCTAGGTACCTCCTCCCCTATTATTCTTCCGCTGTAACAGCTGCCTCGCTAGTGAAGGGTCTTCCAAGCCCTGAGCAAGTTGAGTGCTTAGCACTGCATTAGTAGCACCACTTGTACCACTTGCATAGCATATCGGTAGTAGCTACAGGACAAAGAGCTAACTCAAGAACGAACTAGACAAGAAAAGTCCTTTAAAAAGGTAGAGCTACAAGAAAACATGTACCGAGCTAACCATCTAATCTAAGCAATAGCATCTCAACTCAAGGAATAGCTTTCCCAACAGAGGAAAGAGTATCTATCTACTCAAAAGGTAGTAGACAAAAAGAGTACATCTACTAACGAGGAGCTACAAAGAACATCTTAAGAGGTAGCCAACTAATTCATGGAGTAGCAACTAAGTAGCTACAAGAAGCAAGAGGTACAAAAGGAGTGCACTGCTTTCTTTCTGTGCAGTAGCATTAGAAGTGGTAGGGCTGGTTTCTCCCTTCCTTTCATAGCGGTAGTTCTACAAAACGAGATAGCTACAAAAGAGTATACCTAAAGGTAGAGTTACTCCATCTCAGGAGTAGACATCACAAGACAAAGCTGTCTAAAGAGCAGCACATTTAGACAGAGCTAGACAAGACTACACCTAAAGCAAGAGCTAACTAAGCCAAGAAGAAAACCTCAAGAAAGAGGAGCAAACTATCTAACATCTAACTAAAGAGTTGCATAGAAGGAGAGAGCGGACCACAAGATAGAGCGCTATAAGCTTCTTCCAGGCCTCGCAATGATCTTTTTTTGAGAGTTTCCCTATTTGCATGATAGACAGGCAACCAATCCCAGAACAGCAGAAATAGTAGCCCACTAAGGCAAGGGGTGTCTTTGATAGGAACGCTTTGGTGTCGATTATCAACACCTTATTTCGAGTATCAACCACTAGCAAATAGTTGTTTTGAGAAGGTTACCTTGTGAGTTCTTGCTTCTTGAAAGTAGCTACCTCCTCTCAAATGCGATAGGTAGTAGCAGTAGTTGTTCTCTTCTCTCTGGCATAGGCAACTCACTCAATACAGAACTACAGAGCCAACTCAACATATAGAGCTACAAGTACACCTGAAGAACGAGCTAACTAAGCAAGGAGTAGCATCGTAACTATCCCCATCTCAATCAAGAGTAGCACCTTTCCCATCTAAAGAGTCTCATCTAATATCTAATGGTAGAGTCAGACCACAAGATAGAGCAATAAGAGCAGTGAGTGCGTAATAAGTAAAAACAGTGGCGAGCGCGTTTTATAGGGGTAGCGAGTCAGTCTCAAAAGAAAGCTATCACTAGTTCCATTGCCTATACTTTATAAGTATCTAAGAGTCTAGGATTTGCTAGTATCATCTATACTATCAGACCGAAAAAAGTACAAGTATACTATAATAGATGATACTCTACTTATTATCTATACTACTTTACACTTAAAAAAGACAATTAGACTAATAAAAAACAGAGGCTTCAACTGCCCGCAGAGGCAGGCCCTTAAAGCCTTGAAGATGGAGGAGGAGCAAGCAGAGCCACAGATGGGGGCCTTGCAACAGCTCAATGCCATTAGGGCAAAGGACAAGCCCACAGCAAGGAAGCTGATGTACGTCGTCTCGATGGCCAACAACAGACGGGATGTGGTGGCCTTGGTTGACACAAGGGCCACCCACAACTTTGTAGCTGAAAGGATGGTAAAGAGGCTGGGCCTCAAGCTCGGAACGGCGAGATTCAGGCCCGAGGCTAAGCCCATTGCTGGGATAGCAAAGGCGGCAAGTGTCAAGTTGGTTCGGGAAGACTCCATTGTAGTGTCCGATTGGATACTGGTACTTCCATTCAAATCAGAGTAATCGAAATTGATGGGGTCCTTGGATCCTTTATTTTTCTTTGAATCTTTTCCATTTTGATTTCTACACGTCTTTTTTTAAGGGGGTCTACATCCATTATGTAGCATGGGAGTTATGTCACATACAAAACTTAATAGTACACCACTTCTGCAAATGGCTTGTAATGTTGCATCTCTTCCGAGACCAAGGCCCTTTATCATAACTTCTGCTCGTTGCATACCCTGATCCACTACCGTACGAATAGCATTTGTTGTTGCGGTTTGAGCAGCAAACGGTGTTCGTCTTCTTGTGCCTCTGAATCCACAGGTACCCGTAGAGCACCAAGAAACCACCTGCCCACGTACATTTATAACAGTCACAATGGTATTATTGAAACCCGCTTGAACATGAAGAACTCCTTTAGGTATTCTACGTCTATTCTACGTGAACCAATACGTCCATTCCTACACGAACTAATTCTTGGTATAGGTTTTTTCCTCTTTCATTATCTAATAAAGATGAGTCAAAGATATACAGATAAATCCATTTCATGTCAAAAATAGATCCTTTATTTGTTGGGCACCCTGTGAAGTCCTCTTTTAGAGATAGAAAAATTACCCCTGTCTCTGTTTATGTCTCTGATTGGAACAAATTACTATAATTCGTCCTCGCCTACGAATCAGTCGACATTTTTACAAATCTTACGAACAGAGGCCCTTATTTTCATATTTGTCGCTCCTACTTAATTGAATTCTGAATTTCTTCCAAGGAAGAAAATAAGAAGTTTCTTGAACTTTTGAGCCTCGATATCCTTATGGAATAAATGAAAGGAATTTTTCAGAAGCCGTGTATTCATTCGATCTTTGTTGTTTGCGAAGCCTATAAATAATACGTCCCTTGGTTGAATCATAACGACTTACTTCAATTTTCACTCTATCGCCTGGTAATATCCGTATAACACTACGTCGGATCCTTCTTGAAACATAACCTATAACCAGGTCTCCATTATCTAAGCGAACTTGGAACATGCCATTGGGAAGTGATTCAATAATTAAACCTTTCATGAATTAATTTTTGTTCTTTCATTCTCGGTAACCCCCTTCCTTGAAGTATCAACTAATAGAGGATAAGTGGTATTAGCCAACTTGTCTCTCCTCTCTTTTTCATAAAAGAAATAGGAAGTTAAGGATAAAATTCATATACCATAAGGGTTCACCATATATAACATAAAATCTCTCCTCCAATTCCTTCTCGCCGAGCATCTCAAACTGTCATTATACCTCGAGAAGTAGAAAGAATTACAACCCCCATTCCACCTGAAATCCTAGGAATTCGTTGATAGTTGGAATAGATTCGTAGATCGGATCTGCTTATAAGTTTAAAAGTCTTTCTATATGTCCCTTTCCTATTCCTTCTATGTCGCAGGGTTAAAACCAGGAAAGATTTGTTGTTTTCCCAATGTTTCCTAACGTTTTCAATAAAACCTTCTCGTAGAATTATTTTAACTATGTTTTCAGTTATATTGGTAGAGATGCTATTTGAACCCTTCTTGTTTTTTCCATGTCGGCATTTCTTATACAAGTTATTTTATTGCCATTTACTGCATCAAAAGGTCCTCATAACATACATAAATGATTCCTAAAAGGTAAACTACATGACGCCACAATATTTAAACATGTTAAGCTTTAGTTTCTTGGTTAAGATGTAATCATTAACCACAGAAATATTGACTCCTCAAACAAGCTCTTGAGTTAATTCAAATCATCCCCCAATGATGAAATGGAATTGAAGCTATGATCTTTATTCCACAGCTTCATACTCTATTGCTTTTAGCAATGTTAGATATTCACATGCACCCTAGTTACAAGCTGCTTCCAAACTTCATTTGAACATCAACCATTATTAAAGATGAACTTAAATAACCACGAAAGTTGACCATTACCTCAAAAAAACATAAATAACCACACACAATAAAATACTCTATCAATATCAAGCTCTTTACATAAGCTAAAACTCAACTAAGATCAAATCTATGCAGAAAACCACTCCTTGAATTAAAATCTTTCGCCCATATCAAATTTAAAAATGATAATTGAGAGATGTGAATGCAAGTTATCAGAGAGAGAGAGAGAGAGAGAGATGACCATACATTTATACATTTGCATATCTTTTTTCAATTTTCCTGTAGCTGGAACCCAGAAACCTAATGCATAGGGATCCACAGATGCCTATGCTCGATGTGTGAAAACTACCTTTCCACTTATGAAAACCCAGTAGTATACATTTGAATTTTCAATATGCAAGGCGATTGCAGACACAAGGATCATATATCATGTGGACAAACTGCATTAGAAGTTGATGAGATTCATAATCCTCAATTAAGAATACTGAAAAGCTACTTTGATGAACTAATATCAATACAAGCTTCTCGTCTAAGTGGAATAGACAGAGATCACTAGGTCATAAATCAAACAGATGAGTCAACCATCCTGCTGATTGATATAATGAGCTCCCCGTGCAAATTTTTGAAGAATTAGTTTGTTTGCTATGCACGAATAACTGTCTTTAATCAAGCATTTGTTCCACTACCGCTTTAAAAATACAGTTTTCACCTCCACATATTGGACCATAAATCTAGACAGACATATATGAATAAGATCTAGAACAAAAAAGTGGAAAAGGAAAGACCAGGAGAAACAAATCACTGATCAAAAACAAAAACACTCTGAGCAATCAGCATATAAACAAGAATAATTTCCCTTAAACTGGAGGTTAAACAAAATCCAGCGAACTCACCAAAGCCATTTCTTATAATCGGCGATGAAGCCACAAATTGATCAACTGAAAATACAAAGAACGTACACGATATTAGTTTAACCAAACCAGATAAATGTAATTTGTGGATATTACAAATTCATCACAAAGGCTCAAGGAGAGAGAGAGACAACGCATCAGATCCAGAGAGCATAAATTTTTTGGTAACAAATTTAAAATTTATCTTAGAGAGAAAGGAAAAGGAGGAAGAGAAATATGCATACTTGAGGATTGTGAGATTGACGAAGCCCGAGAGACAGATCCACGACAGAGAGGTGATATTAAACCGCTGAAACGAGGTGAAACCTTCAAAATGCCCGCCTTTCTTTGGAAATAGCGAGTTTATTCTCCACCTATAATAGGCATAGGGAGGAACAGGAATGACGAGGGATTGAAGGAGGAGAAAGGGATTTGTTTAGCTTAATGGAAAAAAAACTTCCTTCCTAAATTTTGTTTACACCTTTTTTTTTCAATTTCAGCTTTTTTTTTGGCCAAAATTACTTTGATGGTAGTCGTACTACCATACTACATGTCATATTTTATACGGTATTTAAAATATCATAATAATTTGAAGTAATATTACGGTACTTTAAGACCGTAAAAATCTAACCATGTTATATGGTATTTTTATTTCCGTAAGAAGTTGAATTTGTATTACGGCACTCAAAATGCCGTAATACTATTGATTCTTTTATACCCTAACCCGAGAGCATCTTCTCCTTTACAACTCTATTTCTACTGTTTTAGGGCTCTATTCTTCCTCTCCACTTCAACATTTCTGGCGCTCAATCTCTCACAGGGTCTCTCTCTCCCTCATTTCCGTCACCTCGTCAGATCTTTGAGGTAAGTAATCTTTCCCCAATTTTATGTTTTTGAGTATTTTACAGTATTTCAACCAATTTAGGATAAATACATCATGTATTGCTAATTTTAGATTTATTTATCTCCCTTTCCTGGTTTATTATGGGATTTGGCGCTCTGTCTCTATACAATGTTCACATGAAATGGTAAATTGACATGAATCTTCATGATTGATTTTTTTTTATTATTATCTTGTTCGCAAAATTAATGATATCTAAAGAAATATGGCTGACAATAGCCGCAATAGTATTATGTACAATAGTCACGATAGTTCTTCTATTTTGATATTTAAGAGAGTAAAATCCCTTCTTTTTTTTTTAGTAAAATCATAATTATTTCAAGATGCTCTCAGTTTGTGATTGTGTGTCAGAGAGAGAGAGAGATATATAGAGAGAATTATCTATTGTTTTTTAGCTTGTTTTGAAATGGGATTTTGGTATTGGCATTGTTGAAATAAATGCTCTTTACTATTTTGGGTTGATATGGCTTTGATTACGAGTTAAAAATAAGCATGAAATTACTCCACTTTGAAATTTCTTGTTTATTCAATTATTCTTAAGTAGTAATCATGCTCATAAAATCAGGATGCTCTTATATCAATAACATTTTTGCAGCAAATCTACGATTTCTTTATCATGACAAATCTTCATAATTATCCATGAAAATACATATAAAAGTGATTTCTTGTTTGCCTTGTTAGTTAAACTTTGTTCCCCAATTATGATTGAATGTAGTTAAACGATGTGTTCCAATTATGATTGAATAGGCTTCTGTAGTTTCTTTTACTGATTGTTCTTTTACTTTGTCAAGTGTCTGATAGACCAGTCGTAATTTACTTACTATGAGTTTGTTGTTTATGATGGTCTTTTGAACATGGATCATGGCAGAAGACACACCCTGCCATAGAGGTCATGAGATTCCTACATTGCTCAATAGACAAAGAGAGCATAAATCACAAAAGATATGGGAAGGAGATGTATGTACAATTGTTTCAAATTATATTTTTTATCTATCATGTTGGTTAATCAATTTATTTATTTTAATATTTGAAATCACAAATTTCATTTCAATATCGGGAAAATCCCCTCAGGTTAATGAGAAGGCCAATGCAACTTCTTTATGGCTTTTAACAAATATTGATCAAATCGATTTGGTCTGGAGATCGGGATTGTATCATCTAACCATAGTACAGATGACTCACCACGACCGTGGCACATTGTCTACTATATTCAAGAGGTGGCATGTAGAGACGAATACCGAGCACTTCAATGTCAACGTCGAAGAGATGACGCCTACTCTTGAAGACGTATGGAAAATTCTCCGGTTAAGGGTGACCGGTGTAGTTGTAAATCTTAGGAGAATGGAGAAATATGATGATTGTATAAGCCGCATGCTAGGACAAGTGCCACCTGGTGGTAACCATTTTATTGTCCAACTAACATGGTTGAGGAACACTTTTAAACAGCTACCACAAAACTATAACTGCATCACCCTTTTACAACACACCCGTGCCTACCTCCTATATCTAGTCAGCCGCACAATCTTTGCGAATTCTGTAGATGGTATATTTACAGCTTTTGAGAATACGGAAGTAGCTGGTCAGTATGCATGGGGTGCAATTGCCTTAGCCTTTTTGTTTTGAGGCTTGTTAAAAGTTGTTCATCTTGGTTATCAACACCTAAGGGAATCAACCACTCTTTTATTGGTAATGTTAGTATATTTAAAGTGGTGATAGTTTTTTTAAAATTTGACAGATATTTTTTGTTGTAATTCTCATTTTTTATACATGTATTTCAGTGCTGGGCGTACGAGCATTTCAAATTATTGCACCAAATTCCCAAAGAAATATGGGCATGCAACCTAGATCCCTTAGGTGGGCCCCTCCTAAAAAATAGGATAACTCTCATAACTTCTGTCTCGTGAGGCGACAGAAGACCAATAACACGTGGATAAATGATGTTAGTATATAATAGGTATTATTGATTTTGTTTATTTATATTTTAACTAGTTTTTTGTGCAAATTATTTAATTTCAAATTTGTATTTTTTTTATCATAGGTCATGTGGACCTCATACGATGATTATTCTGACCTAGGAGAGGAAACTAAAGAGGACAGAGATTACGGCATTGCTGTTCATCAGACTGTTTTGTGTCGCACATACCTCATATGTGGACACATTTGTGAGGGGTACATGCCAGATCGTGTACTCCAGTAGTTTGAACAATATTTGAAAAGGCAGATGTAACAATCCTAAAATTTCAAAAAAAAAAAAAAGGAGAAAAGATGCTTTTAAATAGGTGATGGTCTGATTGAGTATGATGGTCCTTGGGGACCATCACTATTTTCAAAACTTTTTACTTGGTTTAAACTTTTGCTGCTGCTTTTGTTTGCAGCCTTTGCAGTTGCTGCTTGCAGCTGGCAACGTCCTTTAGCGGACGTGGTTTTCGTATGTTAAAAGCAGACGCTTAACGTGACACCTCAGGTATGAGGTAGAGCGTAATAAAATATTATAATAATACGTTATAAGAATTTAAATAGGGGAGGTGAGTACTCCCACCCTGAAAAATTTTGAGATCTCTCTCTCTCTCTGGTCGAAACACAGTGAACTCCTCTCTCGAACCGAATTTTTATCGAAAGCTCCCTCTCAAATATTTATGTGTAAGTGACATCGTCTTCCTGAAAAATAGTCTGTTTTTAATAAATAGTGATATTTCCGTCCAGGATCTTTATTATATAAGTTTTGTGTGTAAGTGACCCCATTGTCTCGAAAAATAATCCATTCTTTTTAAAAATGAAATGAAATAATTATTTCTGCTTATTATCATGAATTTTAGGTGCGATAAATTTTATGCGCACACGACCTCATTATCTTGAAAAATAATCTTTTTAATAAAAATTGTGATATTTTATCTATGTTAGAAATTTTAAATGCTGTAAATTCTTAGAAAAATAAATTTATTTATTTTTCTTGGCTATTGTTGGAAAATTTTAGATACTATCAAATTATTAGAAATAAATGTGATATTTCTGCTTTTAGTAAAATTGTGATATTTCTTTCTACTGTTTTGAATATTTAGACATTGTAAAATTCATGTGCAAATGCCTGCCTTATTATTTAAAAATTGACATTGTTGCAATTGATTATAGTATTGTTGTGAAATGTTTATTTGTGGATTGATATCCCATAAATTGTGATAATTCTGTATTCTTGAATTTCTATAAGAGTTTTTCTATAAGAGTTTTTCTATACATATTAAATTGGCAATTATACTAGAATGCCTTTACAAACTGCTACCTTTCTAAATTTGAGCCTAAAATATTTGATTGGTTAGTTTTGAAATGTTATAGAGAGTGACTGTTATTAATGGTTTAAGTGAAATTCATATTAATGATTTCAGTGATATGTTGAGTACATGATATTGCTGCTTTCGAATGTTTAAAGAGATTTAGAAATAATTTAAGTATGCAAGTGGACTCATCCGGTTAGCCCGTGAGGTATAAGTGGACCTATCTGGGACGCCGGTAGGAATTAAGTGGACTCATCCGGTACGCCTGTGAGGTATAAGTGGACCTGCAGGGATTAAGTGGACCTATTTGGGACGCCGATAGGGATTAAGTGGACCCATCAGGACACTGAT
>NW_006496517.1:1531567-1544298 GCF_000471905.2 Amborella trichopoda | reverse complement strand
CTTTCTTTATTTACTTTGTAAGACCTCGCCATTGTAAATTTGTCCTATCAATAGATGTATATATGTTTTGTCTGTCACATCTCAGGAATAACAGTATTGTAAATTCTTGGGGTGTGACAGCAGAGATTACGACATTATTGCTCTTGCGTTGCTTCTTTGGCCAACCCGTGGTTCACCTTGCAGCTGACGGCCATAGACAATATCTTGCAACTCTAGTGTATCAGGCATTGGGTTGAAGGGAAGGGAATTTGCTCTATGGTATATTTGAATTGTGAAATAAACGCCACAAAACTCTGTAACATCTTGGTGCCTATGATCTACAGCCGCGATCGCATGACTGCACGACAACCCACTAACCTGCCACACCCAACAACTGCATGTATGTGTCACCAGATTAACAGCATATTTCTTATCCGCGTTGATCTCATACATACCATCATGTATGAGATCAATCCCCATGCCACCAAAGAAACTCTTGAACAACAAATGCGAGAAATATTTGATGAAGCAGGCCGCAACCCAGTTTCTTTAAATGAAACAGTTCAATCATCTCCCAACCGTGCCAATCGATATTTTCCATTGGAAGAAACAGACCCGGATGAAGAAGATGAAGAAGAAGACCCCAATGAGTTCAGCCAAAAACCATAAAGAAACCTGACCCGATAAAGCATGACCCGATAAAGCAGATTCTCAGCCATGCCACCTCATGCATCGACATAAAGATTCCCAGCCGTACCATGTCACCTCATGTCACCATCAAGATACTAGTCCAGGATACTCGTCGTACCAGACCACTGTGCTGTCGACATAAAAGACAAACAAGACACTGTGCTGCGGACATAAAAGACAAACAACTATTATTACAGATGCTTCATCTCAATCCCACAAGTGGAGTTAAAACCCGAGAATATTATGAAGCCATATTAATGGAAACAGGGTCTGTCTCTGTGGTCCATTATTATCAACAAAATATAAGAGTTATTGCATACTCTAAAATGCAAATAAAAAAGATTTTATCCTATGAGGAGTGGGGTTGCAACCCCACCCAAGGGAAAAAATTAAATAATCCAGACTTTTCCTATAAATATTATAAGTATGCAGAGTATATTGAGGCATAGCATAAAACATTTTCCTATCAAAATCCAAATAATACTCATAGTTGGTACATTCAATTCCGGATGCTTCTATTTGAACGTTTTTCTAGTTGGTTCAAAAACTGGTTTCTTATATGGGGCTCTAAAAGTGATATTTTACCTCCTGCTTTTAAGAAAGCATAGGAGCAATTTGAATTATTCAATAAGATTGATAGCAATATTGATCCACATTTATATTTTGTCACCTTATATCAACTCCCATGGATTATGAAATGGGAATACTCTGTGACTTCTAATAATACAGCCGATTATACCTATATCCCTCGCTTGGGAAAAACCATCTTTGTAAAGTGGTGGGATATTTTCAACATGAATCCCAATACTATTGTACCCAAAAGAATACCACCAGATAAACCTATTTATAATCTCAATCCTACTACTTATAATACTACCTATGTGCCTATAAGACTATATAAAATGTAAGCATGTCGCTCCATTCTATGGACATGGCCATCTTTTTTGAAAAATTTCCCATGAGTTTAACATTTAGGCATTCAAAGAGTTTAATAAGAGGCTCCTCCCAAGCCTTAAATATCCACCAGTTATATGATTTGAAGATGTTCGATGTCAAATGATTGTATCTACATCCCCGAAAATATGTAATTGCCTAATATTTTGGATGTTGTAACATGATCTGATCATAGGCCCCAGCATTTGCATTCTTAATCTTTGTCATGTACTCATCGAAGTCTAGTATAGACAATGTACGTGTAGCTTTCTAATAAAGCTTTGTGAGCGTCGAATTTTTATAGCCTTTTTTGAAGTTATTAGCAAGGTGATTCGTACAATAACCTTGTTCACTGGTTGGGAATACATTGTCAATTACAGCTTGTAACTCTTTCTAATGATTTGAGACAATAGTCAATGCTGCCAAATCAGGCCTCTCGTCAAACCACTCATTTAGAAACTCTAGAAACCAAGTCCAACTTGGTGTATTTCCACTTTCAACCATTGCATTTGCTATATGAAATATATTTTTATTCACATCTACCTCAATTGCAGCAATAGTATCCCTTTGTATATTCCCTTAAAAAATCTCTCATCTAGTCCTATCAATAGCCTGCAACCATACATACAACCATACAAATATGGATGATTGCCTATAAACACACGTTCAAACCTATCATGATCATCTGTTTGAATAACTGTTACGGTCCCAAGGTTAGTGATTCGGATCTTCTGAAGGTACTTAGCGAGATTCTCGTATGCCTTTATATGGGAGTCCTCATTAATCTCTTATGCGACCTCTTTGCCTCAACATACTTGTTGGTAAGATAGTATGACACTGTGATCATGTCGACCACATCTCCAGGTGTCAAATTGGGCATATCATTCAAACGATATTTGATCATGTTTGCCACCCAGTGGCTTCAGGCAAGCGGTTGATGTACCCTACCTATTCCGTCGACACATGAGTGCATGTTTAACAACTTCTTCACCCTAAAGAAGTTTGTTGTATTAACCCTCCAACAGTGCACTTGTCATGAACAACCGTCTGCAGCACACCCTGCCCATACACGTCTTTCCTCGCTTTTTATAAACTTCATATTGAGGTTTTATGATATAACATAATCAATAAAGTGATTATGGCATGCCGATACATCGTCAAAATCCTGACTCTGTCAAAGAACAACTTTGTAACGGTTAATCTTGATGAGGCTTTCTATGGGATCGATGTCGTCAATATGTTGCTTGATTTTTAAATCATACTCATCTTCTACATCTATGTCAGCAGCACGTTCACTGTGAACTACTTGCTCTGGTCGGGAACTGTTGTCAAAAAAAAAATTGAAGAACAAGTGAGAATTATCCTAACCCATAACAAAATATTGATAAATAAAAATAATAATGAATTTTATTGCAAACTTCTTACATGGCTAATCTTGACGCATCATTATCGGGCCCTGTTGGTGGTCAATATTCAATGAAGTCAGGCTCAATAGGTATGTTTGATACATAGCGATGAGAGAGGACCCTTCCATCATATTTGCAATGTCGTCATCTTCATCAACACGTATCATATTATTGTTACTAGGTAGCCCTATATCTAAAAGTCGTAGTACTTGGGGCACAATTTTGTACTTTTGACAAGTGATCTTTTATTTGGTCAAATGATGGGATCCCCATAAAAAATATAACCTTCATATCCCCACCGTCATAGAAAATATGTCCATCATTAGATTTCCTCTTGAAAAAACCACTAAAATGTAAAACGATTTTCACTATGTTGTCACCCATTATTGTTGCTTACAAGATCAATAATGAGAGAGAAAGAGAGAGGAGGCTAAGGAAGATGAGAAAGGAGCAGTTTATGAGGCTAAGGAAGATGAGAAAAGAGTAGCTTGTGATAAAGAAATCATGAAAATAGGGTTTTAAGATAAATAACTTGTCCAAAAAGGGCGGGCAATAATTCCAGTAGTTTGAGTACCGTAACAAATATTCGAGATATTACAGTATTAAAAGTGCCGTATAAAATGCTTATAAAATTATGGTACTTAAACTACTATATAAAATGCCTAAGTATTATGGTACTTAAAGTACCGTATAAAATGCACTAAATATTATGGTACTTAAAGTACCTCAATGTTCTTCATGGTAATATGACTACCATGAAGGTTATTTTGGTCCAAAAAAAGCCGAAAATGAGAAAAAAGGATGTATACAAGGTTTACAAAAATTTAAGTTTTTTTTCCAATTAAGATATATTTGCGATAATTTCCCCCTTTTTTTTGTCTACATTTTGATTAAATTTCTTTTCCTTTTTTTTTGACAAGTGTTGCTTAATTTTATTGAAATAAAAAATCAAATAATAGGAATTGAATCACCAGAAACAAGAAATGAAGGCAACGATGAACCAATCTTAGCGAGAGAGAGTCAGCTACTTAATTAGCCTCTCTGTAGGCATGCTGGAAGAAAATAGTACTACACTCTGCCATTTCAAGAACTTGAAGCCACACTGATCTGAGTTCCCAAGGCACCTTCTGCTTTTTTTTGCACCATTGAATGATATTCATAGAATCAATCTCGGCCACACAAAAAGTCTCCACTGATCTACTTTTGAAAAGCATAAGACCAAGAAAAAGTGAGAGAATTTCAGCATGATTAGTAATAATCACCTCAATTGGACCAGTATAGCTAAAGGTCAGCGTCCCACTCCAATCCTTAATGATCCCACCAACACTTGAGGACTCCCACCAAAGTTTAATTTAAAAGCTTCATGAACAGGTGGAACCCGAATACTCCTTAGCCCACATTTGACAATCCCATCTGAAATAAATTAAGAAGATTACGCAATATATCCACCTCTGTAATACATCAACCTTTTTTTGTGACTAATAAACAACACCATAGCGAATGCTTGATATGGTTGAGGATTATATCAAAAGATAAACTATCTTTATTGAAGGTTGTTCTATTCCATTCCTTCCAAACTTCCTATAAAATCTTTCCTCTGGCAATTTTATTGTAAAATGATTGCACTCTAACATAACCCATTTTAAAATAATCGATAAAAAAATATAATCTTGTATTAGAATAGTTGCAAATCAATAAAAGGAGAAAGATAGAGAAAAGGGAAAGAGAGGACGGGTGGAGAGAAGTACAGAGAGAGTAAAAGCGAGGGTCATGTGACTAAAAAGAGAAAGAGAGAGAAAAGGAGAAGAGATACATAGGGCAATTTTGTCACAAAATGCATTGACAAAAGTGTGGGGGTTAGGATACGTGGAAAATTGATGTTGGGGGTATCTATAATTTTCCCTAATTTTTATGAGGCTTAAGCTTTTTGAAAACAAAATAAAGCCTCACACAAATCCGTGTTTAGAGATGGCTCTAAAATAAATTTCCAACACCAACAATAAAATTCGAAATGCAAAAAATGCTACAGATATTGCGAATATATGAACATTTATTTTTAGGGTTGAATGGACAATCTAGATAATTTGTTACCATATGTACGTGGCTTAAAATCCTAATGCTTTTTCACAACCATAATGTTCAAGCCAAGATGATCAAAGTAAAAGTTTTCCAATACTTGACTTGTAACTTTAGACGAATTATAAGGTGAGGCTTTACTTATATCAATAGGCCTGCAGCCCTATCAAACCATTTTTCTTTAAAAAAGAAGAGAAAAAATTAAAATATGCATACAGGTCTACTTGGAATAATTTCTAAAAAAAACAAATGTTCCTAACATACCTACAACTGCTCTCCACACTCCCAGCTCCCTCTCTCTCGGCCCTATTATCCCTCATGAACTCGGCTGCTTCATTAACTAAAACACTTTAATCCAACACACCATTGACTCATACTGAACAAATAAGACTCCAATGTCTCCTTAAGGCTTAAATACAAACACACAAAAGGAACTTACAGACAAGAACAACAAAACGGCACAAAAAAGATGTATACAAATTATAGAGTGAGAAGAGGAGAAAAAGAAACAAGAGACATTTACGGCACGTTTGGTTCGTGTGAAATATTTTCACATGAAAAAATTATCTCATGCTGTTAAGCGTGGGAATATTTTCAAATAAATTGGTTTTAGTGCATTTTTCCACATCACTTGGTAATTAATTAATCGGAAAATCCACGGCCTGATGGGCTCAGTATCCCAACCACAACCTTGAGTGTCTCGAGTCTCAGCCAGTCGACGCTATATAGAACCTGCCTCAATCCTTCTTCCTGCACCACCAGCGCCGCCTCCACCCCTGCCTCTGCCTATTTCCCTTCAGCCACAATCTGAGCAAACTCCACCAAAGATCTGTCAGCCACTGCTTGTTGTAACTTGGTCATCTTCCTCATGATTTCTTCTTCTTTTTCAATTGTTTTCATCCAGAGCAGTTTGATGGCCGTGAGTTGAGCAGGTGTGAGGCCAACAAGGTTTCCGTCACTCAGACCTTTGAGGAGCACGGCAAGCTCGGAGTCGGACTGCAGGCCAGCCTTCGCATAGAGGAGGCGAAAGACCATGGTGGGTCGCCATCCCGCGATCCAGAGGAAGGCATGGTGGGTCACCATCCCGCAATCCAGAGGAAGGCGTTCTCGAACTTGTCGGTCCAGGTAGGGGAGAACTGTTGGTACGTATGGGTGGCCATGGGGCCCTCAAACATGTCATATTTCTCTATCTTTATCTTTATCATATATTTTAATATTTATCACTAAAAAAAGGCTTCATAGAGAGATGATGACTTTATCCAACGGGTAGAAGATAACTACCACCTCCCAATAAAAGAGGGTCACGTTGTCAGAGATTCTAAGAAGAAAGCCGAATGTTGGAGAACGGTCTCCTCCCATCCCTTTTTAAGAAGGTTTCATGGCTATGGAGAGGAACATAAAAAAAACATAGAGTTCTCATTGTTCTGATACAACTTGATCTCTACAATCCACAGTCTTATGACACTGCCTTTGATTCCTAGGACTTTGGCGGTTTCATCTATTCCCCTCAAAATTTCAACATTGGTATCAGAGCAAAGTTGGAGAAGCGTGGGGGGGCCATAACCCACAGGTCTCAGGTTCTATCTTTTGTTTTTGTTGGTGTTTATATATTATTTTTCCTAAGTTTAATTTATGGTAACTTTGATAATGAGTTTTGTCATTCTCGTATATCTTGCTATAAATTTTTCTAACCTTAAATTTAATAGTCTGAAATTTTTAAATCATTTTCCTTTTTATCTTTCATGATCCTTTTATATGTTGACTTTTTAAACCCAAATTAAGTGAACTCATAACCCTCCTAGCAAATTTAAGGCTTTTCAAAGAAACCCTATTCTCTCTTTAAGATATTTTGTGCTTATCTTTTCTTTTTTTGTAGTTTCTTTATTATGCATTGGATTTATACATAATTTCCTTTCATCGAAATCATCAGTATTGAAAGGAGAAAGAAAAACTTTGAACCAATCCAAAACTCTATTATCTTCTCTCTAAATAAAAATAAAATATCTTCTCTCTAAATAAAAAAAACTTTTAAAAAAATTCATATTTCCCCATTTTTTTGGGTTCAGTTGTTGAAACTATATTTTATACTGCTTTTTTTTTTGTCTTGGCTTCATTAGGTACTCTTTCTCTCCAATTCATTGAATATCAGTGAAATTCACTGAAATTTCAGTGAACTTCGTTGTTTGATTTTGAATAACCACGCTCTAGTTTTTTTACCAATACCTCCATCTGAAAACCAAAGTTCAACGAGATACGTTATTATGAAACCCCGAGATATTTACACTCTTTTTATTTTGGTTTTGTAGTTCTGGTTTTTTCTCCAGCTCACAAGATTATCAAAGTGAAGTGGTAATTCTCTCTCTAATTTTTTACTGTTATAATTAAAATAATAATAATAGGGTTTTGTTAGTTTACACCACTTGTGGTGTAGATCCTTAAAGTGCTTAATATTTTTTGACACTAAAATACTCTTGAATTGTAATACAAAATTTTTCAAGTAGGTGTTTTTTTGGTCATTTAGAAGGGTAAAATGGATATTTTATAAGAAAATAGTGACATTATATTAATAGTTAAAAACAATTAATATATATGATGTCACACACCATATCAGTGATAGCATTGTCAACTATTGTTAATAAATGTTTTTGTTTTTATTAAGAATTTCTAGTTTATACTTGACTAATTACTTAAAATACCCCTAAACAAAAAGTTATTATATTATACCATAAGGGTATCTAAATGTCTAAAAGTATTTAGCACTTTAAGGGTCTACACCACAAGTGGTGTAGCTTAACAATAATAATAAAAAATTTGTTGTTGTAAGTCTAGAGAGAGAAAGATGGCGCTTAAATTTTAGAGAGAGAAATAAAGAGACACATAACTGTTGTCGGAAAAAAAAAAAACTATGTAAAGACTGCCCAAAATTCTTCTACTCTGTCTGCGGTAGTTGACTAACCATGCTTGTTTTTTTTTAATAGTGAGAATATAAATTTCCTTATTGTTATATACTCTTTATTGACCATGGACTGTTAAAAATCAGTCGGCTTGCATCTTCTTTCTTCCATCTTTTGTTGCTAAAAATTAGTGCATATTTTTATTGGATTATTGAAATTTGTTATGCACACAACAACTATTTGAGTAAAAGACGACATATCAATCGCATACATTTTTTGTGGCTTATAATTTAGGGATTTTCTATATATTTTATTTGCATCGTAATTGTCATTGCCTTACATAATTATCTTATGCTTTGATCTCTTTAAGTGAGAAAATTTCATGATCTTGATTTAGTGAACTCAATTTTTGTGATTATGTTATGCCATATTTTTTGTTGAGAATATCAAATATCATTGTAGATTCTCTCTCTTGTGGTAAAACATATTCACATATTTATGAAAATTATTCTTATGCAAGAATTGCATAAAATAGTTTTGTTGCCTTACTTTTTTAGTTTACTGCATCATAGCAATGCAAACATCAACTGTTCAAGAAAATTCTTCTTTGAAGTTGCAGCCTACTGAGAGTCGGCAACCTATTGATTTGACTATCAGACAACCCTATTCTTAAACACAATTGAATTGTTTGAACCTTTATGTATTATCTAAAACTTAAAATGGCATCTAGGCTAGTTATGTCAAAACTATCAAAACTTGAAAACTCAATGGAACCAATTTTTCTATGAGGAAAAGAAAAATTTGATATATTTTGTTCCAAGATAGGGTGGACTATGTTTTAAATACAGAACCACCAATTTTAGAGCCTAATGCCATTGGTCAAGCTAGAAGGCGAGTTGAAAAATGGTTAGAAGATGACAAAGTAGTTAGGACTACTACGTTGAATTTTATGGTAGATGATTTAATTAAAGTCTTTAAGGATCACACCACAGCTCAAAGTATGAAGGGTGCCCCATCTGAAAAGCATGAGACCACTTCTTAGACCCATGTACAGTTGTTATTAAAAAAATATAATTATTGCAGAATGAAATAATCGGACTCAGTGACCAAGCATGTCAATAAAATGACAGTGCTCGCAAAGGACCTTGCTGCAACCGGAAATCCAGTCCTTGACCACATGTAAGTGTCTATTTTCCTTAACAGTCTTCCTCCATCTTGAGATCCTGTTGTAATTGTATTGAACCACTCTGCATAATGGATAAATCTTCCCATGCACCTCAATTTTCAAGCTGAGAGAAGAATGAGAAAGAAGTCAAATAAGTTCCACTTTGCCCAAAGTTCACCTTCTCAGATTCCCAATAAACCTTATAATAATTAGAACAATAATAGGAATAAGGGCAATGGGAGAATTTTTAAAAACCAAAAGAATAAGGTTGAGAAGACCTGTTTTTATTGTAAGAAAATTAGACACATCAAGTTCAACTGTCCCAAGCTGAAAACAAAAATAAGAACTAGAATAACAACAATACCTAAAATAATCAAAATAAAATAAAATACTTGATCTGTGTAGTCCTAGAATCAATAGTTGCCGGCCATGACTTGAGAAATTGGTGGGTCGACTCAGCCTCCACTCGATATGTCTCGAGGACCAAAGACGAATTCATAGAGTTGAATGAGATTGCAGTCAGTAACCAGTGGATTTATATGGGAAATGATACCTATTATGATGTACTTGGTGTCGGTACTTTCAATTTGTGTTTACCAGGAGAAACGAATCTACTGGACTTATACTTTATATGGGCCCAATATGAGGCACAATTTGATTTTTGTTCCTAGGCTAGATGATAAGGGTTACAAAATAAGATTTAGTTCTGATCGGGTCACCATTGGGAAGCATTATAGAGCTTTGACGTATGGTACTGAAGTTGGCAATTTGTACCGATTGAATATTAATGAAAATTCATCTCTTTCTAGTTATTTTGATTCTTTTGTGCTGCTTTTGTGTGTGTAGATGATTCATATTTATGACACTTAAGATTATGACATATCAATAAAGATAAAATGAATCATATGGTCAAAAAAGGTCTGCTCCCTAATTTAGGAGAAATTGTGTTCAAAACATGCAAGCCATGTGTTTCTGGTAAATTAACTAAAAAGCATTTTTCTAAAGGGAAAAGATCTAGTGAACTACTTAGTACTGTTCACTCTGATATACGTGGCCCATTAAATGTAAAAACACAAAAAAGTATGGAATATTTCATAACAGTTATAGATGATTATTCACGTTATGGATATGTATACCTAATTAATAAAAAATTATATACATTAAAAACATTTAAAGATATGAAGCTCAGATAGAAAATCAGCTCTGTAGACATATTAAAATTCTTCAAACAGATAGGAGAGGTGAATATTGTTCCACCTTATTTACAGACCCTAACATATAACCGAACAGACTTCTAATACACTTATTTCACACCTTAGTTGTTGCTCAACTACTCTTTTCCACGGCTTCATAATACAGTTCATAAGTTTAACCCATCAATAGTTCGTACAATTCTGTCTCATTTGTACTTATAAATAAAATCACAGTAATTTTTCTCCATTTATCTGGTATTTTCTTTGTTCTCGACAACTTGTTGAACAGCTTGATAAGTCAGCATATACCAATCTCTTCCGTACACTTCCAAACTTCTATCTGGATAACATATGGTCTTAAAGTCTTTTTTATCTTTAGCTTTTTCAAAGCTTATTTCAGATATCCTAATCCTATAAATGTAACTATAACCTCTACCTTATTTATGTCAAACCATCAAATATATTACTCTACCAAATTATTGAAACGAACCTTCTAAAACTGTAATCTAAATATAAACTTTCAAATAGTGACTTCCATAGGTAGTCCAGCTTCACCAAAAACCCGAGCCCATTCAGCCTGCAACTAAGGAAATTTTCTATTCGTTGGCGGTTTCCGTTTTGATCCCAAGAGATTGACAGGGAGGGCTAAAGATCTCAATATACAAACCTAAGCAATGCCATCCCTTCCTCTATAGTTTGAGCTTAAACTTCCTTCCAAAATGAATCCTCAGACAAAAATGAGAAGGGAAGGGTCAAAAAAGAAGATCATCATCGTCATGCTTTATCCCAACAGGTAAAAAAGAATCTCAAAAAACCCAAATACCAAAGGGAAGAGAATGAGGGAGAGAGACGAGAAATGGAGACTGCGAAACAAGAAGTTGAACAAAACTTTCAAAGGGGTCAACAAAATCATACAATGGTAATTGTGATGTTAAGGCAGATAGCCCATGCAAAGACAACCAGGAGTTAAGAAGTGCTGCAAATCCAAATCTGATAGAATCCTTCTTGTACTTTTGCCATAATGGACTTGTGTCCAACTTCAAGTTTAGTATGCAAGCTGACATATGGTTTTGGTTAACTAAGTCTGCGACACTTCAAAATCCGAGTTCTCCCCTCCCTTTTTTTGCCTTCATTTCTGTTGATGTGAGCTGCAAAGGTATTTTTAAGAAAGCAAACAAGGATTCTCAGCTTAACAAGAAAATCTTAAAGTTCCACTTGGGCAACAAACCGGTGGAGCAGTATCTCATGCTGTGCCTTCTGATGCAACAAAGGAGCAACCACTAAAATAAAGTAAACAAGGTGAAAGCCTGCAATGTTTCGTCGGCAATGCAGGCCACCACATATGAAGGGATTCCTTAAATCTTTTCTTCATGGTCTACATGGCAATATATCAAAAGGAAAGAGAAACGGGTTCCAACCCACGGTTGATTTGAATCAAGGAAAAGAAATGCAATAACTCAAAAGGATCCAAAATAATTTACACTTTGCAACAGCCTAAGGAAAAAGTATCTAGTATTTTGCATATTGCACAAACTTGTACGTTAATACACAAAAGACTGAAACCAATTTCGCCATCTTACGTTACAGTATGTAGATACACATGTATTAGTTGACAACATAGGTCACACTTTATTGGGATATATTGGGGGCAAAAAAATAGAAAGAAATAGGGAAAGAATGAAAAGAATTGTGGATGGTGGTTACAAGAGAGAAAGCTCGGGCCATTGTAAAACATAACAGCAGGTTGAAAATATCACAAGGGAAAAGGAAAAGCAAAGAAAGACTATACAGCATGGTCATATAAAAGATACAGAGGCACTTACAAAGGGGGGAGAAATAGAGAGAGAGAGAGAGAGAGGAGGAGAGAGAGGAACACAATGCTAGATGTGGCTAGCTGGCTTCCACTGAGAGGATCTCAAGTTCGGCCCACCAAAGAGGGGAGAGTCTCGGGGTAGCCGCATCAGGTGAGATCGGAATGGCCTCTCTCAATTTTGCAGTTATTTCCTTTATTGTAGGTCTTTGCTTAATGTCAGGTTGTATGCACTCTTGTATAACCTCACAGATAACATCGAGCTCCTTGTTCTTGAACGACTTCAAAGTGGGATCTATCATGTAGCTGATGCTCCTTTTGTCGTTCATGTAATCAATAGCCTGTCATGATGGTAACAGATTCAGAAATGGTCCTCAAAACAAGAATTGAGAACCGGCATATACATAACAGCAGCAGCTCATGGAGATTGGCATTAACTTAGAATTGCATCATGAGCCCTCTCTCTCTCTCTCTCTCTCTCTCTCTATATAACTAACTACTACGTAGTACGTAGAGGAAGTAAGTAACGTTACGTACCTACGTACGTAGTTAGTTAAGTTACGTTAGGTAGTAGTAGTACGACGA
>NW_006496517.1:1504483-1531547 GCF_000471905.2 Amborella trichopoda | reverse complement strand
AGTAGAACGGACCGACTATTAACTATAACAACGACGACGACGACGACGTCACTAGGAGGAGTTAGTCGATTAACTTAAGTAATTAGTCATCACTGAGCCTCCTCTCTCTCTCTCTCTCTCTCTCTCATATTAACAATCTGGTTAGGCAGAGGAAGTAGTAATTCCTACCTGAGTGTTTAATATCTGGGATATAGCAGACAATGTACACACATAGGAGCATATAAGAACTTGTATCAGACTTCTTTTTTTAAAAATATCAACATATTTGTTTTAATAGAACATCCTAATCCCAAAAAATCCAACACGCAAATCATCAAAGAGACACTGATTGTCCATGAACTTCATAGAAGAACAGGTAGAAGTAAGGGAAAAACTGAAAATAAGATACATTACCAAGTTGACAAGCAGTCCCTGTTCCTTGGAATAAGGAAGCTTCCCAGAGATGATTTCAAGTAAAAGTATGCCAAAGCTATAGACATTGCTATCAGGGTCAGCAAAAGGAAAATCAGAATTGTCGCTGTCATCATCGCCAGTGGACTTCCCCCTTGACACAAAGTCTTTCCAGAAGCTAAAATCTGCCAACTGGATAATACCATCCCAAATAATGTCTCAGAGAAAGATCACAAGTATACAGCATGCAAGGAAATCGAAGAAAAACTTTCGGGCCTGAAATCATTGACTAAAAGGAAAACACATTCATATACCTTGGCAGCAAAGTCGTCCGTTAAATAGATTGCATTAGAGTTCAAGTTAGGATGTGCCACAGGAGGGTTTAGCTCATGGTGCATATACTGAAGGCAGTACGCCATGCCCATGATAATCCGCACTCTTGCAGTCCAGTCCAAATGTTCAACTTCTTTAACTGAAATGAAATGTCATATAAAATTCGTAAAAAAATTTAGGCTCCAAGCTTTCTACATCTTCATTGTTATAGAATGAGAGGAGAGGAATTTTGACAACGAATGTTTTCTCACCATGCAGATGCTCATAAAGGGTTCCATTGGGCGCATACTCAAAAACCATCATTCTCACAAAAGGATCATCCTCCTCACAGTAGCCAATGAGATTCACATAGTTCTTGTGGTTCAGTCGTGACAGTGTGTCAATCTATAGATAAGGAAGTGGACAAAGTGTCAAAGAAAGTATTCACAGAATCATTTCTCCCACAAAAGAAATTGCTGAGAGAGAGAGAGAGCGAGAGAGAGAGAAGGGAATAATGACCTTTTTCCTGAAATGGATCTCAGCACGATTTGACCATTCTTTGGCAGATGGTACAGTAGTAGAAGCAACTGCTATCTCAACTCCACTCGACAATGTCCCCTTAAACACCGTACAATCTGGCAATGAACCAATAATATTGCTGAAATCCTCACAAGCTGCTTCAAGTTCTGAACGATTGAGCTCAGGCACCCCTGCAAATAAATAGTACACCGAGAAACACAAAAGTTAATCTCAGTACAGTCACCCCAACTCAAACCAATCACAAATTATTCTTTCACAGCTCACAAAAACATAATTCATATCATACCTGTTACAAATGCTTTCTGCAACTGCCCACTGAGACCAGTTTTCCAAGGCCCAATGGTCGATGCCCCACGATTACGGCACACACAAAGAATGGCTACACAGGCGATTGCAATGACTGAAACAACAGGGAGAACAACAACATAAACCCACATTTTGGAGGAGTTTTTAGTTGAAGAAGTTGAATGATTGTCCGATGAATTAGATGGCTTCTCAGCAAACACAGGAGATTTTGGAGAAGAGGGATTCTTGGCCAATGGATCACTAGAAGGGACATTTGCAGGAGAAGGAGATGGAGATGGAGAATGTACAGGAGATACTCCACTAGTCTCACTGTTGCTAGGGACTGCAGGAAATGAACCGCTACCTGTAGAGGGGACGCTTGTGGGTTCAGGTACACCACCAATAGGGACAGCAGGAAGATTACTAGATTCCTGGAGTAGTTTGCGGCGAACAGATTCCACAACTAGCTTTATCCCTTGTGTTAAGTATGGCACAGCTGAACCTGCTGGAGATGGAAGAGTTTCATAAGACTTTTTTCCCTTCTTTTTTCTTTTCTTGTTTTTGATAATGGTAATATTTAAACTTAGTGAAAACTTCATAGGAGTCAATCTGAAGAACTGTAGAACACGTAAATGGCATATACTCTCACCAGATAAGTTGCCATCACTCTTCTCATCATTATAAATTGAACCACCCCTGCTAAAAAACAATGTTATGTAAAATATCAGGAAGTCAAAGACTTCATTTGATGAATAACTCAGCTCAGGTATTGTAAAAAAGAAAAAGTAACAGAAGAACAAGTGCACAACCATTTTACGAAGATTGAAATAGAACTAAAAGATCTAGGATTTGCTTTGAACAGTAGAGGCATCTCAAAAATTTTAAAAGTTTCCTTCTTGAATCTCTAATAGGTGAAAAAAATAACATCCTTCTTTTGTCGAGAGAAACATATTTCCCACATAATAATGCAAGTAGAGTGAATCGTGCATATTGTAAGAATGATATCAAGAGAAATGCCCAAGCAGTAAGATAGATCCTCGTATTTCCAACACCAGGATTACATTATTTACTTCAGTTTTTTCACTTGGATACATGACCATTAAATTATAGATTGATATTAGGAAATTCATGTTCCAAGTCTGCACATATTGGACATCTAGAAGTACTCCATCTTATAGTTGCATGTTAACCATCTAAAGGGAAAAAAACATCATATCTAATATAAACGCATGAACATACAGCATTCATTCCTTACGAGTACAACCACATAATATCCATCTTGCATAAAGTTTTTAATGAGTGCATAATTAAATCAAATGACCAGATAAGCCATTACCTCAGACCGAGTTTTCTGCTCCAGGCGAATGTTTCTGGAGAAGCACCCGATGCAAGATTTTGGTCAACCAGCAGCACAGACAGTAACTTGAGCTTTCCAATCTCTTGAGGTAGGCCACCCTGGAACCTGTTGTGGCTAAGACGTCTATCATGCCAAAAAGGTAAACAAAAAGAAATCCAGATTAAGAACATGAAAATATTCAGGAAATTGGGAATTTAGAACTTGTGCATTAACCACTTTGAAAATCTACAGTAACATAGCATCTACTCACAGCATCTTAAGTGGTGATATATTGCCGACTTCTTTTGGTATCCATCCACTCAAGCAATTATCGCTCAGGTCCAATATCTCCAGCTTTGTCAATTCCCCGATCTCCATGGGGATGGCACCAAAGAAATGGTTTTTCGATAACACACTGGACATAACCAACCAAAAAAAAAATAAGCCTCTAAACTTTGAAGGGAGAAAAAAACATTTGATGCGCGCAAGCATGAGGGCAATGACACAAACAAACACAGACCAGAACAGAGAAATGCACACAATTGCATGCATGCACAACCACATCACAACTGTTTATGTACACATTCATGCATGTGCTCATATATTTATGCATGTTCATATAATGTACTTTATGCATCCTTCCAACAGGACAAATAATGCTTACAGAGTTGTCAACTGATTGAGCTTTCCAAGCTCAGATGACAGTGTCCCTCCTAAAGAAAGGCCTTTTAGTTCCCTGCAAGAATAGTAGAGGGAAGCACATTATTACTAACAGATGATGCATTAAGAAGTTGCATAATGAGTTACTCTAAGCAAAATAATGATTAAACAATTGTAGTAGAACCAACTTTGGGAGCAAAAGCATCCAACTACTCATCAGGTATTCAATTTCTCCAAGACAAACTCTCCCGATCATCCCAAGGAAGAAACTATACAATTCTAAGTCGACAAACAAAACAACACAGACCACGATGAAGCTTCACTTGACTGAGTTCTTTGCTGGAAGTCCATAAAGCATCCTGAAGTGTCCTGAATACTTGGCTTGTTATAGAATGCACAGAGGTAGCACAGACATTACAGGCATGCTTGACATATTCAGAAATGACCTAATCAACTTTTGGAGAAGAACCATAAAATTCCTGGTGCCTAAAGGATCAGAATCTTAGAGGCAGGGAGAGGGAATAAACATGTAAGAATGCAGAAGCAACTAATCATGAACCGAGAGGGACATCGTTAAGACAGATGCACTCACAAGGAGAATCATGATTCTAAACAATAACACATCCTTCATAAATGACACCAAATATCCATCACAACACCACTTCATCCAAAATGTGCTGTAAATCACAATAATGTTTAGAAACTTGGGAAAACCAATCACCAATTTGCAAGAAAGTGATATCAAGTGACTCACATATCTTCTGCAACTCCTTAAAAATACTCAAGTTTCCATGGAGGTGGTGTTTCGCATCATGCTCACCTATTGTACTTCAAGGCATTGCCTTGCACTAAAAGGTTCCACATTATTAGGGGTAGTTTCCGAACTCCCGCTTATTACGTCCCAAGTTCAGACTCTCATATGACCTCCGCACAGAATTTTCCTCAATATACATAACTCCTTCACCTTCACGAGGAACATGCAAAGATAGGCATATTGGTTTGGTTGAGGGAGGTCAAGGGTTCAAACCCTTGAAGTTTGTTCCAAAAAGCCCAAACAAGCTAACCCAGGCTCTTTATCTTCTCTTTTTTTTTCTCTTTTTCTTTTAGATCTGCAACTAAGAATAGATATTGTTTTTTTCTAATAAGAAACTGCTACTAGTTAACAAGAGAATGCATACCCATTTGTCTAATAAGAGTAACACGCAAGACAAATGATAGGTGTAACAATAAATAGTTGAATATACAGATAGGCCAAATATCAAGAGACTCGGAGAAAAGCCCCAGCAGCAGTTGCTAAAAAATAACAGTAATGACGATGATAATAATAACATTAAAAAGTCGAATAAGAAGAAGAAATGTGCGTAAAATGCATTACTTACAGCTTCTTTACACTCCCATCCAAGCAATGAACTCCAGACCATGCACAAGGGTCATTGTCAGCCGGGTTCCAGTTAGATAAGGCACCAAAGGGATCTGTTTCCACTTTTGAACAGAAGTCCAACAACGCCAAGCCTGGAATTGCAAAAAACTGTGAGGTTCAATATCATATCCAGTCAAAAACCTTGGAAAAAACTGGAATGTTTCTAGAGGAGACTAGAGAAAAGCAGAGATAAAACTAAAAGAATATCAATATCATAAGAACCCAGTGCTTGGGAGTGGAGCTCATAAGAAACCATAAATCAAGTCAGGGAAAGGATAATAGAGTTCATACCTTCAAGATTGAGAGACCAGCACTGATCAATTTTTAGATGGAAGATTAGAACAACCCATATGACCTTCTGCAATAGGAACCTAAAGAGGTTCCATCTACCCCTCATCTCTCGAGAGGTAAAATTATATGGCCAGTGGGACTTTCTACCAGCTTCCAGATTGCCAGATTTACGCGAACAAGAATCTTTCAAAATGTCGAGTTTACAACCCAGAATAAATAACTTCTCACCATCAAGCATGGTAAAGATGCGTCTGTCCAATATGATTTGACTCCAATATTTTCAATCAAACCCATTCCTGAGCATCAGGAGGCCAGCACATAATTTACCTCAACTGTTTACTATCTTACAAATCACTTGAGGATTTCTGAAGTGCACGATCTCCCAAGAAGGCAGCCAGGAAATAGAAACTCAATATGCTATCTTGTTTGTTTACATATAACTTTAGATCAATTGTAACTGTCCTGAAAAATGAAGAAGAGAAGGGGTAATCAGGTGAAGAATTATGAATTAGAGAGCAGAACCAGATAATGACATATCAAGACAATTGCTTGTCAGGTATACAATCTAAGATTGTTGCACATGAACAAATTGATGTGCCAGTTAATAAATATTTCTGAAAAATAGATGATTCAAGAATTAGATTCCTTCAAATGTGAACAGCAACACATTATTAGGAGGTTAAACCAAGGATTCAATAGGCATCACTTAACATACATCAAAGGAGAATGACACAATCACCGAGTCCATGTAAAAATGACCAACTTTGATGGGACCTTCTTTTTATCAAAAGTAAGATAAAAGTAGATCCAGATCACAAAGGTGACCTCCTCTGCAAGCAATTCCATTAGATAAATATCAAAAATAATAACGACAGCACAAAGTGCACACCTAAAAACTCAACGGTGAGATAAAGCACCCACCTAAGAGCTCAACAAACCTACTAATGCCGTATAAAACTTTTAGCTCTATAAGTAATCTACCACCAATTCATTCAATAGAACAAACAAAAATCACGGCCGATCGTTTAAGAGAAACTATTAAGTCGGTAATCAATCCAACATCAATAAAAAAGTAAGAGAAAATTACAAAGCAAGCCATGCATGTTTAAATAACTGAACGGATCAGAGCTTCTCATTCAGCAATCAATCCCACCAGATTTTATAAAATAGACAGAATTCCGGACAAAATTCACATAACACACACAAAATAATTGAATTCATAAGAGCTCCATCGATCCCACACAATCTCACAAACAGAGATATTAACATCGACACTTGATAATAACCGAATAAATTCAAAGATACATAATTGGCCATCAATCTCGCAGAAGATCAAAGAAAATAGTTCGATAATATACACCAAAACTCAATCATTTCATCAAGACAACAACTTCAGTTTCCAAAAGAAATCAAATGATGACGAAATTCAATTTTCAAAAAGAAAATGACCCGAAAACGAGATAAGAGTTGGCAAGAGGGAGAGAAGAAGAACCTCAAGAAACGAGATAAGAGTTTGCCAAGAGGGTGAAATTAGGGTTTTTTTTAGCAGGGCGGAGAGAAGCTGAGAAGAGACGGTAGCAGCCGAAGCAAAGAGCTTGTTGTTCTTCTTTCTTTCTTCGTCTGTTCTTCTCTCGCCCCAATGAAAAAAAAAAAAGGAAAAAAAATCAGACTTTTCTCAAAGCCCCTCCGCCATGGTCCGAACTGCCGCTTCCCATACGCATCTCCGACCCCATCCCATTCTTACCCTTTTTTCTTTTTTTCCTATTTCCCCGTATCTTTTTCTTCTCCTTTTTTGCCCTTTTTTTCTCAATATTTTTTCTTCTTTATTTTTTTTTTGGTGTTTTTCTGGGGAGCCCAAACACCCGGCGCTTACACGCCGGCAGCCGGCCACGAGTAAGTGGTGGGGAATGGGTGGACCCGCCCGCCAAAATCGGACGCGTAAACTCTCTTCTTCTTTTTTTTTTCTTCTCTCTTCTCTCTCTACATTTCTTCATTCTCAATCCCCCTTTTTTTCTCCATTGAAAACTCTCTCTTGGTTTGGAGTTTTGACTGGGCTCTCCTCTCTCTCTCTCTCTCTCTCTCTCCTTCTCTCCTCTCTCTCTCTCCTTCTCTCCTCTCTCTCTCCTCCTCTCTCTCTCTCCTGAATCGGTCGTGCCCTCCTCCCTACCAAAATTTATTCTACTCCCTTGGGAGTATACTATCTGTTTACTCCCTCAAAACAAATCTCACCTAGGTCTAGTTTTAAGACGTCAAATTTTGCTGATATTACGTCTTTACCACATCGATTAAACTCAATAAAAAAGTTATAATTATACCCTCTAAGCAAAAAAATAAGAAAAAAGTTTATATAAGGTTGCAACTTTAAAATGTAGAATCAGATATGCACGTCAAAAATCTATTGAAAATATTGTTTTAATGTTGAAAAAACACTCTAATCAGGATATATGAATATGAAAAAAAAAAAGCTTTTGAGTCCCAAAAATTGTGCATCCTGCAACACATTATTTAGCCCGTCCATTTTCAAGATTTTCATATATTTATAGACCTAATTAATTTTAACTATTTTTTAAATTTAAAATTTTCTAATTTGGTATGAAAATAGATTTTAAGATAATACTAAGAATTCTTTACAACAATATTAAATGTTATGATAAAATTTTAAGGTACGCCTTAATTGGATTGCTTAAGGTTGCAACCTTGTAGAAATCGCATCGCACCCAAAAAATAATGTCTAAAGGTTGAATAGAAACCGTTCAATTTGCAAAAGGCTAAGACCTAAGTGTTTGAAACCTCAAATTTCATTTTCTTTTTAGAATAAGTGATTCTAAGGTGATTTTCAAACTTTCGTAGTACAAAAATCCTCCCATGTAGGTCACCTCAAAAATCTACCCCAAAATGTTATTTAGACATAAAAAAAAACCTAAAATTATTCATTTGGACTTCGAGATTTATGTTTATGGCTATAAAAAAAAATGTATTCTAGGTCTTAAAAATAGAGTATATTATAACACATTATCTGAACCATCTATTTTTTAAATTTCAAAGTGTTTGTAGATCTGCTCAATGTACACTATTTTTGGAGCTTCAATTTGTATCTCTAAAGGTAAAAATCGATGAATCCAAAGTTTTTAGATACCACAACTACATCTTTTACCAAGATTTAGAGGAGCTCCTTACTTTGATTGTTTAAGATTGATAGCTTTATACAAACAACACTCTCGTAAAAATAATTTAGATGTACTATATGACAATTTGATACAATGAGATGTTCAATTTTATGGCCATGTTTAGAAAATAAAAAGAACTTCTAAAACTTTTATTCGGTTAAAGAATTCAGATTCAAAGTTCCTAAACTACTCCCCAAAATGGGATTAATGAAGGGGGAAAAGGCCCTGAGAGCATAAGCCCTTTTTTAACTTTTGTTTTTTTGGTCTCTTAAGCCACCATGCTAGTCGTCAAATGAAAGACCCCAGGGACATTCTGGGAAGCACCCTTTATCGCTTTCATTGTATTTTATATAAATAATAATAATACCCCTGAGTTGAGTATTCGTCATAAATGCATTACTCTTGGACCTACTTGCGTCAACCCTATTTTAGTTTGTAATGGTTTCTCCTTTTTTTGAACGGTTGTGATTCTCCTCTGTCCCTTAGGAGAATTTTTTTAATATAAAATTTTGGGAATTATTTAAGAATTATTAGATAATTATTATAAAAAAATATAAATTTGAGTTTTATAATAATACATCTCAACATCTAAAATTTGGATGGTTTCCATTTAATCTCAATACTGTTTTTTTCAAGTACATCGAGGGTACAATTAGGGAAAAAAATTATTGAAGTTAATTTATGGGTTGAAGAAGTTGCATTTCCAAAATTTGAAGTCCTAAAATTTATTTTAGGTGGAGATGTTATTAGAGGGAGTAAATAGACATTCTACTCCCACAGGAGTAGAATCTCTTTTTGCTTTAGGTAAATTTATTACAGCCACAAGAGATGCATTATTTAATATTTTGTGCACATAGTTTGATTTAATTTTAAAATAATCATAAGAGGACACATGATCATCGGTTGAAATTGTTACAAATGTGTAAAATGTTAATAGTGCATCCCACGTAAATATTTTGACAATTTTTCCTTTTATTTATTCTTCTCTCCTTCTATTAATCGTAGCAGTTGATTCTTCTTTTTCTATCCGCAAGCAAGGTCTAACAAATGTCTATTATAAATAAAGGCCATTATAAAGGAAAAGGAAATAGGACATGAGTTAAAATACACTCACGTTAATAGCTTATTAATAGGCAATTAACACCTAACAGTAGAAAATATGGTCCCTACACTAAATGATAGCCTCTATTTCTTGTATAAAAGCATTTGTATAGCAGCTTAATACTCGTTAAAATGGACTTTAATTTTTAAGTGAAATTTTAAGAAATTAAAAAATGCGCCATTGGACAAGGCAAAAACATAAATAGCGTCATTCATAAAGAAAAAACAATATATCAATTTCCACAAAAACTATGCATAGATCTATTTTCAATATTACCTCGTTTCATTCTCATTTTTCCTATATTTTTCTTTGGGGAAATTTTGTAAATTTTTTTTTCTCAGTATTTAGAAAATGGTGCAATATATATTTGGCATCCACCTTATACAGTCGAAGTAAGGGGCACCTCCAACCCCTCCAACCCCTGCTGGAAGCTGAAGTTCTAGTGTCGAAAACTTACTGTGGCTTGAAATTGTGTCTCTACCCCCTATTATAAGATTTAAAGCTTTTTTATTGGGTATGGATCGTGTAGGTCTATAAAGACTTCAAAATCTTGAAAATGAATAGTTCAGATAATGTGTTATAAGATGCACTATTTTTAGGACTAAAAAATATCTTCTTTTTTTTTTATACGTATTGATATATCTTAAGGTCGAGTTGATCAGTAAGAGTGTTTTCCGATGTCATAACAACCTTTTCTAAAGGTTTTTGAGGTGCACCTTACTTCTTTAGTATAAGATTGACACCTTATATAAATCTTTTCCTTTAAAAAATGGTTGAAGCCCTATACCCCCTCTCTTACCTTTCAAATCAAATGAACCTTTAGGTCCACAAAAAACCCATGGTGTAGACACTCTACTATAGCTAAGGTGATTCTCTAACGCTCACAATTCTAAACCATTGAGTCTAGATCTATAAGGTTTTTTTACTGTCTCTGACCCAAAAATCAATTTTTGCCCTTTTCAAATGCCCTATTTCTAGCTTAAATTGTACTCAAGAACGTACTAGCATAGTACATCCTACTATACCTCCGTCCCATACTCCACGCACCATAGGAACATTTTAGAAATGTCATACATATTCCTGTAATTAGGAAATCCTAATTGTTTAGCCCTTAACACAAGGGAGTCTAAACATACTTCATTATTATCATCAGAGCCTTTTCCCAACTATTCAGAGTTGGCTACATAAATCCTAGTCCATCAAACTACTCTATCAAAGGTCATACCCTCAACGAGGTCATACTTTCCCATATATTTCTCATTGCTTCCAACTATGTCTTTTTGGATCTACCCCTTGCTCTTTTGAACAATCTACTTGATCCAACTTGTATCTCCAATAGTTATTGTACTGGGTCTGCACTACACACGCCTAGCCCACCTAAGTCTATTTCCTCTTATCTTATCATCTATTAGAGCCACACTTACGTTCTCCCAAATATATTCATTTTGAATTTCAATCTTGCCACTCATACATCTCAACATCTCCATCTCAGCTACACTCATCCTATAGGTATATTGTTTCTTGACAGCTCAACATACCTCATAAAGCAACGCTGGTCTCACAATTGTCTTAGAGAATATCCCCTTCAGCTTCATTAGTATGAAACAATCACATAAAACTCTGGTTACACATCTCCACTTCGCCTACCCAACTCTAATTCTATATACAACATCTTTATCAATATCTTAATTTTCCTGGATTATAAATCCAATATATTAAAAGTGTGTTATTTTTTTGTATTTCTTGGCTATCAGTCTTAACTACTTCATCATCTCTACTCCTATTATTACGAAACTTGTATTCTATATACTTTGTCTTTATCATTCTAATTTTAGATTCTAGAGCATCCATCAAAAGATCTAACTTTATGTTGATGCCGCTTTGGGTCTTGTCTATCAAAACTGTCATATGCGAACAACATACACCACCGGTACCTTATCTCGTAGGTGCCTAATTAAGTTGTCCGTAACTAAGACAAAGACATATGGACTGAATGTTGACCCCTGATATAGGTCTATTATTAGTGTAAACTCATTCATCTCTCAACTAGTTGATTGCACACTAGTTGGTATTCTCTTATACATATCTCTTCCCAAGTTAATATAGTATCTAGAGACTCCTTTTGTTTTCTACATCCTCCAAATTAAATCTTGAGGTATTCTATCATAAGCTTTCTCTTAATCTTTTTCTTTCGTCTAAAACTTCTCAATCAGTTGCCTAAATAGGAAAATAGCCTCAATTGTTGACTTCCCTAACATAAAATTGAATTGGTTTTCTGATATACTTGTTTCATGCATTAGTCATTGCTCAGTCACTCTCTTCCACAACTTCATAGTGTTGCTCATAAGTTTGATCCCTCCATATCTTGTGAGTGCTACTACAATAGTTTTTCTCTACTCATCTAACAAATTTTTTTTTTCTCAACACTTTGTTAAACAACTTGGTAAGCCAATCAATGCCGATGTCTCTCATGCACTTCCAAACCTCTATCGAGATACCATTTAGTCCTAAAGTCTTTCTTATCTTTATCATTTTCAAAGCTTCTTTCACTTCCCGTATCATAATCCAACAAATGTATATATGATCTCTACCCTCAATTAGGCCAATGGTTCCTTTTACCTATGTTCACATGGTATTTATCATTTAATAAAATATATTAGCCTAATCTATTAGATAAACTTTCCTAATTACCTTTTACACTTGCTAAAATAAGATAAACATGCCCTTAAACCTTTTATCTAGTGTTTAAAAAATCGGTGACCCAATCCGTAATCGAGTGATCTGGATCAGGTATCAATTGAATCATTCTGGATATGACCAAAAAATCAGTGATCCAATCCAGAATCGAGTGATCTGGATCAGGTATCAATTGGACCGCAACATGCCAATTTACCTGCAATAGTTTTGGGGTGCCAGTACCCCATACTCTAGCTTTATTCCTCCATAGTTCTTACCAGCTACCGCCAAATACACCAATAAGAACTAAAGGAAAAAAAAGAAAAAAGGTTTTGGAGAGTTGCCATTTGAAGATATTTTCTTTCTAATCCCACCCAAAACTTTGGTGGGTGGGTGAGATTACCTAGACTCATAATTCCCATCCAAATCGTTGTTCACTAGGTTCTCAAATACTTGAAAACACTACCCTAGGGTTCAAGCAATTAAGACGGAACTTGGCATCGTCTGATTTCCATATTTTTCAAACCTTAATTTATTGCAGCAACTTGGTAGCTGATAAAGAAGGTGTCTAATGCTTTGTAAGTAGCTTGCCTTGTCCTCTTTCCTTTTGACTAGAGAGAAACATTGTATAGGTGCACCCTTCCCGCCGTCCACACTTGTTTCAAAAAAAAAAGAAAAGTTCATATAGAGCATGTGATTTGTGTTAAGTTTCGACCTAAAAAAATTTAATTAAGGTGCACCACCAAAGCTCACCAAAGGATGTAATTTTGGTGTTGAAAATTCAAAGATGACCTGAAAAATTACTTCACATCTAATTATGGAATTTCAAACTAAAAAAATATACAAGAGTAATGATCCAACGCTGTAGTTGTATAATAGTATAATACAACGACGCTTCTAGAAAACCATGTTGGTGGTATTTGTATGACCTCAAATTTTGCACACACACTCTCTTCATCTTAACAATCAATCCCCCTCAAAAAAAGTTCAATTTGAGCCCAAGATATGGTCAAAATGAGTCCCCCTCCAGCATAGGTGTATTTAGAAAAAAAAATGCTTTTCCCTAGCAATAGCAACCATTTTATATACTTTAAGAACCTCATGGATTTTGGAGTCCATAGTTTCAAAAGAAGTATCCATCTTGTTTTTTTAGAGAAGTATCCATTCTATTTCAAGGGAAAAAGTACACAAGATTTAAAGCTCACAGAGATTGAAAAGAGTAACCATTTCATGGAGAGAGAGAGAAGAAGAATGGCTTTACCTTTTGTGTAAATCCATTTACCTCCATGGTGGTTCTCTATTATCTGCAGTTGTTGCTCCAAACCCAAATTCTTTTTCTCACTCTAACTCTCTCTCCCTCTAACAACTCACTCAAAGATTTAATGAATCAAAGCCGTGGCTTGACAGAGTCTTCCCTATGAAAAAAGTCAATTAATAAATGTTTGATACTTTGATATGATATTAATTTCACTTTATATAAAAAATATTATTTTAATATGATAACATGGAAGTATTTTTTAATATTTTTTAAATTATTTTGATGTAATCTTATAATCCTATATTATAATTAATAATTTTACAAACATCTAGACATAAGAACAACATCTCAGTATTCACCTATCTTTACAAAGTAATGAAAGTACATAATGTACCACTCCTAATTTCTTTTAGAAGATATTTATAATGATTTTTTGAAAAAAATTTGGGACAAAATTTGCTGATTTGGTCGATTCTCCGATTCGATCCACCAATTCTTGATACCTATTCGGTCACTGGTCCATTTTTTTAAACACTGCTTCTAACATAGGTCCAAACCCTAATTAGGAAGCCCCCTTACACCATTAGGGCCTTAATCACTTTTGAAAACCTTAATCTAACATAAACCCTAATTTCGACCAATTTAAAATATTTATGAAAAATTAAAAGGTTCGTTTAACCGCCAAAACCCCCATATAATGGAAATTACCAAATATACAATGATCACAGGGGAGCAAGGGAGGGCAGGTGGCAGGAAACTGCTCTTTTCAAGGGGTCCATTGCTCTATGTGACTGTAACATGGTCATGCACACCCAAGTACACTCACAGGGGATACCCTATATTAAGTCGTCTCCCTCAAGTGATAGCTACACCCTTTCAGTTTTTGTTTATTTTACCAACCTATTATAGAACTCTGCCTCTATATAGACTATGTTATCACCCCTTGAACCTTAGTATCTTATGTGACTACTAAATCCTAAACTTTGTCCTCCTCAAACCTCCTTGCAACTCCAGTGAGCTCAAACAACCTCTCCGACCTTTGATACCCTCAAACATCCACACTTAGGATTACATACCACCAGGGCTATACGATAGACCATTATGGTCCACCCCTTGCTTCAAAAGCCTCTCTCATTCAACAACAACATTGAAAAGCATCTCTAGCCTAACCCTCTAAACGAGATAACATAAGCGCTCCCTCACCGACAAACTCTGACTCAAGCCTCAACTTTAGGTGTCTAGCATGTGGGTTAAGCTTGCAAGTAGCCCACATCTGTCTTCTCTTCCTTTTCCTTCTTTTTTTTTTTTTGAAGTTTTGTGCTGAAGTTTTAAAACTTTCTTTCAAAAGCTCTCCCCCTAGTTTCTAAGGTTTTTCTCAAGTAACTTTGGTTTTGGCTATTTTTATTTGGCACGACACATGGTCCACTGGAGAAAGGCCTTTGTCTTGGCCAATTTCCAAAAGACTATAATTCGATGAAACTCCTTCAATCTCTACTTTTGACGACATAGTTTAGACACATATTAAGGTAGATGATCTCATTCACTTAGCCTAATTTTGGTTATAAACATTATGGCATCCATTCTAGGGCCCATCAAAGCTGAAAATTTCCTAAAATTAGCAAAAATATCCCTAAATATTTGATTAGTGGTGTTTTTGTCATAATCAGATATGAAAACAATGGCTCCCAAAAAGATATAGGGCAGTAGTTAAAAGAAAAATTCAAGCAACTACAGTAGCTCAGGCGCAAGCTTACCATCGCATTTGAAGTTGTTCCTTGGATTTTTTCCAAGAGAAAGTGGGTTAGCTACACTTAGAGCATCACTGGGAGCACTTAACAACATACCATGCATCACTTGAGTGCTCACAACGACACAATGTGCTCGTTGTGTTTCTTCTATCCATAAATGTGAGAGTTTGGCTTAATCGCATGCTATTTTCTTTGGTCATGCCTCCCATAGGCCTTGTTATTGGGGAAAGGGTTTGTAAAAATCCTATCTTTTGATTGGAATGCTTATCTTCTTTGGTGACAGTAATTGCCCATCATTGATAAGGCCTTGTATGATACTTTTAAAGTATATGCAATCATAGGTGTTATGCGAGTGGTTCGGGTTCGTCTTGGTAATAACGAATCGTGGTTCAGTTTGTGGTGGAAGATACACGAGCTTCTTTTCGTTTTAGGGTTTTTGCTTAGATCTAGTTGTTCACAGATTATGGTCTTTTACTGATTTTTCTTGGCTAACATGCTCTAACATTAAAAGGGCCATCAAAATGCAAGTTTATAGACCCAAAAGTGTGTGAAATGGATAATTACTAAAAATAATTGATCTGTTAGTCCAGGATCAATTTTGAGGGGTAGAGGGCTGAGCAACACACCTTGTGTCGCCCTAACAAAACCCAGGCTTGGGAGACACAAGATGCGTCACTCGTCCCAAAGGCATTGGATATGGCCCAAATTTGACTGAAAGCATTGAATCTGTCTGGGATAAGGTTGGAAATTAAAAGAAAATTGATTTTGACGAACCTAGGCTGGGCGGCACATCTTTGTCGCCCCACCCAAATTGGAGTTTTCCACTTCCGTGCTGTTTGACTCTCTTTTGAGTGATCATCTTTCAAATATCATGTCGAAATAAGATATTTTGCTATTTTTGCTTAATTATTTCCAAAATCAATCTCACAGGATGAGACCATAGACTACGGTGTTCTATGGTTCAGGGATTTTATGGAATAATATGGTCCTAAGGGTTGTCTAAGGTTAGGAAAATCATAGGTTTTGCCGGTTTTAAAATAGTGTCTACAAACAACGACTGCTGACTCGCTACAGCATTGCACAATATGCCAGCCGACCTAAATCCCTAGGTTAGACCCGAGTCTGACTTGTGTTGCAGGTTTTATGCTATACCCCTGACTAGCTAAGGCTTGTAGAAGGGCCTGTACTATGGGGTTGTCTTGGGACTGGGTTTCACCTTGATGTATTCCCGTTATGGCATTTTGTTGAGGACGGAGGTTTCCTCTAATACTACTATGGTGGCTAGGAGTCTTAAACCTAGATTTTTGTAGTTCTTGGTTGGCGTGTCCCTGAACCTCTAGGTTGTCAGAGTTAAGGGAGTTTGAATGGTGCGACTGATTGTTTAACAAAGTGTGAATCTTATTCTCTACATGGCTCAAAGCAATCCCTAGTTATTAGAGATGACTTCAGGCCTAATTCAATGGCTATTGATAAATTCTAAAAACTATATGGGACATTTGCGTTGAAATTTCTAAAATTAAAATCTTTTAAAAAAAAGACTTAATATAATGGGAAAAACACCCATTATAGAGATCAAAACAAGTGAAATGTTTTGCTACTGACATAGGAGCATACTATGCATTTGCTCCCTTAGGCAAAACTTATGTTAGGAATATTTTTCAAATCCTAAAATTTGGGGATGCAGCCTCTAGAACCTAATAACCTACCTTAAATAAAGAAAAAAATAATAGGATTCTCTATGTACCTTAAAAAATTAATGTCCCAAGACTAATCAAGAATTGTCCACTTTTCAAAGGCAATATCTACATGTTCAGAAACTTATATTCCAATATTTATTAAAAATAATCATTTTGGTGATACTTAAATGAATTCCAAATTTTAAGATTAAAAAATTCTCATTAGTTACTATTTTGCTTGAGAAAACATTTGTATAGTATGCTCCCAATGGAGCATGCTATGCGCACTCAACATGGAGAATAATATGAAAGAAAGGAAGTCCTACATTCAATTCAAACGAGTTTGACTTGAAAAACATGACATCATTGAAAGGCGGTTTGGATATCTGGAAATATATTGTCTGTGAAATATATTACGGGCGTAATACATTACTTGCAAATGGATTGTCACTGTTTGGCTAGTATTTAGATGCAACTTGGGAAAGACATTGTTTGGCTATGTCTGAAAGAAATATGAGAAATGCATTACCATCCAAATATGAAAAATATGGCTATGTTTAGCTAACATGATTAGACTTTGGTTTCAACATGATAAGTCATTGAAATAATACGATTGAAATAACATGATTTTATTGTCATAAGCCTTATTTTTATTTATTTTTTATAGAAGTCTTTCAAATGTCACTCTATATATAATTCTAAATAAGAAATAAATTTATGATACCAAAATCAAAATCTTTATGGTACAAATTAAAGAATGGGAAGATGTTTGATTAGTAAACTAGAAGTTTGGCAATTGCAGTAGAAACTTTTGAAGCATTGGATGAGACTAAAGAGGTATCTTATTTCAATTGAGTTTTTACTAATCTCTTATGAGGAAAATGTTGTGTGAAATTTTTTATTATGATTGTGTTGTGTAATTTCTCATTGATTACCAATGATTATTTTTATTATTTTTGTTTTTACACGAAAGCTGATGGCGAGTTACAACCCAAATTGGGGATAGAGGGATATAGAAATTTTTTTATTATGATTGCAGTAGAAAATTATCCCTCATTAAGTTCTACAACTGTTCAAATTAATTTAGATTTCCTTTAATTTCACTTACCAATTATTAAAATTTTTTGTTTTTATATGAGAGTCAGATGAGGATACAACCCAAATTGGGGATAGAGGGATGTAGAAGTAGAAAATTGTCCTCGTACACCTGTTAAATCAATTTAGATTCCTCTTTTTATATCCCCTACTTTCACTTTCTACGTACCTTAATAATTATACAATACAACATATACCTGAGAGAGAGAAATGTTTTTTTAAGTGGGGATAGGGCAGAGAGATACACAAGCGCGCGCATAATGAATTTCATGACTTTTGGAGAAATCTTTGGTAATCTCCGGTAATGTCTTTCCATTTCGTTATTATTAAAGTGTAAATGTTATATTTCCTTGTAATCTATTGTCACGTAATAGATGTCTACGTACCCAAACGGTGCCTGAGGGAAGTTCGTTAAGCCCCTAATAAATGAAGGGACAAGTTTATACAATTGTCAAAATTATGCTATAGAAGCAATGAGCATGTTAAAAATTTACCTAAAAAGGTTGTTTCAATGTTGGAAAAGCCTCCAACTAATCATCTGAACCTCAAGATATATAGCTTTGCCAAAAAAAAGATTTCAAGTCTAAAAATCAATGCATTTCGTAATACATTTTCTATAATATATATTTTCAAGATTTTCAAGTGTTAAGAGATTTGTTTGACCTATACCATTTTTGGAACATTATATTTTATAATTACAAATGAGAATAGATTTCATATAATCATAAGGTTTCAGTACCAGAACTGTATATTTTAGTAGAATTTGGAGGTGCGCCTTACTTTGATTATATGAAGTGGATGCCTCGCATAATATTAAAAAAAAAAACAAAAAAGAAGTGGATGTCTCATATAATTTTCAAAAAGAAAAAGTGAATTCTTTATAAAAAACCTCACCTCATAAATGGAACACATTGTAAATAGGCTTGGGAGTAGTGAATAAATACTTGAGCTCGACAATGAGAACTCCACAATTCATCTCGACTCGCCCATGACTTATTGTCAGCTCTAAGAAGTACTACTATTCAATTCGAGTTGCCCATGTAACTAGTTTTACAAATGAAAAACATTTTTTTTTTTAACAAAATTTACTTTTTTTATTGATAAATCAAGCCGTTACACAAAGTTATAAGAGCGATTCCTCAGAGACAATATGTTCAATACAAGATAACCCCCTTTTAGCCAAACTATATGCTCTATCATTAGTTTCTCTATAAGCTTGGTTAAAAGAAGCCTTCAAATTATGTCATAAATCCATCATTTGAGGTCAAACCATCCTCAAACTCTATGATGTTCTCCCCAGCTCCTTGTACCAATTAATGACATTAAGAAAATCCCTTCCACCGTACAAAAGCTCCTGATATGTTTTTGTTTAAATAACCTCAAACCTTGTCCGAGAGCACACAATTAAGCCTTATTTGATGAAGAATAACAGCAAGGGTCAACATAACAAAAGATGATATCTCCATCACAATCCTTAGCCACTCCTCCAATACCAGCTATAACGGGGCTTCTAAAAAATACCCATCAAAATTAAGCTTAAATCATCCATACTAGTGGTATCCATCTCCCTTTGGCCTTGAGCTTCATAAGAGATTGAGTGATAATATTTTTTAAATTGAGAATGACATCCACTTTCGAAATGCCCTCTCCCACCTTAGTAATAACAAACTAGCACCATAAGTATGTAAAGTTTCGTTTTTGATATTGTTCTCATTCGAACAAACTCCATCAAAGATTCTTCTATTCCTTTCTAGCCAAATCTCCCATACAATTACTAGCCTTAAAATCTCCTAAATAATCTTTCTTGTTTTAAGCAAGCACGATATGCTAATGCGGTTGATAATATCTGTAGGGCTGGGTCGTGGTGGTAGCACCCCCTACTTTAATCACCACGTTGTGGTTTTCATTCCCATTGAGACAACTCCATTAACACCTTAAAAAAAACACTAACTCCTAAACCATTTGGAAAAACAAGCAAGGGCCACACTGAATTATCCAAAAAAATGAAATAAAATAAAGGAAATAGTTTATATAAGGATGCAACTTTATAATGTAGAACTACATATGCACCTCAAAAAATCTATCGGAAAGGTAGTTTTAATGTTGAAAAACCCTATGATTGATCATCTGGACATTGAGATGTATGACCATGAAAAATAAAAAGATTTTAAGTCTCAGAAATAGTGCATTTTACAACATATTATCTACACCGTCCATTTTCAAGATTTTTGTATGTTAATAGCTCTACTTGATTTTAACCATTTTTGAAATTTAAAATTTTATAATTAGATATAAAAATAGATTTTGAGATAATCCCAAGACATTTTACATCAAAATTATATACCATGATAAAATTTGAAGGGGCATCTTACCTCTACAAATACGGATGCATCCGTATGCCAACGGCACCCTAAAATAGAACCTTTACAAATGGCAAAACATGTATGCACAATTTTGTGTTATGTTGACTCTTGACCCATAACATTTTTTGAGATTGTTTGACTTGGTGACCAAGCGATTTGGAATTCCATCCAAAGCTTTTTGTATTTTGTAAAAGATTTTTACAACTAGGAAAAACTTATTTGAATTTGTTTTTCGAGGAATTCTTGTAAATTTCAAGAAAGGCTTCTAACTTTTGGCGAGTCAACGGTTTCAATTGGGAATTGAGTTGAGGTTATTGTGGTAGCACCAACAGGTTCAATTACTGAGAGGTTTTCATCATCACCAACGTATTTGAAAATCACTAACTATTTTTAAAAATAAATTGAGCCTGTATTTTCCACTGATCTATCTACAATGATTTACTCACAAAAAAAAAGAAAAAAAGAAAAAAAAGAGAGTAAACGGTCCAATTCAGAGTGCCGAAAAATAATAATGAGAGAACTCCCTCAAAAGATAAATGAAAACATAGAAAAAACAAGAAAAAATTTAAAGAGAAAAAAGAAAAAACAGAAAAAAAAAAAAAATTTAAAGTCCACATGCCTTCTGTCCACGTTACTGGGTCAATCCAAGGCAACAAGGGAGTCACGAGGCCAGTCACCCCCGTTATGACCCTAATTTCTCTCCGGAGGCCAGTCGCCCCCCTTATGACCCTAATTTCTCTCCGGATAAAACCACAGACCCAAAAACAAGTCTCTCTCCCTTTTTGCTCCCGCTTTGCGCTATGTAAAAAAACCAGAACCCAATTTCTTTGTTTCTAGTGCCAGGTGCGTGGCCATGTCTTTGCGAGCCCTGGTCAAGAGAGGCTCCATGTCCAGGAAAGGCTTGAGCTTGAGGCTCTCTGCAATTTCTTTTGCGGAGCAAAAGACGAGAGTAGAAGTAGAGAGAGAAGAAGAGGATGATGAAGAAAATGGGGAAAATGGAGGGGAAGAGAGTGGGTGGTCAAGCATGTTTCCCGAGATTTTGGTTGATATTATACAGAGGGTGGAGTCGAGCTATGGAGCTTGGCCTCCGCGTAAGAATGTAGTGGCCTGTGCGTCTGTCTGCCAGAGATGGAGGGAAATCACGAGGGGATTAGTCAAATCGCCATTGCAAGGCGGACAGATCACCTTCCCTTTCTCTCTAAAGCAGGTGAAATTAGCTAAAAAATTGGAGAGGAAAAATATCTGGCGATTTTCCCTTTCTTCATTTCTGAGCTCAACTATTGCCATTTGTTTGCTTCTTTTTAAATAATTTTTTATTTTGATAGTTCTGATATTTTAACCTCTGGAAAAGAATTCTTCTTTTCTTTGGTTGGATCTGGTGCTTAGGGTTTATGCCTTTGGTTCTTTGAAAGAGTTGATCTCAGATCAAATAAGCATTGGTATGATCTGATACAGGGTTAGGAGAATGATTGTTGCCTTTTCTTTTTCAATTAATGTGGTTCTTTGTGGTTGGTTGTTCTATATTGCCTGAAATTTTTGCAGATTCTGATACAATTTTTGAATTGCTTTCAGCACTTCGTGTTCCATGTTTGGATTACTGGATTATATGCTTTGTTTTTATATTTTATTCTATGTGGTAGACGTAATAGTGGAAGAGTGTTCAGTCTCAGTCTCAGAAAAATGTGAACGAAGTTGATATTGTTTTGTTTTGAAGTGGAGTTCTCTTGGAAGGCTGCATGCCTTTGTTTGGGAATTTATATATTATCTTTTGGCTGTAGTCTTTTGCTTGGGATGAGTAAAATGTGTTGCATGTCTTGTTGCCTTCACTACTCTATGAATATGCTTTCTCGAGTTTTAGAGCAAGATTTTGGAAGTGCAATATGAGTAGTAAATGGAGGTCCTATTGGACCCATCTTACTTAGAGGTTCTGCAGATTACTGAGGATCTGTTGGATAGTGGTTTGGGTATGTGCTTCTGTGTCTTTTATATCATTTTCTACAGCTTGGCATAATGATTCTGCTCCCATAATACTGAAAAACTTTAAATGTGCATCTATGGTCCACTCTTTGATGATATTTTCTTGACACATTTTCCATAATACCTGTTTTTTTTTTTTTTTGAGTTTGAAACAGATTTTCACCTGGTGGGTTGAAATTGAATCAGTATCTGATGTTCTCTTTTACACATTTATTTTTTGAATAGTGATTTAATCTTTTAAGTATGGAAGGAATTGAGTCCATGTTTTTTGGTTTCAATAGAAGTTGAATTATTTTGTTGGTGGTTCTTTTGGCAAGTCTAGAGTCTCATATTTCGGCATACAATTAGTTTAGGTGTTTGAGTGACCTTTGTACCGCTAAGGATTAGCCTAAACAAATTTTGTAGAGGCAAAATATGAATTCCAAACTTAACCTCAATGCAGGATGATATTTCACGAAGTTGAGTTAGCCTGGCTTGCACTCGGTCAGTAGGTCTTCCACTATTTGTTGTTTGTTTTTTCGTATGCCTTTTGAAAGGACACGTGGTTTAGTGTCAAAGGTTTCAATGTTATAGTTGGTTATAGATGCCTAAATCTTGATGCGAAAAGGTTCTAAGATGCCAAAATCGGTGATTGAGATGATTCAAATCATCCAATCTAACTTTCCTTTATAGATGACAATTTGATAAGATGAGGATCTACTCCCGTTATGGAAAATGGTTCACTTCATAGCACACCATATGCTTCCTTTTTTCTCTGCAATCTATATTATAGTTGGTTTATGCATATGGAACTCATTTGAAATAATTTTTTAGGGGTCCTCATTTGTGGCTTCCCTACCTATTAGTAGTCAATATGCTATCTTACATTATGTTATCAACTATATCTAGAATCGTATACTTAGAAACAAAAACCAATAAAGCATTGCGTATAAGAACATATATGTGATTGAATTAATCTTAGATTTTTGGACAGCTTGTGGGTGGCTAACATTAACATTGTTAATTCTTTACCAGAAATCCTAACCAGTAGATTGCTTCTGTTGCTATCTGTGTCAAGTTAGCTGAAGTCATACTGCTGCCTCAAGTTCTTATTTTTGAGCACTTGTAACTAGATTTGCTCTTTTTGGTAGATGGTGTTTTACTTATTGTTTTGAACAATAGATACTTTCTTATTATTTTTAAATTCATGGTTTGATTTTGTTCTCTGTGCAGCCAGGGCCTCGAGACCATCCTCTGCAGTGTTTGATTAAGAGGGACAAGCAGACCTCCACATTTTACTTGTACCTGGGGCCAACCCAATGTAAGCCAATGCTACTACCTACAAGTTAAGTCAATATCGTCAAGCTACTATAGTTTATGATTTATTAGCTGTCATGGTTTGTTTGTTGGACATGTTGGGCAAAATGCCATTTGAACCATGGATGCATGTTACTATTTATTAGTGAACACTATCAGTCATTTTAGTTATAAGGGATTCTGAACAAAGAAGCAAAAGAACCTAGTTAGTTTGGGGTTGGTATTCCTTGGTAAATGGCCATTGCACGATATACACAGGTATGCTTCTATAACCTCTATAGGGCTGCCAATGGGCCGGCTAGGGTTCGTTTGGACCAGCTTGATTTGACTTGGGGTATGCCTGGTCTAGCGAAGTTCTAGCTTGAGACCACAGGCCATGGCTCAACCACATTGGCCTTGTCCCTGCCTGAAGTTTGTGTTCTGCCTGTTCCAATTGGTAGCACTGACCACAAAGGGCTGCCAACCAGCCGGGATAATGCCAGGCTAAGGGTTACCCTAGGCTCAGCTCAAACTTCCATGCTAGGCTCGGACACAGTCCAAGATTGAAGTCGTTAGAGCCAAGCCCTGTCTGAGCCCAATGGTCGAACTCGGCCTGGCCTGGTTGGCAGCCCTAGACCAATATATGTGCATATTATGCACATGTTTGTTTGAGACCATACATACTTGTATAATTATCCACTTTGAGAGTTTGAAGTTTTTTCGTATATATTAGTTTGGTAAACTAAAAAGCTTATGTATTCCAAAGACCCATTTGTTCTCTTGGGGGGGAAAAAATCCTAGACATGAGTATTTTTAGGACACCAACTTTTAGGGATGTGACCTACTCAACCTAGCAAACCTAAAAATAGAAAACAACAAATTGAATATGCCCTCGATTGGCATAAAAAAGTTCATGCTCTAGGATGCAAATAGACTGTCTCATTTTGGTCGGACATTTATAGGTGTGTAGGTATTCAAAATCTTGTCATTTACTTATTCTTTTCTTGAAAATACTCGTCTGGTGATTCTAATGCTGATCCCAAAATCTCAGATCAAGAAAATCCTCCTGTAGACCATTTGTCCGAGGACGTAAATGGATTTTTTGCTCCTGCGGTCGCATATAATACGCTCATTAGTAAATAAGTTATCTTGAAATTAAAACCTAGGCTATTCCAACTGATCATTAAGGGAAAAAAAATCAACTAGGCCGGAGGAATGCATAAAGGGTTAATACATAAGGAATGCATAAATTAAGCAATCAAGCCCAAGTTATCTTGACAATCTGTTCCATTTGATTTTATTATTTAATTAAGGAATGCATAAATTAAGCAATCAAGCCCAAGTCTTAATACAAGGAAGGAAATGGTTGCTTGGAGAAATGTCATGTTTGGTGGGAGTGCACCATGTAACGAGGCGAAAAACCTAGTAGATACTAGGCAATAGAAAACTGTTACTGGTGAGCCAAAATCACAAGACATATATTTGTTTTTTGAAGAAATGTTAACTAAAATCACAAGACATTAATCAATGGAAAATTATTATTTGTGAACGTTTTGTTCTTGCTTTTAATCTTCTGTGTCCCACATGCAAATTCTCCGATGAGGTTACTTGTATGCCACAAAATCGACAACTTCCCTCAAAAACAACTGCCTAATCATGTTCAATGGCTTTCAATATTTATGCAAGGGAAAAAAAGTCCCTCTAGTTTAGGCTTGATAGTGGGCCTAGCTCAATAAATTCTCTTTCTGTAGCTCTTTGAGGTGCATGAAGAAAAGCGAGTTGACACAAGGGAAGATTACCTCTTGATTTTTTTGTTATGCTTTTATTTGTGGCGTAAGTTTAACGTGTACTGCATCTCTACTCATTTGATGCTTGCATAAAATGAAAATCTTTAGTATTTGATTGCTTAACATTTTTTTTTTTTATGAATTGATTGCTTAGCAAAATTTCTTTTAGTTACATATGTGAATTTTGTAACACATCTAATCTCTGTCTCTTTAAGTTTTTACTGGTTCTGGATAATTTCATTTAATGTTAAAAACTCAAACTCCATGGGTGAATCAGTCCCTTCCAACCTAGTTGATTTGCTTAGTTCAACTGTCAACTCGGGAAAACTCATGCGAGGTTTCAAGTTTTTGTGAAGATCATTTTGGAAAAATAAACAAAAGTCAAACCCAGTTTGTGTCGAAGTCAAACCACATCCCTACAACATCTTGGAAATTCCATTTACAAGTCAAAATAAGACAAGGGTATATAACATTTTTAGGTATAGAGCTCATAGAATGGAGTGTAGAGATGGCTCAATGAGAGTTTTTCCTTCTCGGAAATGATTTTTTTTTATTCTAACTAATGTTTCTTTTGCAGCATTTGTGGATAAAGGGAAGTTCCTCTTGGCAGCTCGTAGATTTAGGCATCGTGCTCATACTGAATACATCATTTCTCTTACGACAGATGACTTCTCCCAAGGGAGCAGTGCATACATGGGAAAACTAAGGTATGTCTTACCAATGAAATTCGAGCCTCAATCTTTTTTATTCTGACAAAACATGATCTTAACCTCTTGGGATCTGGCAAGTCTTACTGGTTCCCAAGGTTTTGTGATACTTTCCAAATACTTGGTTTAGCCGAGTCAGACTTGGACGAGTCTGACTTGCTGACTTGGAACTAGGACCTTTGCAGTTTCAAGCCAAGTCCAAGGCTTAGAACACTGCTTAGAATTAACTGCTGTAGGTTTCGAGGGTGTTTGTGAATGACTTGTTTACGTTCATTTTATTCTTCTTATTTACGGGAGTACTACTTTTGAATAATGGGATTATGGTCCATTTGTGGGATCACTCATGTCGGCCATCCACGTGCTGGAAATATCAAAAAGCTAGTTTTTTTAACTTGTCAAAGATTAGTTTAAAGTATCTTACCTGTAGTTTAACTTAAAAACTTTGGAAAGGCCCTTCACTCCTCTTTGAATATTTTTAGCACTCAACCACCTCTTTCTCTCTCAAAAAAAAAAAAGAAAAAAAATGTAAAGTATCTTACCCTTAGTGTAACTTAAAATTTTGGAAAAGGCCCTTCACCCCTCTCTAAATACTTTTTAGCAATCCACCACCTCTCCCTCTCTCTTTCTCTCTCTCAAAACTTCACAGAAGTTGTGCGAGTAGAATCCTTACAAGAAAACTCTCTCCCTCCTCCCTTGAAGCAGGATGATTGGAGTGGACATAGAGAGAGTGTGGGAGAGCTATGGTATTAGAGAAGAGCGATTGGAGTGGATAGAGAGAGAGAGAGAGCGGGAGCCATAGAATTAGAGAAGAGAGATGTGACTGGGGATGGGGTGTGTATGTATGAGAGAGAGAGAGAGAGAGAGAGAGAGAGAGAGAGAGAGAGAGAGAGAGAGAGAGAGAGAGTAGTAGTACGTAAGTAACGTTAACGTTAACGTTACGTTACGTAACGTTACGTTACGTAACGTACGTACGTTACGTAACGTACGTAACGTAACGTA
>NW_006496517.1:1489102-1504463 GCF_000471905.2 Amborella trichopoda | reverse complement strand
AGTAGTAGTAGTAGTAGTAGTAGTAGTAGTAGTAGTAGTAGTAGTAGAGAGAGAGAGTAGTAGTAGAGTAAGTAGAGAGAGAGGAGAGAGAGAGAGAGAGAGAGAGAGAGAGAGAGAGAGTTGTTCCTAAATTTTACAAAAATATTCCCTTTGATCTGCCTAATATGAGCTCAATACCAATGGTAAAACTAGTGTTTAAAAACTAACCGGTTGCTTCTTGTTCACTGCCAGAACCGAGTTCGCTTGCTGAGTTGAACTAGTAAACCTGGAAAAAGTTGGGCAGATTTTCAAAAAAATATTTATGGAGAATAATGTGTGTGGGAATTGAACCCAACTAATCAACCAGGCATGCTACAGTGCTACAAGCCTAGAAGAAACCATTTGTTGGCCAAAAGAACTATTTTTTTTTATAAATGAAAGTACACATGCGCAATTGGACTTTCCATTTATTAAAGTTGTGCACTAGCCAAGTCGTCGTGTCTTATTTTTCAGACTCAAATGATTTTCTATTCATTACATAAATTTGTACAATGTAAAAGTATTTAACTTCTATTATTTGCAGCCGAAATTTATGCCATCATTTTTTTTCAATCCATTTGTAGTCTCATATTTTGAAGTCCTATATGAAAGGTAAAATTGTTAGAGAAGCGCAATTTATTGGTCCAAGCAACTTCCTAGGCATTAACTAAATATTCCTGGCACTTACTTGGACTTTTAATTTAAGGGGCCCTTGTAGAGTCTATGTAAGTCTTTCAGGCACTAGTAGGCCTTTTTACCTTGAAACTTTTGAGTGGAACGAACTTGGTATAAATATTGAGAAAGGTGGTAATTGTGAACGCATTCCTACTTTTTACGGGTATAAATGTTGGGTTTTGTGACCTTTAAAGCCTAGAGTGTTTGTAAGCGTAATATTTTATAGTGGAATATGCATTTTAGTGGGAGTGTGTGTGTTGACTAACCAAGGGTTGGGTGATTTATGGCCCTGATCATGTCCAAAACCCTTACCCGGAATATGGCACAGTCGAGAAGGGTTTTCAGTGGGTAGGTCATCCCTTGTTGAGGTTGAAGAGATGCCCTTGGATGATGTTTATAGGCGAGAAGAACTGTGTGGTCTTTGGTGTGCTGTTGTGGGCCTGTGAGAGCAAGGGCCAAAGCTTCAACAAATTCCCGCGCGACATGTACGCATGACAATCGCATTAATGGGAAGCAGTCTTATAAAGGAACACATGTACATGTGCATTGAACATTGTTCAAAAAAATGGACCGCCCAACGCCTAGGCGGTCCAAAAGGCCTGGGCGCATCGCTCAGGTCTAGGCCGTGGTCCCTAGGCGGCCGCTCAGGGCCAGTACCCCGTCCAAAGGCAGAAAAGTACCTTTTTTTTTTTTTCCTCTTTTTTTTCAAGATATAAAAGTTTAGAATGATGGGTTTTAGGTTCATTTGAACCCTAAACCTACAATAACCCCTTTTAGAGAGAAAGAAACCTAAAAAAAACTACATTTCATTGGATTGAATCATCAAAGTGTTTCTCAAAGTTTGGAGTTCGAGCAACCAAAGTAAGTGCATTTTTTAGATTGCTTGTTTGATTTTGAGATGTCTTCTTCAGGAGTTAGTGGGAGTGGAGATCCGGGTTGAAAATATGGATACAACCCGAATCCAAATGACAAAAATTGTGTTAGATGCATTTTTTGTGAAAAAGATACAAAAGGAGCCATAAACCGGTTTAAGAAACATCTTGTAGATATTAAAAGGGCTGTTGCCTTTTGTAAAAATGTTCCTGAAGCTATCAGAGCGGAGATTGAGCAATTTATAAGTTATGTAAAACTAAAACAATAACAAAATCCTTGTTATAGATCTATTTCTATTTCATCTATTTCTAGAAGAAGTGATCCGGGTTGGAAGTATGGGTACAACCTAAAACCAAATGATAAAAATTGTATAAGGTGTAATTTTGTGAAAAAGATACCAATGGGGGTATTAGCCGATTCAAAAAACACCTGCTGGTGTTAGAGGTAATGTTGCTTTTTGTACAAAAGTTCCTGAAGCAGTTCGGGATGAGATTAGACATTTTCTGAATTTGAAGAACCAGAAAAGGATGAAAATAAGCCTTGTTCTATGGAAGTATCTTCTCCAGGTTCTAGTCGAAGTGGTGATTCGGGTTGGAAGTATGGTTATAATTCGAATCCAAGTGATAAAAATCGTATTAAATGTAATTATTGTGGAAAGGATACAAATGGGGGCATTTACCGGTTTAAAAAACACCTTGCCAATATTAAGGGGGATGTTGCCTTGTGTAAAAATGTTCTTGAGGCTACCAAAGAGGAAATTATACAATATTTGAGTTCAGAGAAGCACAAAGAAAAGGGTAGAGCAGTCAAGATTCCTAGGACCTCATCTGCACAGATTGCACGTAGTAGTAAGAGGAAGGTAGAAGAGGAGGAGGAGGAAGAGGCAGATTAAGAAGAAACAGAGGAGGACAAGCATTATATTGAAGAGGGAGATGACTCTGATGATGATGGCCTAGACTTTGATGCATATGATGAGGCTTGCCCTGGTGATATTCTCTCTGATGATGATGTTGATGACGACTGAAGACTCTTGCCTCTTGGTGCTGAGTGTCGAGTCTGTTAACTGTTGTGTTGCGTCATGAGAGTTGACTTTTGTTAGATTGTATATTTTATAAATTTTTGTATATTTCTGTTGTTTTGACTGTTGACTTTTATATCTTACACTTGTATGGTTTACAGTTTACTGTTTTAATTATATGTATTATCAAAATTCTCTTCTCGACGTCTATTTTTTTTGTTTCCAACTTGGAATATAGTATATTGATAAGTTGGTATGTTTTTTTACTTTTTTTCAATTGGGCAGCCGCCTAGGCGCAAGGCGGCCTGGACCCCCCAGGCCGCCTAGGAACCGCCTAGCGCTTTTTGATACACTGACATTGGAAGAGCGCCTTTTGCATTATGGTGACAAGAGCTAGACTTGCTCTTAACAAGGGAAACTAAAATCCACATTCTAGGATCATGGTCTCATTGTCTATCATCCAACTTTGACAAACCAATCATAGTCCCCTGAAATGAGACTGTAGGCCATGGGTCTTTGTTGAGAAGGATAAGAAAACGATCGCTAATCATGGTTTCTAGGGTGAGGGAAGTTCTTTATTATCATTAATTTTTGGCCCATTGATACCAGTACACTCTTAATATATTTTATTTTGGTACTAGAAATGTTTTTATAATTTTTAAATATTTTTCAGAATTTCAAAATATTCATTTTGTTGTAATTTTAATCAAAAGGGTATTTCTGAAATTTGCAGAACTTGAAATAAAACATGTGGGACCAAGGATCCAGTCCCACATGTATATATATGTTTATTTTATGGGTGAGGTATATATATGTTTATTTTATGGATGAGGCCCCTGCCCCCCCTAGTGGGCGATGCTTTATTTTTTAATAAACTAAAGTGGTACGCCACCTTTTTAGGGATAAGGGGCATGCCAGTTATTTAGGAAGTGGGGGCACGCCCCCGCTCCACTTTCTTCTAGTTGTTTAATTATATAAATTAGTTAAAAATAGGAAAATTTTTCAAATAAGATTTGGTTTCCTTATCCAATGAAAGTTTTTTTAAAATATAGATTATCCTTGATTATGAGAGATCTAGATTATGATAAGATTGATCCTACTCCAATTTTAAATAGGAGTTAGACCTTGGTCAATCTAAAAAGATAAGGTTCAGATCTTTCTACCCAAAATCATGATAGCTGATTTGTGAGATGGATGACTTTTATTAAATCTCTCACCCTACAGATTTCCTACTTATTTTAAAGTTTGAAGGTCTAGCTAGAAATTGGATAAGACATTCTTAGATTGAAATCATATTCAAAATAGGAAGTAGATCTTGTTTATATTTAAACAAGATTTGAACTCCAACTCTTAATACAATAAGATCTCTCTCTCATGCAGACATTCTTAGATTGAAATCCTATTCAAAATTGGAAATAGATCTTGTTTAAATATAAACAAGATTTAAACTCCAACTCTTAATACAATAAGATCTCTCTCATGCCACCCTCTCTCCTATTCTCCTCCATGCCACTTTCTCTTGCTCTATCAAGCCATATTATCTTCTCTCTATAAATTGAAAACCACGTGACTCTCTCTTGCCTAAGAGGGAGTCACACCATCTCTCTCTTATTTGAGTGACTTTTATCAAAGATATTAAAAAGAGAAAGGTAGGGTTTTCAAACCCTAAGTGAGGTTTGCTGATTTTTTAAGAAGAAGAGAGGTACTATCAACCAATAGAGAAATAAATCCTCAAGCCTTACCCTAATTTGTTCCTATAGGGTTTGTAGAAACCCTAGTTAAGTTTTTGAGCTCACTAAAACCCTAAATTGAAAGGTATTGCTTGAAAAGCTTCTCATCTCGGAATTTCCAGCAACAATTTAAGGAATAAAAGTGCGTCATCGATAAGGGAAACGGGTGTGGGGTGTATCAAGACCTGTGAGAGTAACTCCAGGCATCTTCCAGTAAGTCTTCCTAATAGTTTTAATTAATTTTCAATATTATTTTTTATTTTCTGTAAATTTTCAGGAATTTGTATTGCACTAAAAATTATAGTGGAAGTTTGTTTACAACTCTTGGATAGTTTTTATTTCTTTTGGCAATGAAAATAAAGATATTAGGTTGTACCTAGGGCATTATTTTGATTTACAACAATATTTAGTGGCCTTTGTAAGTGGAATTCGGGTATATTGAATAAAATTAAAAGTAAAAGAAATTTTTTTAATTTAATATCTTGAGTTCCACATAGCCACTCCTTTCAACAAAATGCTAGTATTTAACTAAATCTAAGCTGTATGGAATGGACCAACTATTTCACTGGTTTAGGCCTAATTGATTATTATCCAAAGACTAACAAGCTTAAGTTCAACCGATCTCACTATATGTTCAAGCCATGCAGATAAGCATTCAGTCTAGGCAGGATTGTTTTGGCAAAAAATGATAAAAGATTCCGAAAAATTATATGAATTGATTAGTGTGATTAGAAACCGTCCATTTTGTTGCAATTTAATCTTATTCTAGTTAATTCTGATTGGTTCAAGGTACACAGGTTCTTGTTGCTAAAACCAAGTTATTGTTTAAATCGACAAATCGGTTTCAATGGCCTGCTTGTTTGTCATACCTATTATTGTCATAAATCTTGCTGGGTGATGTCATTTGGTCTACCATTTTGTCTTTAGTCTTTGTAATAGGAAATTAATGTTGCGTCAACCTAGACTAGAGCCTAGCTGAGTAGTGAAGACCTACCAACACAACAGATGTCTATTCCACAATGGAGTTGTTGGAAAGTTTAAAATTGTTTATGTTCGCTGTTAGTGATTGAAATGAAGTTAGAAACTGATCAAAATGTGCTCATGTTTGGATAAGTGCTTGTCTACTCCGATGAAATACTCCAGGGGCAAGTAATCCTCTAAACCCAGGCCATCTAAACAGATACTTCTATGAGGGAAACTAGGAGAAAAGCTTTCTTTATTAGGACGATTTAGTGCTAGCAGAAACTAAAGTTCTAGATGTCTCGGTTTCAATTACTTATCATTGAGGTAATCAATTCAGAGATTAAGGCACTCTTTGGTTACACATTTTTCTTGGCAATACTGCTGTTTGTTTCTTCCATTTAAGATTGAAAAGCATCCTAGCTTGGACTGCCGCTATCCACAGGAAATCTTGCTTAACCCTGAAATGCTGTGGAAGCTTTTGTGCATGGATAAAAACTAATTTTCCTTTATTCCACTAAAAAGTGGACTTCTGATGTCACTATGACCACTCCTAGACACCTAAATTTGGCTACATTCTTGCTTGACTTAGAGGATCTTACCTATGAACCATAGGACTACAACAACACTAAATTACAGCCTACATATACCCTAAGTTCACAAGAATTTACCCATAGAAATCCATGTCTTTTCAGCCCTAAATCTAGATTATCTTTTTGGGAATCAAAAGAGCTTTCCAATGGTCCAAGTTTTACCTCATTTTGATATATCACTTCAAAGTTACCGTTCACTTAATGAGGCAAGCTAAAGCAGGATTATTTTGTTGCGCAACTCGTGATTTAGCTTCGAAAGTAATCGAAATAGAGATTTAGCTTCGATACAGATCACGTTTTTTTTAAAAAATGTAATGAGAGCCTTGTAATGAAGTAAGTGTGTCTTTTTCTATTATTATTATAAAATATGGGATCTCCTACTATCTTCTAATGTCAAAATTCTCTATCATTCTCTATCCATGTGTGTTATTTTGTAATCTCCTACTGCCTTCTAATGTCAAAATCTCTGTCACTCTCTATCCATGTGTGTGCTTGATGTTTAGACTTGCAAAATTTCCCTTGACAATACAATATGCTTTGAATGCAGGAAAAAATAAAAAATAAAAAAATTTGAAGTACATGGTGTCCACGATCAAGAAGACTTGCTATTTTTGGAAAGTAATCGGAATAGAGATTTAGCTTTGATACGTATCACGTTTCTAATAGCTCTAGGATTTGTTGCCTTTTTTTAAAATATAATTGGTAAAGAGTTTTACATTCAAATAGGACTACAACACAAATGACACCATGACACAGATAAAATCCTAGTTTGAACTATAATAATGAAATCAAAATCGCTTTTCAAAGTTAACCATGAGATATTGTTTGTATCTTTTGTAAACAATTTCCCTTGTGGAATACGAGTGTCTATTAATTGACCTTAGTTCTGATTCTGGGTCTAAGCTTCAATAGTCAATACATTGACCTCATATCGACGGAACCCTTCTTCAGGTCTTATAGACCTTTGATCTCAATTGCTTGTTGAGGTTCTAAGTTGCTAAGGCACAAGATGTCATTGATGTATGAAATTTGATTCTAAAGGTGTTAAAACTCTATGCTTAGAGCTCCAAATCTCGATTGCCATCTGAGTCGAACTGGATTCCGAATTGATTCAATTCTTGATTCCAAGCTGGTATGAATCTCGATTCCAAAACGTCACAAACTCGATTCCAAAGATGTAGGAATCTCGATTCTATATATGAAGGAATCTCGATTCCATATAGGTTAGAAACTCGATTCCAAAGGGGTCAGAATCTCGATTCCATGTAGGGATTTCAATTCCATTTCGGTCGAATCTCATTTCGTATGAACTAGGAATCCCATTTCCCGTGATTCCCCTTGTACAGGTGTTGATACTAAAAATAGAAATCTTCTAGCTTACCATGATTCCTAAAACGATTCAAAATCTATGGCATTTCCAAGAACTTTGGTATAACCAACATAGTCTTATTTTGGCATGCCTTAGTATTTATTGGATTGAGGGTGACCATTGGAAAGCTCTTCAGTTCATTACAAGATAATCTAGGTCCTTGTGGCAAGAGTTACACCAACATTCAGATGGGGTACTTTGACCATCATGTTAGGTGGGCTTAGGATGATCTTCCTATAGGTACGCTTGCGTATGTTTTTTGACCAATTTTGAACCAACCATATAAGGGAAAAAACAAATAATGCTTTGGAAAATCAAGGAAAGAAATACTTATTTGAAAGATTGGCCTTGTCCACCATTGGGCTTTTCTGATTTTAGATGGACTATTCCATTCCTTGTGGTGGCAAAATCCTCATGGTTTACAAAACTTGTTGATTCCTATTGTGGGGGTGTGATGCCACCATGTGGCTAGACCTGATATGGCTGCTTTAGGATGACTATGATATGGTGCCGCCATGAGGCAATTTTAATGCCTGAATTTTGGATAATTTTAGTGCTTGCATTTGATGTTACCATCATGGGTCTGGTTGTGATATACCCACCTTGTGTGGTAATCAAACCTGATGCTTGAATTTCAAGTGTGGTCAATATTTGATTTTTATGGGGAAAAATGTGATTTTATTATCTTGAAGTAACCATGTGGGTTTAATATAGAATCATCCAGACTACTCTGGATTCTGGATGTCTCCCATGTAGTTAGCAATTTAGACCTATGCAACTCGGCAGTGCTGCTAGTTTTATGACCTCATGATAAGTTTTGAAGGGTTGGCTTCATAATTAGTTGTTGGAAAGCTGGAGTGGACGGGCAATTAGTTTTACCTCATGCACTCTTAAAGGAAGACCCAAATGGAGCCTTGAAAATTCTTTTCAAATTATTTTTAAAAAGGGGTAATATCAATTAAGGGTTGAAACTCCTTACAAAATCACTAAAGAGGTTAAAAGATCATAAATTATATTTGAGGATCTACTTTTAAATTTCTATTGCCGTCGTATATATCCTCAAAAAAATGATAAAGATTTCCGAGATTGCCCTTGATGGTGTTGGGAAGCCCGAATAATTAGGGGCACTTTGGTAATTTTATCCCTTATTATTCCTCATTTTAAATACCGAACAAACTGTTTGTTATTTCTAACTTGGAACAAGTAGAGGTACTTTTGTCATTCCATTAAGGCTTCTTTGGGGGTAAAATTATTAATGTACCCCTAGTTGTACTGGCTTCCCAAAACCGAATAGGGGCACTCTGTGGTATTTTTAATTTGTTTTGTGAGGACTTACTTGATTGAAATAGAAATTTAAAAGCAAACCCTCAAATGTAAATTGTGATCTTTGGACCCCTTCAGGGATTTTGTAAGGCGTTTAACCCCTTAATTGATATTTTCCCTTTTAAAAATTAAGATTAGTTTGCGTCTGAAGCCTTTCAAAAATTCTTTTGGACTAACGGGCCTTACAATTTATCTGGCTTTGACTCCTTTGGTGAGAAATGGAATGTTGGTTAAGTGTGTTTTTCTGTCACTGTATTATGTTTGGGAGTCCTTGTCACACTTCTGATGTTGCAAGATGAGAGATCCTTGACTGCTTCGTATCTTTTGGAGACTTGAACTACCGGCCTTGCTATCCATTCCGAGGAACTTGGGTTCTCTTTGGCTTCTAGTTTAGGAGCATGAGATGGTCCAACTGGCTTCTTTGGAGTTGTCTTCGAGTCCCTTGATCGTCATCTATCGCCTACCATCTGCTTGGTGGTTTGGATGGTTTTTTTGTTTTTGATACTTTTGGTGGTTTGGATGGTTGCGGTCCCATATGTTTACGGAGGTTGGCCAGCATTGTAGGCAAGTGGCCTAGTGCCTATAACTAGAGAACTTGACTGCCTTTTTCTGGTTTTCACGAGTTGTTGGGATGTTCAATTGGTTTAGGTTTTCACCAGTCCCAAATTTTCCCCAACCTTTTTTGCCTTTCGTATTGCTAACGCATCAGGTTTTTCCATTTTTACACGAAGCTCCCTTCGGGATTGCACTACTCGCCGTTTCAAACATTTATAGGAGTGTGCCCTTTCTTGTTTTCACTATGTCCGTCTTTTATTCTTTCCTTTTCCTTTACTTGTTTCTTGGATCGCCCCTCAGGGGTTGTAGATTTTGTGGTACATTGCATTGATGGGGATGCTTTCTTGGCTGGACTTGGCAGCAATGATTGGGTGGACCTTTCTTCCCACATAAGGTCCATCTTAATTAGGACTGAGCTTTCGTAGTGGGTGAGCTGTTGCAATTGGGCAGATTATCCAAGGTACTAGGGCATCGACTTCTAATTGGTGGGGGATGACCACCACCTTTTTCTCCTTAGCATTTTTTGTTATTTTCGTGGGAAATAATTTGAGCTAGGCTGCTGCCCCAGAGTAGCCATCTTCTTTGTGTCTCTCCTTCATTGTCCTTTTTCTTTTACTTTGCTCATTATCGAAAGATTTTCTGTAACATGGTCAGAGAGCTTTCTGAGTGACTCTTTTGCTGGAGGATTCTGGGTACTCCCTTCTCTGAGTATATATGTCTCCAGCATTGGGCTTTGCCTTTGTAAGGTCCGATCCATTAACTGTAATACTTGATTATCTGGTTCTTCTTTAGTTCTTTTATTAATGGTGGGTGCGGCGACTGCTGCTTGTGATGGATGTAGATGTAGATGGGGTGAACATTTGCATCTTTTATGATGTCCACCATAAGAGATGAACGATTTAACATTCTACCCATTCGCAACTGTTCAGTGCTCCAAAAATTTCCCGGGCGGTGCCCAGGCGCCAGGAGGGGTCTAGGCCATCAAGTGCAGGTACCTAGGGTCCCTAGGCGGTTTGTCGAGGCAGGCATCAAAGGACTACCTGCCTAGTTGGTCAGCGCAGGACTGGGCGATGCGTAGCCCCTCAAGCCTGCCTAGGCACTAGGTGGACCGCTTTTTGAATCAATGCAACTATTCCAACTCAAACACATGCATTTTTATGGGTATTTTGAAATTTAATCAAAAGATGTAGATAAGGTGATTCTCAATGAGTAATTTGATACATTTCCTTTTCTTTTTCTCCCTTAACAATATACTGTTTTTATGGGTTGCTTATTAAGCCAGGCAGGGTTATTTCATCAATAAGGCTGTTAAGGTGTCCAAACGGGGCCTAAGGGGCTGGAAAAAGTCTCACTGAAGTCACAAGTCATGCTGAGAATTGACATTTTTTTTTTTTATTTCAATCGGTTTTCCAGTGGAGACAGTTGTTTTGTTTATTCTCTGGTTGACTTTGTTGAAATGCAGAAAACAATTGTCAAAATGAAGAGCTATTTGTAGTTTGCCCTCATGTGATCTGCATCTCATTTTCCTTGCAGTGTAGATGGGCTCCTTTTCTTCATTACAATGATCATAAATTTCCCATTAAATTTCCATCTAGGATGCCATCAAGTGATGATGATCATCAAGGGGGGGAATAAAAAGAAATATAGGTCATGATGTTCATTGAATAGGATTACTCTTCAACCTCGAGAATTCATTTAAATTCGTGGTAACTGAGAAAGTCTTCAATTGACAATGATTATTAAGGTATATAATTATTTCACTTGGGCTCCAAATGTTTATCCATTGCTTCCTCTTCTATTTGCAGCTCTGATTTCCTCGGCACTAAGTTCACCATCTTCGACAGTCAGCCCCCCTATAATGGGGCCCACCCCACTAACAGCCGGTCCAGCCGCTGCTTTGCATCGAAGCAGATCTGCCCTCGTTTTCCGGCCATTGGAAACTACGAGATTGGTCAGGTCTCCTACAAATTCAATCTTCTCCGATCAAAGGGTCCAAGAAGAATGCTGTGCGACCTCCACTGCTCCGTTTCAACAGACGCCACGACAAACTCAAGTAAATTTACTACAGGTTCTGATATAGGAGAACCCAATTCCTGTGCAACCACAAGTCTAAGGAATAAGGCACCAAAATGGCACCAACAATTACAATGCTGGTGCTTGAATTTTCATGGAAGGGTGACTGTGGCTTCAGTGAAGAATTTCCAGCTTGTTGCTTCTGTGGACCCCTCCCAACCTGGGGCTCGAGGAGATGATGAGCTTGTGCTCCTTCAATTTGGCAAGGTTGGAGATGATTTGTTTACAATGGATTATAGGCAGCCCCTCTCGGCCTTTCAGGCTTTTGCAATATGCCTCACCAGCTTTGGTACCAAGCTCGCCTGTGAATGAAACACTTCTGATAATACTTCTTTTGCGTGTCTTGGAAGGATCTGTTGTATTTACGTGTAATACTTCTTTTGCGTACCTTGGAGGGATCTGTTGACTTCACCTGTTTCATGTTGAAATAGTTTCTATTTCCATGTTTAAAGCATGGAAAATCACCAATTCCATCTTTTGTTATCTGAAATATGTATAATGTTCTAAGACAGATGGAAATCCACTTGAATTATTGTAAAATTCTTGAAGTCTGCAAATCTTGTCAGGGCCAAAGGCCAATACTTGCATCCATTCTCCTTTCGAAGCTCGTCTTTTAAACGATCGAGTATGAATCGAATTGTGAACTTCCCTTATAATCAGTAAGTGACATTATGCTTGATTTCGATTGACAGCTCTTGTATACTCTGAAGCCAACTGCTGTTCTCCTCATTTTCCTTGAACTTGGTGATTTAATAGTACGGTTACATATTATTAAATCTCTGTTGGATTCTATGCAATGTTCGCAAAATCGAACCAGAATGGATAACCAGACATGGGTATGGAAGCGGTTTAACCGGCCTAACCGGTAAATCGGCTAATTCAACCGCTCTAATCGGATAAGTTTCGGGCGGTCAAAAAATATTGAAAACAATAAAAAAAATACAAAAAAAATCTATTAAAATATGAATGATTAAAACAAAACACATTCAAATGAAGTTGAAAATTAATGAAAAAATGGATTTTAATCCATTTTTTAAGGGTTATTTTTAAAATTTTCAAAAAAAGATGGGAAAACATAAAAGTGAGTATTAATGACCAATTTTTTTTTTTTAATCTTTACCGTAATGTAAAGAGTATTAAAAATGCATTACAAGTCAAATTCTTTATTTTTTAGAATTTTTATATATATTTTTTGAATATTTTTTTTAAAATACCGGTAAATCATTCTAACCGCTCAAAACAGGAACCGGCCACTGGCCGGTTCCGATCTAACTCGGCGGTTAGCGGTTAGATCGGGTGATTTTGAGAATAATGATTCTATGTTGTTTCATCTATTTTGACCAGAGGTGTTGGTTCAAACGTTACGATATATTTGTAATACCTCTCCTTATTTCTTGGTAATTGAATTTGTACCTCTAAATTATAATATATTAATAAATAGATTATTTATTGCAAAAAATTTTTTTGTCTAAAAGTAAAAATAATTATAGTTTGTTATATAAAATTTTAAAAATAATATAAGACAACATAATTCAAATTATAACATAATGGTAAATATATTCTTTTTTGTAACAAAATATATTTTTAAAATAATCTAATACTTTTATTTTATCTTTCTTTTAGTACCTTTTTTTTTTTTGCAACTTCTAACATCTACAATGAAATTGTTAAAAATTCAATAATTTCTAAGATCATGTTTTATTGAACATATTTTTTAATAAAAAATATGTTTAAGTTATTAACATGAAATATCATGTGCAACGTACGTTCATATTACTAGTATCTATTAAGCTAGAAGTAAGGGGTGGACACGTGTCACGAAAATATGAAACGACCCTAATTCTATATAGGTTGTAGAAGACATTCACGAAGCGACCCTAATTCCATATATAGGATGTGGGTGACATTTGCACCTTTAAAGGAATAGATTAAGCCAGAGTTAAGGGACGGACACGTGTCATAGAAATAAGAAGGGATCCCAATTTTATAGAGATTGTAGGACACATTCCAAACTTTAAAGAAAAGGGATAGAATAAGCACTTAATTTAGGATAACTAAATTTGAAACAGAGAGAGCGTATGAATATACACGAGAGAGATATCTCAATATTGTTTCTATATCTGGATATTATTTCTATATCTTAGAGAGAGGGAGAGAGAACATGAGTGTCCACAAGAGAGAAATATTAACATTGTGAGAGAATTTGAGAAGAAGAGATAATATTTCCAAGAGAGAGAATGAGAGATTTTAGGAGAGATGAGAGATTTTCATGGAAGCTTTTGAAGAGTAGAGAAATAGAGAATATTTTAAATAGGATTTTAGGAAACCAAGATTTTAGGAGGATTTATTTCATAAAAATGATAAGTAATTAAAAATTTCTTATTTGTAAATGATAAGCATCATATGATAATAATTTAAATTATTATAGTTATTTTTTTCTAATAATATTAGTAACAATATTATTAAGGGAAAATTACAAATAACCCCTAACAGTAGACTTTTTTTGCAACTTACCCCCAACCAAATATTTTCTCATTTTTTACCTCAAATGTAACTTTCCTAACAAATACCCCTCAAGTCATAAGAAAAGTAAAGTGAAGACCAAAATACCTTTTGGAAAGCATGTGGTACAGCACAAAATGAAGGCGATTCGACACTTTGCCTCTAGAAAGCATGCAGTCCGGCACAAAATAGGAGCGGTCCGACACAAAATGAGGCGGTCCGATACTTTGTTTCTAGAAAGCATGTGGTCTGGCACAAAACAGGGGCGGTCCGACACTTTGTTTCTGTAAAGCATGTGGTCTGGCACAAAACAGGGGCGGTCCGACACTTTAGGCACGCGGTCCTGCACAAAATGGGGGCAGTCCGACACATTGGGCTTTTGGAAAGCATGCGGTCCGACACAAAATAGGGGTGGTTTGGCACTTTGGGCATAAGGTCCGACACAAAATGGGGGCGGTTCAGCACTATGGGCATTTTCGTCATACAAAATGACTTTTTTGACTTGGGGGGTATTTGCTTGGAAAGTTCAATTTGATGTAAAAATTACTAAATGTTTTTTGCTGGAGGTAAGTTGTCTAGAAAGTTTTATTTTGGGGTTATTTTTTTTTTTTGTAATTTTAATTGTAATATACTAATTATAACACATATGTCTATGTAAATTAATAATGATGAAGCTATGATAATTAGTTTCAAATAATTATAAATTTCTTATGATTTACATTATAAATATAATTTTACTTATAACAAATGTATAATATAAATAAATTTCTTTTAAGAGAAATAAATATACAATACTTCTACATTAAATATTTATGCGTTACTTTAGAATGGGACCTAAACAATTTACTCACATTGTGAAATAAACGTCAAATATTCATTCACAAAGCATAAAAAAGAGAATCAAATTTTCTCTCTCAATATATTATTTCTCATAATATTTGTAATCAATATTCCACAATTTCTTTTGATAAGACCTATAAAGCGTTAAGTAATGGTAGATTTCAACTTTTTATAAAAGTAGAATGACATTTTGGAATAGTATCTTGAACTTTATTTATATAGTGTTTTTGTTTTTTAGCAAATATTTCAACTTCATCCTTTATGGAAATAATAAAAGTGTCCATTGTCTTGTAGTGATATTTACAAAAATACCCTTACTTAATGAGCAAGATATCACAAAAAATAAACTTTTTGTTTTTTTTTAAAAAAAGGGATCACACACTTAAACAATCCAATTAAAGCGTACCTCCAAGTTTTATCATAACATATAATTTTTGTGTAAAATATTCTTTGGATTATCTGAAAATCTATTTTTTTATCTAATTATAAATTTTAAACTCGAAAAATAGTTAAAATCAAGTAGATCTATAACTATATAAAAATCTTGAAAATAGACGGTTTAGATAATGTGTTGCAAGGTGCATTATTTCTAGGACTCAATCTTTTTTTCTTCTATATTCATACATCTCGATGTTGAGATGATTAATTAGAGGGTTTTTCAACATTAAAACGACATTTTTTGATGGGTTTTTGAGGTACATCTGTTATTCTACATTTTAAAGTTGTAACCTTATATAAATATTTTTCTTTTTAAAAATAAACCATGAAGTTAGTAAATCCCTATTCACAACTCATACTATAATTAACCTTTGTAATTTGAGGGGTTGTGAAC
>NW_006496517.1:1473684-1488672 GCF_000471905.2 Amborella trichopoda | reverse complement strand
ATATGTGTGTGTGTGTATGTATGTGTGTGTGTGTGTGTGCGCGCCACAATTGTTTATATAAGGTATCCACCTTGTATTTTAGAAGTTAGTAGATATTTTTAACAAAATATCGGGCCTGTGAATTTTTAAGAATTTCAAGTATATGTAGATCTGCTTGATGTGCATCATTTTTGAAGGTTTATATTTCATAAATGTAGGTGGAAATAGATTTTCAGTCATCATCAAGTTTCGAGTACCGAAACTGCCTCATTGGAGAAAGTTTAAAGGTGCATCTTACTTTGATTTTTCAAGGTAAAATCCTTATATAAACCAAAGGAAAAAAATTTGTTTAATAAGAAAATGAAAGAGAAATGGAAAGAATTTAAGACAAAATTACAGAATAATGCATAACATTAGAGAAAACTTTAACAATGACAAAGAAATAGTTAAAGATACACAACATTTTTCTTAGAAAAAATATAATTACTATTTTACATTTTATGCACAGTTCACATTTTTAACATTTTCTAATCATCCGTACCCATCTCCCACATATGAGAAAATAAAAACATATGTGAGTTCAAAAATCCAATGTGTGAACATATCTCCCACTTATATAAAAAAGTAAAAAAGAGTCGGTTTGGATATGGAATAGTTGGACCCACCTCCTACTTGCAAAAAGAGAGGGTTCTGATACCAAATTCTTGGAACCATCTCCCGCTAACAAGAAAACAAAATAAAAGCAAGTCCAATGCTTAAACCCATTTCCCACAAAAACGAAAAAAAAACCAAAAAAAAAGAAAAAGAGTGAAAAAAAAAAAAGAGTGGGTTGGGAACTTAATTTCTGAATCCATCCCCCTCGTACAAAAACTTACAATAAAAAACATGTCTCCCATTTACCATAAAGAAAGAAAAGTGGATTTGGATGTTCAATGTTTGGACCCATCTCCCACTGATAAAGAAATTGAGTGGCTTTGGAGCCTTCAATAATTTAAAAAAAAAATTAAAAAAAAAGTGAATATGAACCCTCAATAGCCAAACCCATCTCCACTTACAAGGCAAATAAAAGAGTGTCAGAACATGTCTCCCATTCAAAAGAAATACTCTTGTTCAAATATCGGATAACTGAACCAAAAAACATATGGGGATAAAGAAAAAGACAAAAGAAAATTCAACCTTTGCATAAAATGTTAAATGATGAATTTTTAATATAGATCATATAATCAGATTTCTTTGTATGTTTCCCTGGTTATTAAAAGGGTTATTACAAGAAAAATACAATCATGAGCGTTAAGCAATGATAACATCAAGAAATAGTAACATCAATAGTTATGGGGACTTATTCTCATTTGTTTTATGAAGATATTTTCAAAAGGGTGTGTATTATATATGGCAACTATAAATAATTAAAGTAAGGTACACCTCTATGCTATATCGAAAGATAGAACTACAGTGGAGGAAAACTGTACAATCACCTAATAATCTATGTTCACTACTAATTGTAAAATTTAAAACTCCAATAATGCTACGTATCTATAGCAACATATCTAGAAAAACTTGAAAATAAATGTTATAGATAACATGTTATAAGATATGTACTATTTTTAAGATTCTAATTGCTTTTTATTATTGTGGTGTCTCATTTTCATCATGATGCTTTTACTTGCGCTTCAAAATTCATGAGGAGATGTGTCAATTTTATTTACTGGCAATACCAAAGGCACATAGAACTGCAGTGAGGAGAAGAGCTCACAATTTTATTTCCTGACCCTACCAAAGGCACATAGAACTGCAGTGAAGAGAAGAGCTCACAATTTTATTTCCTCACACTACCAAAGGTGCACATAGAGAGAGAGAGAGAGAGAGAGAGAGAGAGAGAGCTCCATTACTACCCCTCAATACATTGCCTTCTGCACCAAAGTTATCACTCCTGATCATGGGGTACCACTAAAGTTGAAGGCAAATTATTAGTACCCATGTACCATGTAGCCCTGTAAATCGCTTCTTTCCCATCAGATCGAAGAACAAATATATAGTCACCTTCTTCACGCGCTGCGCCATACACGGACACCATTCCCATTAAAAACCGCCATTTCACCATCCGTTTGCAGTATGCAGTAGCAATTGGTGCCTCTGTGGTGAGTCTGTGTAGCATATAGGTTGTGAACCGCGTTTGCGGACGAGGTTGCAGTCCCCTTGCATTACAAGGTTGTAGTCTCCTTCCTTAAGGGATTCTCCTGCATTAAGTCGGCATCCGGAGTGCAGGATATTTTTCCCATTAGGATTGGCAAGGCATCGAGCATTGTCGGCAAGGCACGTGGCATTGTCGGCAAACGAAGGAAGGAGAAGTGAGAAGGAGATGGCTAAGAGGAGGAGGAGGAACCATGGGGTGGCTGCCATTGCTGTTAGGGTTGAGAGAAAGATACAGCTGAGATAGAGGGGCCTTCAGTTCAGTTCCAGTGTGTTGCGTGATTGGATGAGGGCTATTTATAGAGAAAACCCGAAAGAGAGAGAATCGAAGTTGTACTATATCAAAGGATGAAGTTTCTATAATGCCTAGGCTTTATGAAAACAAAATAAAGGCTCACTGCAAATCCTCATCTAGAAAGCACTTTTGGCAACAGAAATCTCCATTATGGATCTAAAATCAATTTTCAACAATGATAATAAAATTTGAAACTCAGATAATGGTACAGATCTTGCGGATCTATAATAATTACTTTTAGAGTGAAAGAACGGTCTAGATAATTTATTATAACCTATATTATTTTTAGAACTTAAAATCTTAATTCATGTTTCATAACCATTATGTTGAAGGCAAGATGATTGACGTAAAAGCTTTTCAATGCTCAAATTGTAATTTTTGATGAGTTATAAAGTGAGGTTTTACTTATTGTAATAGAGCTACTGCCACTGTTGGAAAAACCGTGCCATCTAACAGCTAACTGCCCGGTTAGATTGGAACTGGCCGGTTCCTATTTTAGGCAGTTTTGATGATCGACCGGTATTTTAAAAAAATTTTAAAAAAAAATGTATATAAATTCTCAAAAATAAGGAATTTGGGTTGTAATGCATTTTTTAGTATTCTTTATACTATAGTAAAGATTAAAAATTGTTTTGGTCATTAATAGTCACTTTTATATTTTCCCATATGTTTCATAAAATTTTAAAAATAACCCTAGGCATAAATCGATTCGTTAAAATCTATTTTTTTATTAATTTTCAACTTCAGTGTTTTGTTTTAATCATTCTTTATATGTTTTTCATATTTTTGTAGACTTTTTTTTATATCTTTTTTATTTTTTCAATACTTTTTTTACCACCCAAAACTTGTTTGGTTAGAACGGTTGAATCGACTGCTTTACTGGTTAATGGTTAAGCCGGTGGTTAATCGTTCCCGTTTTTTGCAAACATTGGCCGTTGCTCTATCGAACCATTTTCTTGTATCAAATGGGGAAGACAGGGAGAGAAAGAGAGAGGGGAGGGGGTGGAATGATGCAGATGAGAACATGGGAAACATGTGATATTGAACATGATTAGAACGTGGGAAACAGACAAAATGTTGCAAAGGCAATACCAAATTGTAGCAGTTGGGGTAGGTAGGATGAGAGAAATTTACTTGACACCACAAAAGGAATTGTAGCAGTTGGGGTAGGTAGGATGAGAGAAATTTACTTGACACCACAAAAGGAATTGAAAGAGTGAATAAAATAAAGGAAAAATTTTATATAAGGTTGCAACCTTAAAATGTTGAAGTAAACATGCACTTCAAAAATCCATCGGAAAAGTTTGTTTTTAATGTTGAAAAACTCTCTAATTGATTATCTCGACATCGAGATGTGCGAATATGGAAAAAAAAAAAGATTTTGAGTCCTAAAAGTAGCGCATCTTGTAACATATTATCTAGACTGTCCGTTCTCAAAATTTTCATATGTTTATAGATCTACTTGATTTAAACCTTTTTTGAAGTTTAAAATTTTATAATTAGATATGAAAATAGATTTTGAGATAATCCTAAAAATTTTTTAAAACAAAATTATATGTTATGATAAAATTTGGAGGTGTGCCTTAATTGGATTGTTTAACGTTGCAATTTTATAGAAACCACACCCTAAAATAAAAATTAGATCTAACTTAGCCATAAATTACACAGATGTTCGTCCCCTGTGTTTTTTTTATATTTTCCATATTGCCCTTTGGTCCGAGTATGCTATCTAGACCGCTTTTTAGTTTTTTTTTTTTTTTCTAATATTTTCTATAGTAGGGTTGTGCCTTAAGGTTTAAGGTAATGCCCAGTCGGTCTTAGAATGGAGACCTCAAACCGCTCTCTGGATAGCAAGGCTGAATCCAAATGTGCTGCAAGTTCTTCATCATTGGACTGACTATTTTTTACTATTATAGCGGAACATATGCTACCTGAGGATGGTGACCTTGGACTGCTCTATAGAGCCACCACGGCTCTCTTAATGTGGGTCGAGGTCCATATCCTCGGACTGCCAAATCCGAGTTTTAATAGTAGAAAGGCAGTCCGAGGATGGGGACCTCACAACGCTCTTTACATGCTCTAAACTTAGGGTACAACCAACTGTAAAAAAAAAAAAAAATTGAAAACAAAATCTAAAAAGCAGTCCGATGAAGGCATTCGACTGAGGAACAGCATGGAAAATAAAAAATAAAAACCGTAGGGACCAACCCTCTTCGTAACCTTTAGCTAAACTTAACCTATTTTATAATTTATATATTTTTTAAGCCATACATAAATTTCTCAAATCTAAAGCTCCAGATAAGTTTAAGCTATCCTTCGATGAGGATGGTTTTCAGCCACTGAAATGAAGTTCGTAGTAGCAGTCAAGGCCCCGTTAAGACGAATAATACATGGGAAACGGGTCGATGGTGCAGCTTGCGGCCGTCCGGCTTTTAACGTGAAGTACCATGCGTATATATATCCACATTTTTAATTGGGTGTGGTTTATATAGAGCTAAGGCTTTAAACAATCAAAGTAAAGCATACTTTCAAATAGTGTCCAGAAATGTGATTTCAATTCTGGAAATCTTTGTGATAGACTTAAAATATATTTTTATCTTTAATTATAAAATTTGAAGTGTAAAAAATAGTGTAGATCGAGTAAACCTATAAAAACTTGAAAATCTTGAAAATTGATGGTCCAAAAATGCATTAGAAGATGCATTATTTCAAAAACTTGAAGTCCATTTTTTTTTCATGTTCATCCATCTTGATGTTGAGATGATCAATTTGGGGATATTTGGGCATCAAAACACCCTCTTCTAGTGAAAATTTTGAGATAGGCTCTAATTTGATTGTTTAGAGCCTCGGCTCTATATAAACTTTTTCATTTCATTTTTAAATATGGAAAATTTTATATAAGGTTGCAACCTTAAAATGTAGGATTATAGATGCACCTCAAAAATCGATCGGAAAAAGTTGTTTTAATGTTGAAAAAACCTCTAATTGATCATCTTGACATTGAGATGTATGAATATAAAAAAACAAAAAGATTTTGAGTCTCATAAATAGTGCATCTTGCAATATATTATCTAGACCGTTCATTTTCAATATTTCATATATTATAGATCTACTTGATATTAACCATTTTTGGAGTTTATAATTGTATAATTAGATATAAAAATAGATTTTGAGATAATCCTAAAAATAATTTCACCAAAATTACATGTTATGATAAAATTTGAAGGTGCGCCTTAATTGGATTGTTTAAGGTTGCAAGCTTCTATAAACCACATCCTTTAATTATTTGAACTTTACATTTCTTGAACTGATGATTGATTATATCGTACATGTATATAAACATCCATTGTGCGCCCTCTTTCACGCTCACATTTTCTTTCGATCTCTCCCACTATATAAATAAATAAATCTCTTCCACTCTAAAAATAGAAAAAAAGGGATTTTTTTTGTATGGACTACGTAAAATTACAAATTTTCCATTAAATCCATAAGTTTAGTGGCAATGTTCAAACTAATTGGGCGAATATTCTTATCAGGTAGATTAAGGGGTTTTCCCAGATGCACCGGTGGTTCCCCAAAGACCTAGACGATGTCGCCCTAGGCTGTAGAAGGAGGCTTTTGATTCTAACAGAAGGTCTTTCCTTTAACCCCATTGCTTCTGGTGCCATAGGCACCACGAGGAGGGGTAGTGGCTTTTGGTCTCCATGTTAGTCGTCTCTTGGAATGCTCAAGGCTTGGGTGGGGCACGTAGGCGGAGGCAACTGCGTAGATTGACCTTAAAGTGCAGACCTAACGTCCTTGTTTTGCAGGAAACCAAGCTCGAGTCTCTGGAAATGTCATTCCTTAGAAAATTTTGGGGCTCTGGCCCTACAGACTATGCTTTCTCTCCCTCTAATGGCCGTTTTGGTGGCCTTGTTCTATTTGGGACCCCTAAGTTATTTCGGGGTACATTTTGAAACTTTCTTTTCGCTTTATTGTTGTATATTTCTGTGGCTCTGATGGCTTTTTGTGGTATTTGACTAATGCTTATGGCTCGAATGCTCCGGGAGAGAAAGAGGAGTTTCTTAACTCCTTATCAGCCATTGTTTCCAGGGTGGGTATTCCTTGGTGTGGTGCTGGGGATTTCAACATGGTTCGGGGAGGTCACAAAGTTCTATCTCAGGCTGTGTTATCCCCAACAATGTATTACTCATGCTTTCCTTGACTATGATATTTTGGGCATTACTTTAACGTGGTCCAATAACTCAGCCAATGACCTGAAAATGTTCAAGCTGGATTATTTTCTGGTCGTAATCGATTGGGCTGAAAAGTTTCCTAAGGCGTTGGTTAAGGCTTTTCTCCAATATGCTTCTAACCACACTCCTATTCTGCTTGACCCCTTTGGGGTGGCCTTTGAGCCACATCCTATTCGCTTTGAATTAATGTGGTTGGAGGACAAGGCCTTGGTTGAAGTTGTAAAGTCCTCTTGGGCCACTGTTATGCCCCATCGGTAGCCGGGTTTTGTTATATCTAGCAAACTTAAGCTTTTGAAAAATAATTTAAAGGTTTGGGGTAGAACCAAATTCAGGAACTTGGCTGGGAATATAGGCAGACTGGAACAGGAGATCTCTAATCTCAACACTGTTGAGCAATTGATAGGTGGTTTGAACCAAGATCGATTGTCTGACATAAATGCCAAAAAAATGGAGCTTGATAATTTTCTGTTTGTATGAGATATTCTGGTTTCAGAGATCGCGATCTAAATAGGTTAAAGAGGGGGACAACAATACTAAATACTTTCATGCCATTGCTAATTCTCGCCTTAAATTCAATTGTCTTTATGGCTTATCCATGCATGAGGTGGATATAGATAGTCCTTTCGAGGTCTCTAATGCTATTGTTGACCATTTTAGTCACGCTTTTGCTTCTGAACCTAGATTCCCTTTTGACTTAGGAGAGGTGCCTTTTAAGACTCAGTCTCAGGTCTTGGCTATGAGTCTGGAATCTCTTTTTACTATTGGAGAAATTAAACTTGCTATTTTTTGCTTACCTAAGGACAGCCTAAGAAACTGATGGTTTCCCTGTGGATTTTTTCCAAGAGTTTTGGGAGGTTTTTGCAGTCTGATATTATGCGGTGGCTTTTCAGTTTTATAATGATGGCATTGTTTGCCATGCCATAAGTTATACTTTTATCTCTTGAATCCCTAAAAAAGGTTTGATTGCCTCTCTCAAAGACATTCAGCCTATCAGTCCTCTGCCAGGGATTTATAAGATTCTTGCCAAGGTACTGGCCAACCGTCTTCGTGTCATCATCAATGAGGTCATCGACGGTCCCCAAACTGCCTTCATCAATGATCATTTTATTATGGATAGAGTCTTGCTTGCTCAAGAATCTATTCATACCACCGATTGGTATTAAGGGACTTTTGTTAAAAATTGATTTTGAAAAACGACTGTGTGGAATGCGATTTCCTTGACAATATTACGTCTATCATGGGTTTTGGGTTTAAGTGGAGGACTTGAATCATGGGTTGTATTTCTTTCAGCCCATTTCTCTATTCTTGTGAATGGCAAAGCTAATGGATATTTTCGGGCTTTTAGAGGCCTGAAACAGGGTGATCTCTTATCTCCTTTCTTTTTTACAATCGTTAGTGAGGCCTTCAGCAAGTTGTTCCAAGGCCTGGTGGATTCCAATCAGATTACAGACCTTTCGGCTTGGCCTAACGGATTGGTCATTAGCCATCTTCAATATGCAGATGATACTTTGATACTCTAAGGTACATAATACATGGCTTTTCCTAAAGTTTTATGAACTGATCTCAGGAGCCCGAGTTAATCTTGATAAGTCCAAACTCTTGGGTATTAATTGCTCTGCCAATGAGGTTCAGTGTAGGGCAGCTTGAATGTGATAGTGACAACTTTCCTATGAAGTATCTTAGTTTGCCACTTCTTAATATGAGTGCCCCAAGATCTTTATGGGATCCCCTTATTCAGAGGGCCCAATCAAAGTTTGATGGTTGGATAACTCGATATTTATCCTTTGCAGGCATAATTACTCTTATTAATGCTACCCTGTCAAATATTCATATTTATTATCTTTCTCTTTTTAGGCCCCGGCGGCAATTATTGCCAAAATCGAACCACTCATGCGCAATATCTAATGGAGTGGTTGCCAATCGAAGATGAAGTTCCATCTGGTCAAGTGGGACTTTTTCTGTCAACCAAAAAATGTGGGAGGCCTTGGCAATGTATTAGACCGGTCAATGACTCTCTACTTACCAAATGGTGGTGATGGCTGCAAGCTCATGGTGATCAACTTTAAGCCAGTCATCATTGGAAAATATGGAAAAGACCTGGATGGCCCCTATACGAGGAGGTGGTCGAGATCTACAAAACTCTATATGGTGTGGAGAGGCATCCAAGGTGTTAAATCTATTTTCCTAGCCTACTCCAGATTGCTTGTGGGTGATGGTCATCTTACCAAATTTTGACAAGCTAAATGACTGGGAGAATACCCCATTAAGGTGGTGTATCCAGACCTTTACCTCAAGGCCACTCAAAAAGGAGCTATGATGGTTGATATTGTCTCGCTGATTGATGATACATTAGTCTAGAACATTACCTTATTCTCCAGAAGGGTCAACAGTTTGGTTGAAAGTCAGTTTGGGACATTAATGAATAGCATGTATTTTTTTTGTTTCTCTCATTGGAAACAAGATAGATTGATTTGGAGCCTTGATACTAGGGGCTGTTTTCCACCTCTTCTCTTTACAAGGAGATTGGAAGAGATAGATATTTTGAAGGAAAAATGTTTCTAGTGAAATTTTGGAGATGCAAGGCTCTGGCGCATGTTAGATCATTCCTTTGGCTTTTAGCTTACAAAAAAGACTTCTGACGATTGATCTACTCAGACGTAGAGGGATGATTTTAATGAATGTATGCCTCTTTTGTAAAGAGGACGAAGAGAATATTGACCATGTGCTCCTTAGATGCCCTTTACTACTTCATTTTGGGCTTGGTTGTTCAGTATGAGTGGCTGGAATGGGCCGTGGTCCCAGGATGCCCTCTTGTTTATGCATCAAGTTTGGAATCCCTCTTTCTCTTCAATGCGACTGCATCTCTAGAGAATTAGGGTTGCAACATTACTATGGAAGCTATGGACAGAATGCAACTTCCGAACTTTTAAGGGCATCTCGAGCGATGTCAACTCTTTGAAGATTGTTATTTAGCGTTAGGCAGCCTCATGGGCCTTTGTCGTCCTCCCTCTCTCTGTTGTGTCTAATCTATCTCTATTCGCTCATTTTCGTGATATCATCAAGCTCAAGAAGTGTCGTCCGCTGACTCGCTGCGTCTGGGCCAAACCTCTGATTGGATGGTTTAAGTTGAACTTCGATGGCAGCGTATGTGGTAACCGCTCGGGTGGAGGAGTGCTACTATGAGATCACCAAGGAGAAATTTTTTTGTCCCTTTCGGAGAGACTACATTTATGTGAGGTCAATAAAGCATAGCTGTTTGTACTTAAGATGGGGGTGCTTCGTCTTGACACTTTGTTTTCCAAGATCATTCTGGAAGGTGATTCAGCTAATGTTATTAGCTGGTGTTTGGGTAGGTGCCTTGATCTCGCCTCCCCAGATCTAGGTGATCAGGTGACATTGTCTCGGGTTCGAAAAACCCCGGACTTGATATCGCTCTCTCGAGAACCTTGTTTAAGAACAAGGGGAGGTATCCAACTAGTGATAGAGGAATTTTGGATGTGAGCTGGGGACCAACCTCACCTGGGTCTGTGACTTACCTGGACTCGCGTAGGTGCCCTCTTAGATCACGACGAAAAGCCCCCCATCTGCTTTAGCTGGGTCAAAATCGCCTCCCTTGACCTGCACTCTTCTTGTTTTTATACACAACACTACTATGATTAATTTACAAGACAAGTGGGCCGAAGGGCCCACCCATGTCTTAGGCCAATGCACATTCGTATGGCTAGGAATGTGAGGGGTTAGAGTGATAAAGTGGAAGGTTCGAACAAAAGTCGACGAGACCAGCTTGATAGCCGAACAGTGACCGACTCGGAGTGGTAGCAAGATGGGCATAGTACTCAGGACCAGCGTGACGACAATACTACTTGAAATTGAGGCCAATATGGCAGTGCTAAGCTAGGTCAAACCTCGATCAAGTGAGAAGAGGAGAGAATGGAGAGAAAGCACGAGACGACGAAGGGATAGGGTCCTGTCGGCGCTAGACGTCGCCACCCACGACTATGGGGTAGCAGTATCACGGCCCTTGGACGTCGCTAGACATTATTGCTCATGGTTTGAGTAGGAACAAGGAGCTACAGACGACGCTAGGCATCGTCGTCGGCAACATAAGAAGGCAGCGCGCCTTTGCACGGGCAGCAATAGCTTCTCGTGAGGCACGCGGCGATAGCCATTTGCGAAGCGAGTGGCGATAGTTCTCATGTGGTGCACGACGATAGACGTGTGACGTAGGAGGGACGACGATGAGCAGCGAACGCATGAAGGAGGCTCGCAGACGGCGATAGGCACCGCACACACAAAAGAAGCTCGTGGACGGCGATAGGTGTCAAGCACATGAAGGAGGCTCGCAGACGACAATAGGCACCGCGCACGCCAAGGAAGCTTGCGGACGCGATAGATATTGTCGAGACCTCTCACGGGCAGCGATAGGGATCGCTGCCTGCGATAAGCACGCAATAAGGGGAGACCCCTGCGAGCGACAATGAGTTTCGCTGTCTGCGCTCTTCACTGAGGCGTCGAGGATATGTCTACGGATGACAATGAGCAGCGTCGTCTACAAACCTTGTTAAGGGACAGAGATAGACAAACATAAGGAGAAGGAGGCTCACACATGGCGCTGCCATCGCCATGCGCGACCTGTGAGACCACAGTAGAGGCATGCACGACACTGCCACTGCCATGTATGGCCTCTGAAGGGAGCTCAAACAGAAAAGAGGAAGAAGAAGAGGAAGAGAGAGAAGAAGAAAAGAAAAAGAAGAGAGAGAACCTTGAGGTATCGGTCCAATAGTTTCTCTCTCTTAAAGTGACCCAATAATGAGAAGAAAGAGAAACTATATTAAGTAAAAACTCTCTTTTGTAAAGAGTTCCAGCCTTTTTGTGTACATTGATGGTATGCTATATATAAATTGTGCCCATACATGGTTGGATGATCAAAAGTAACCCTAATTGTTGGAAATTAAGATTAAAATAAATTAAAAGAAATTAAAAAATAGGGTGTAAAATGATAAATTTGCCCCTTCCTAACAAGTTGTGGATTCCAGAACAGTCATTGTGTTGCCCTAGAACGTGTATGATTTTTCATGGATGATCTGGGGTCATTCCGATGTCCATTTGATCGAAAGATGATTGTTTTCTTGTAGGGCTCGGTATGACGATCGATTTCATACCAACTTCGAGTCATAGATCGTGTTTTTAGGGTACGATCATGTGACTTGAAATTTGAATGAATATTGAAACTTCGGATCGATAGTGTGCTCGTTCCTTGATGTTTTTCTATGATTTCTTCGTTGGATCATACTGAGCATGTCGTCACGATCGCGAGGCAAAAAATGTAGCTCGATTTAGTGCCCAGATGAGGATTTTGCAACTTTGGAATTTTGGTCGGAATCTGCAATTTGGGCGACGGAATTTGCAGTCACTTCGTTGGCTTCGTATGCAGAATCCGACCGTTCAACATGTACGGGGTTCGGGTCAGAGATAGCCCGAAACCTTGCTCACGCGATGTAATCTGTTTTGCATTGATCGGGCTTGCGACAGGCGTGATTTGGCTGCTTGAGCGAGGGTACGACGCTGCTGATTGTCTTGCACTTTCTTCATGATCAGCAACTTCTCTCTAGCTTTTCTACGCGTTCGGGCGTCGTCACGGCGTGTGCCACATATCGAAACACTCATCTCAATGAGACAAACACGTTCGAACAAGTTTGAATGCGATCCGATCTCGGACGAAGAAGATATAAGTGTCGCAAGTCACTGTTCGTGACTATGCCTTTAATGGAGCCTAGTTGCAGGGTGGCCGCACGAGAGCAACGTGCAGCTCTCCCTGTTTCGCTCTTTTGCCTATAATTTCTTCTTGGGATGTCCGTTTAGGCTGAAATTTGACCCCTGGGGGTTTTTAATCATGTCGGATCCAATGGCGGTAGTCCCATAATAAATTGAGATATTGAAAATATAACTCTAGTTATAGCGTCCGTTTCAGGGTGCTAGACGCTGATTCCGTCAGAGCTGTTTCTCAGTCTGCACTGCCTTAGACTTGTCGGATTGCGACGAAACTTGGCAAGAAGCTTTTGAGAGTTCTTATGAAGATCTTGACTAGTTTTGAGGCTATTTTGAAACTATCGAGATTTCCATTGTTTGCTAGGTTTTTATTGAGCAGGAGCCCCAGGATGATGAAAAATATCTTCCAACAGTGTCCACAATTGACTCTTGTTCCTTGGAGACTTAGTGATGCCATAGATGAAATCCTTTGAACTCTGTGGGATCAGGAATTCTCTTTCAACCTTATTCGTAGACGTGCTAATTCAGAGGCCGACCCTTTAGCTACTTTGGCCTCAGCTCCATAGCAACGTCCTTCTTCTTTAGGGCCTTCTTTGTTGATTTTTCTCCTTCCTGCTTTGTTTTTTTTTTCTTTCTTAAAGAGTATCACCATTTCTCAAAAACAATTGGGCGAATCCGCTCGAACTCACCTGAGTAACTCGGGCTCATTCCTTGAGTTGGATGTCCAACATAGGGATTTTTAAAAAAGTGGAAAAAAAATTATAAAAAATTATAAAATATAAAAATTCTATTTGTAACATTTTATTCTATGTACTCTATCAAGTTGGCAAATATTGGAAAGCATTTTGGCTATGAATACTTATTTTCATGTTTTTCGATCTTTTGAGATTATTTTAAAAATACCCTCAGTCACAAATTAATTTTTGAAATCTATATTTACACTTTCCTTTTTAAGTTTTGTTAACATATTTTTTGCTTAGCTGGTAGCTGCCCGACTTGCTCTGGTTACTCGGATCAGTTCCGGGTTAGCTGGACCCAGGTGATGGCCAGTTTTTGTGGCCGGATCGTGCAATTGAACAATGGCTGTTAGCTTTACCGTGAGTTCATACCATCTTGATTGTTATTAATTTTCTCTTTTTTTGCCCCAAATTTGATGTTTCAAACATGAAACCACTAAACTTTTTATTTTTTTTTCATTTTTGGCATATGTGGGGTGGTGTAATGTCAATGGCCATTTGTAAAGAGGTCCAATAACGGCAACATTGAACTGCCCTGAAATTTTGGCCTACTCTTTTTTATAATATGATCCAATGTCACAAACATCAGACCACCACTTTCCACCAACCTGGAGCAAAGAGAGGTGGAATGGGACCTTCTTGCTAAATAGGACGACAGCTTGTGAAACATGCGAAATATGGCTAAGACAACAACAAATTGCATTATTTACTAAGGTACATCCAAAGATGGAAGCTATAGATAAGTATAAGCCTTTCTTGGATGGTTTTCAAACACTCGTAGCTTGGTAGGCCACATTACCCTAGGGGTAAGGGTGGTCACCTAAAGTACCATGTGGATGTATATCATCATGACATTGTTTTTTGCCAGTAATCAAGCATAATCTAAACAAATTTTTGATAAACGAAAAGGAAATATATGTTAAAGAAATCAATTGTCTAATGAAGAAAAGTAAAAAATATATACAGGTCAGAAAATGCTTGCAGTATTACCACGTGGTCCATCTTTTTTTTTTGCTAATATTACCTTAGGGTCTTTTTGTTTGTGGTTTTTATTATTTTGGTTTGCTCCAGATTTGATGTTAGCAACATAGTACAGGTCATATTTTTTCATCTTTTCCAATTTTAGTTCTCTCTAGAGTGGTATGAGAATACTAAAATTGAACATCTGCATGTGGGGTATTCTATATTAACAACATCAAACCACTCTCATATTATATGAGAATGGGTTTGAGGTGTAGTACCATTTGTGCCCCAACTAAGATCTAGGCTTCAATTCTTACCTAATACATTAAAATACCACTAACGATGTAAAAAACGAGTAGGAGCTCGTCACCCCCACTGAATTACCCAAAAAAAAACTACTCTCATGTTATATGTCACAATGCAGCTACTAATAAAAAGTTAATCACTATGCACATTCCCATCAATAGGTTGAGGAAAACCTCAGCCCCATAACTTTCTTCCCATGAAAAAGCATCCAATCTAGAAAGACATCAAAACGCATAGGGATAATTGTAGTATCCATAATGTTCATTTACGCCACAATGATAAGATATATGACTCATAAAAAATGGTATTAAAATTGCAATGGAATAAATGGAACTCAACAGAAATACTGGACTTACCAGAGTACCATGTGGGAAACAGTGGCGACAATGTTGAAACCAGCAATTGTGGGTCGATGGACCACAAATTATATTTAGAGCTCAATGATTCTCCATGGACCACCGAAGAACCTTTTGATGTTGGATGAAATTTTGAAGAGGCTCAATGAAAAATAAAT
>NW_006496517.1:1456624-1472870 GCF_000471905.2 Amborella trichopoda | reverse complement strand
TAATAATAATAATAATAATAATAATAATAATAATAATAATAATAATAATAATAATAATAATAATAATAATAATAATAATAATAATAATAATAATAATAATAATAATAATAATAATAATAATAATAATAATAATAATAATAATAATAATAATAATAATAATAATAATAATAATAATAATAATAATAATAATAATAGGGTGTAGTTTGTATAGAGCCTAGGCTCTAAACAATCAAATTAGAGCAATGTGGTTTCAATACTTAATTTTTTTGTGATGGCCTTAGAATATATTTTTATCTTTATTTATAAAGTTTAAAGCTTCAAAAATAGTGTAGATCAATAGATCTATACAAACTTAGAAATCTTGAAAATTGATGGTCCAAAAATGTTTTACAAAATATACTATTCCAAACCTTGAAATCCATTTTTTCTCACGTCCATGCATCTTGATGTAGAGATGATCAATTTGAGGATATTTAGGGATCGAAACAACCTCTTCTAGTGAAATTTTTGAGGTAGGCTCTATTTTGATTGTTTAGAGCCTTGGCTCTATATAAACTTTTCCATAATAATAATAGGATAAGTGTACAATGAGACCGTTTGCCTTTGGTACAATGTGGTCACACTTAATTCTGACCATTGGATGTGAAATTCGGTGGTTGCATTTACTCCATTGACCAAACTCAATGTTCAAAAAAAATTTCTTAAACTTTGTGGCACACCGAAACTATTAGATATCACATCGGATGCTATAAGTAATTGCTACCTTCTTGTGTCAAAGATAAATGGTCTCATTGTATACAAGCCCACAACAATAATAATTTGTTGAGAAGAACCACAATGGCTAAGAAACTGAATAATACCTATCCAATGACTGATCTTCATAAGCAATGGCTTTTGCATATAAGTTTCAAGAGACTGATTAATATGCATCCAATGACTGATGTCTATGATAATGTGTGAGGAAAAATGGATGGAGAGATGATCTGATCTAGTAATAAAAAATTATTGTCACCTCAAAATCATTGACTCAGAAGTGGCCGGGTACCGGAACGGTTATCGCGCCCGGTACTGGAATGGTTTCCGTGGAACTTGGATAAGTTTCCTGCTACCCCCTCTTGATGTAGAAAAAAAAGGTAAAATATATTTTATTTTTTCGTAATTTCTTTAATCAAAATCTGACCCACAACCTATTAACTTGTACAAAAGTCAATCCCATTTAAACCTAATTAATTGCTGGCTTGCATATAATTCTTTTTTACTCGGCAACCTTATACAAACCTCACCCATTGAGGTGAGTGGGGATAACTTTTCACCCCCTCGCCCTGGTAGAACTATGGACAAGATTTCATTGGCTATACGCAGGAACTAAACATGTGTTACTGTATGTATGGATTGCCAATCCGGTCCAAACTGATTTTCTGGATGGCCGATCCACCCAGCCAATCTGGTTTTCAAGCAATGCTTTCAATACTAAGGTTTCTCTTAATTTGCGAAAAAAACATTGAGAGGGAAATTATCTTATTTTGGTTTCCCAGATTATAAATATATCACTAGGATGAGCACGTATACCAAAGTCGAGGTCGAGCAAATCCCTCTTGCTCCAGTGGTGCGGTACAAATCCATAAGCATATTAATATTTTCCCTCATAATATAGTTCTTATAAAAATGTAGTGGCAAGCCTTTAAAAAGGGCATGCAGTTTGCATAAAGTTACAACCTTAAACAATCAAATTAAGGTGTACCTTCAAAGTTTGTCATGAGATGTAATTTTGGTGTAAAATATTCATAGGACCATATGAACACTTGAAAATCTATAAACACTTGAAAATCAAGCAAATCTATAAACACTTGAAAATCTTGAAAATGTTCGGTATGGATAATGTGTTGTAAGATGTAGTATTTTTAGGACTTGAAATCTCTGTTTTTCTCCATATCTATACATCAGGACATCGAGATGACCAATTAGATGTTTTTCTAACATCAAGACAATATTCTTTGAAGAATTTTAGTGGTGTACCTTAATTCTGTATTTTTAAAATGTCAACTATAATATCCACTCAGCTCAAAAACCAGTCCAAAGATAGCTGAGAGACCAAAAGCATATCAATCGCATTGTCCCCAAAAACTAATTCTTTCATAAATGAATAAAAAAGAAGATCTAGAATACATGTTTGGAGGGATGTTGTAAGGATCACAAATTTCTGGACTTAAAGACTCTCACGACATTAGAGATAAGTGACAAGGAAGAGGCTAGCGCCGTCTGTGAAAGAGGCTATCGTCAACTGTAAAGGAGACTAGCATCGTATGTGAAAGAGGCTAGGGCCGTCTGTGAAAGAAGCTAACGCCGTTTGTGAAAGAGGCTATCACCGTCTGTGAATGAGGAGCAGCGCCGGCTGAGAAGAGGGAGAGAAGAGCCAGCACCATGTGTGTAGCGTCGACTATGTAACACCATGCGTAAATGCCAGGGGGGAACCTTTTTATATTATGCCTGTATGAGTGCCACTTGTTTGCCTTGTAAGCTACTTGTATGCGATTCCATGACACTTTTACCACATGACACTTGCATAAGCATGAGCACCACATGGTACTTGCATGTCATTTAGCACTTGCGTGAATGACACTTGTTACTTGCATGTTACATCCCCTTTGTGCTTATAAGTACCCCCACCCCATCCATCTCAAGAGTTTTGCACCTTCTCTCTCTCCCCCACATTTTTCCCCCTTTAAACTCCTAGAAATTCCATCCCTTTGTACCTATTGTTGAGAGACTTGAAGAATGAACTGTGTGAAGGTCTGGGATCACCATTGAAGCACAAAGTAAGTAGAATATGCTATTATGTGTTCCATAGTATGAAGTATGACTTTCAAGTATAAAAGTATGACATTTAAGTATGAATTTCTATGAATTAAGCATGAATAAAGTGTGATTTAAGCATGAATAAAATATGGATTAGGCTTGAAGTTAAGCATATATGTTTGTGTTCTGTTGTTCCAGCAATTAGGTCTTCTTTGTATGATAAGTTGGGTACTGTTATCATTCTTGTGAATCTTGAAATTCTGTGGAATGATGCTTGTGTGAGCCTAGTATAAGATATAAAAAGTTTCATGTTGTTATCTTGTATGGATTTGAAGTTATGGGATAGTTTTTGGAATGTCTCATGTTTATACTGTGATTTTCCAGGGAATTTACATGCTTTTGTGATAAGATTTTGACAAAAAAAATTGTATCCAATTGGCCTCAAATCACCACTATTTGAAATGTCTATGAGTCTACTTTGAGTTTGATGTTTATGACTAGTTGAAAGTTTTGATAGTTTGGAAGATATGGTTCGTTTTATGCATGTATGTTAATGTTAGCAAACTGTGATAATTTCCAATAATGTTACTTCTTTTGTACTGAGAGTTTGACTAAGCAATTGGAGTCCAAATGATACAAAATCACTGCCATTGGAAAAATTTATGAGTCTATTTTAATGTTCATGTTTACATCTTGCTCTGATAATTTATTTATGTAAAATTATATTTCAAAATATGCCAGTAGATCACTATGGACAGTTTTGATAAAAAGACATAACTGATGTCTCTGATGTCAAGGGTTTTGACCAACCAAATGAGGTCTGTTTCTTCCAAAGTACTGCCGTTTGAAATATTTTTAGTAAACTTGAGATCCATGTTTAGCACATGTCGAAATTCTCCCTAATTTGAGAATTATATGATTAATTGTAATAATATGTCACTGTGGACAGCTTTTATAAAATTCAGAATTCATGCCTTTGTCGCCACGGATTTTGACTGACAAAAAGAGGTCATTTTTCTTCCAAACCACTGCTTTTTTAACGGTTCATGAGTAAGCTTAAATTCACATGTTGAGTAAGCTTAAATTCACATGTTGAGTACTTTTTGGAATTTCTTCTTGATTGTGAGTTATGAAGTAAATTTTAAAGACATATCACTGCCTTCACTGCATAGCAGATTTCAGATGAAATGTCTCCATTCTTTTGAACTTTTGAGGGGTCAAATAAGGTCCAATTATTTTCAAACCACCCCGATTTGAAGGATAGGTGTGTTTAGTACAAAAAAATTGGTTTTGGAACCATCTTCAAACTTTAAATGGTCCAAGGGTTACGACCCTAATGGTAAGTGCACGTCATTGCCGTTGATGGCAGGAACTGAACGGTAAGGCTTGACTGAAATAATGTTACTGTTATTACGGTATTGTCATTGTGACACTATTAAAATGTGATGTGCCACTACCAAAATGTGATACTGCTGCTATCATGATGAGATACTGATATCGTCCTAATGTGATACTGTGTTGTTTATGTGTTACGTCAATGGGTACCTACTGTGTAAATGATGGTGTCGTGTTGCTTATGTGTTATATGAATGGGTACTACTGTGTGAATGATGGTATCGTGCTGCTTATATATTATGCGAATGGGTACCTACTGTGTGAATGATGGTACCATGTTGCTGATGTATTATGTGAATGGGTACCTACTGTGTAAATGATGGTATTGTGCTGCTTATGTGTTATACGAATGGGTACCTACTGTGTGAATGATGGTACGGTGCTGCTGATGTATTATGTGAATGGGTACCTACTGTATGAATGATGGTACCGTGTTGCTTATGCATTATGCGAATGGGTACCTATTGTGTGAATGATAGTACCGCGCTGCTTGTATGATATGCGAATGGGCACCTACTGTGTGAATGATAGTACTGGCAGCTAAGATCTTTCCCTAACTCCTCATGATAGGACGAGAGTCAAGATGTGAATGTGAATATTTGAGAAGGTCGCACGCCCCAGATCTATATGGGCATTATGCAATGGGTCACCCTTTTGTAGTTAGATATTGTGATACTGTGACTGTTATGTGATTACTTGGCATGCTTTGAGCGTATCATATGGCCAAGACTGACACCAGTGAATTGCGCACGAGGTGATATGTGACTTCCTGGCAATGCCTTGTGCAAATTGCATCGCCCGCAATGCGTAGTCGCCTGAATTATGTAATTGACTCGGGATGTGTGATTGACCTGAGTTATGAGATTGACCTGAGATATGATTTACCTGAGTTATATGATCGATTTGCGAGATATGGGATTGGCCTGCTAGATAGGGCTAGAGAGTGGGTTGTGTCTGTTGATTTTTGTTATGCTCTCTTGTTTGTGTTGATCTGTTGAATCTGATAGATTGGTAGTGTATATGATACCTGGCATCTTATATTGTGCCTGCTCTACCATAAAAAGCATCATCCTATAATTGTGATATAATTATGACGCATGACTCTTGTTTTATGAGCATGGCCTAGAACCTTGATCTATGTTGTGTGATAATATTCATAGGCAGGGAAGCATGATATTGTGATCTACGTATTGGGCTTTTTAACTTATTCATTTGCTTCCACCCTTGTAGATTAATGGTTGCAGGTCAAAAACAGGCGGGCGGTGATCGTGTTTGTGGACTGAAGGTCAGCGCTAGACTAGAAGATCTCCTTGTTTTTGTTGGTGTCAGTTGGCCGTCGGCTGTACTGTGTTGTTTGTGAAGCTTTGTATTTTTTTTAATAGGCTTTGGTGCCTTCGATGAATTGTAATATTCTAGATATTGTTTATGACCTTGAAGACTGTATATGGATATGAAATGGTTCTAATTTATTCAGTTTTCAGTGCTTGGTGGAATATATTTATTTTATTTATCGTGGTTTGCTTTGATTCCGTACTTTTAAAACTTGTTGATGCCACTCCCACCTGAGTGACGTACGCGACTTCTGTGATTGCTATCCCGCGCTCTGACGCTCTCCGATATGGGACGGTAGGGCTCAAGAGGCGGGGTCGTGATCTCTCCCTCTCCTCTTTTCACTCCTCTCCCTCTCCACGCACTCTCCTTTCTCTCCGTATGCACCAACTTTGTCTATTTAATAATTTGTTATCATTATATAATTATTTATTATAATTTTATTAGTGGAGATTATAATAATTACATTGTATAATCAATTAATGATAATTACATAAAGATATATCCCATGTGAATTTCCTTATTTTTGGAGATACTTTTGGTCCGCATTACAAATGTGATAAGTATATGTATATGAATGATATTAAGGGTGTGGTTTCTATAAGGCCGAGGATCTAAACCATCAAAGTAATGTGCACTTTCAAATAGTGTCGAAAGATATTGTTTCAATTTTGGAAATCTTTGTGTTGGCCTAAAATATTATTTTCATAACTAATTATAAAATTTAGAGTTTAAAAAATAGTCGAGCAGATTTATAAACACTTGAAAATCTTAAAAATTGATGGTCCAAAAATACATTACAAGATTCACTATTTCCAAGACTTGAAATCCATTTTTTTGTCATGTCGGTACATCTTGAGGTTGAGATGATCAATTTGAGGAATTTTGGGTATTGAAACAACCTCTTCTAATGAATTTTTGTGGTGCACCCTAATTTGATTGTCTAGAGCCTCACACTTATACAAATTTTTTCTAATAATAATCATACTTTGATAATTATAAAAATATAATAGTTCGCTTAGTATAATGATATTAAATATAGATTGAATAGTTATAAATACAATAATTATGTTATACTATTAAAAGATTAAATTAATATTAATCGATATTTTTGGGTACTTCATATTAATCTATTTTAACAGTACAAGAATAATTATACTAAGAATAATATTTAAACTAATACATAAATAATTTACTCATTTCGCTAAGTTTATGTCTAATATTCAATCAAATAGTACTTCAATCACTTTTGTTTGTTTGTGAAAAGTATTTCATCTCTCCCTTTATTTTCTCGACAAATGTGAGAATGTTTATTTTGTTGTAAAATTAGTTTAATTCTTATTTCATTCTATGTTTTCATGTTACTGCAAGATTTAAATCTTCTTCTTGCTTTGAATCAAGTTATGAAACTGTTTGAAACATTCGAAGACGGAAACGTTTTGAGAAGTCAATGCACACCGTCATCCACAATGAAAACAAAAGACTACCAGAAATAGAGATTTTATAAATTTAATGCATACATTTTAAAAACACCTGCAATACAGGTGCATGCTCCTAGTTCATAGGACACGGTAAAAACTCAAACAGTGTGCATTCACATTGGCTATGAAATCAGCCAAAATTTAATCCAAGCCATTGGATTACATAATCAATTTACTAGTAGACTAACAAAACAATGAATGGGTGATATATCGGGAAGAGCGGCGAACCCTCTCTATTCAAATATGGAAAATTGTTTCACGCGGGCTGGACCGCATTTTTACAATATGCAGTCTCAAGGTATAAAGCATCCATCTTAAAGATGGATGTAAATAGGTGGTGTATCTAAGAACAATTTAAACTAACGGTCCAAATATTTTTTTAATAGAATTACTATTTCTAAATTTTAAATTTTTTCATATTCATGATCCTTAAAAATGCATGATTACCTGTACTTCAAATGAATCCATCTCACAATAAACTTTTAAGAGGTGACTCATTTCTACATAGATTCATTCCGTTCTTTTCTTAACATGTACCTCACTATGCACACATTGGGTAGACAAAGGGTCTTTCACCTGGCTTGGTCAGTCCGGCCCTGAAAACTAGGGCCTGAGCCACAAAATGTGGCTCAAAGCTAGGCTGCAACTGGGCCACCATGGCCCGAGGGCCAAACCAAGCAGGATCAAGGCTGCAGCCATGACAGGGCTGCCCAAGCCCAAGCCCAAGCCCGCTCAACTTTTTATTTCCATGTTTTTTTCCCTTTTTTTTCGAGTGTACTGGCATGACCCTGCCAAGAACTCTCTGGGCCAGAACAAGCTCGAACCAGCCCTATTGGGACCGGGGCTAGGCACTAGCCTGGCATGGTCTGTTGCCACCCCTATGGACGCGCATCAAGTACAGCACGTGAGGATGCAGTCATAAAGGAAAGAAAACACAACCAATTCGATCCTATCCACAATAGAACCCCTAGAACAACACATGTACCGAACATTCCTTCTCTTGAAGATTGGATTATTACAGGTACCCTTGGCCTTATCTTATATCGTCAGATATAAGAGGCCCTCTCATTTGAAACGTTATCATGGGGACAGAGAGGAACTCCCTCGAAAAAAAATCGCTGGATAATGGAGGGAAAGATGCCGAGGAATATACAGTATTGACAGGAAGTCCCAATTTTCAAAAAACTAAACTCCATTCAATCCACTACAATTCCCCATAAGCAAACTTTGCCTCGCTATTCAGATTAATGGAAAACAGACCGAAAGTCTTTTAAATCACTCACTAAACTCCAACTCTGGAGTCAGTCGGTCCCACCAAAAAAACGAATCGAGCTAAAAAAAATATATATGTATTTAAAGACTATAATGTTCATTTACTCCCTCGAATAATACACCACTTTGGATTGATTTTAGTACTCCAAATTATTGGGATATAACCTTTTCAAACTATAAAATTATCGATAAAAAATCTTTTCTCACTGTACCCTCTGAAAAAAAAATCTTTCGGATCGAATAGAGGCCATTCAATATTTAGTTGGTAAGATATGAGTGTTAAAAATTTGAATTTAAATTTTTGTTGAGCAAACCATGTCATGGAATACGTGCCCATGAATTAACTCCCGCCCCACTGTGTCCCTGTCATCCTCCGCCGCAAAGGAAAAAGGCAAATACACCGTTGCAAATACAGCCAATAATGTCCCCAAGTGGAAGGAGAAGGCCCTCGAAAGTCCCTGTACTACCAAGGGCAAATCCGGTAACAAATATTAATTCATTGCATTCTCTCTGCTTGGAGAGGGGTGAAGGAAACAACTTGCGTTTTGTCATTTGATGCAAAGGGGGGGGGGTGAAGGAATCAACTTGCGTTTTGTCATTTGATGCAAAGGGGGGGGGGGAAGGAATCAACTTGCGTTTTGTCATTTGATGCAAAGGGGGGGGGAACGTCCCTCGTGTTCTACGCCCTTCTCTCATCTTCAATTCAATGCAAGCCCACCCACCGTTTCCAAATTGGAAAACCACTTTCTCTCGCTCTTTTTGTTCCAAATCAGAGATACAAAAACCACCCTTTCTTCTCTTCAAGCAATGATCAACAAAAACTTACACCCCTCCAAAATGCAAAGACGGATCTGTCCCCGCACCATCACCAAGAAAATGAGATTCCCCCATTTCTTTTCCAGCAGCACCGCCACCAAAAAAATGAAACTCCCCAGTTTCTTTTCCCGCACTAATGCACGGACAACCATGAGAAACCCCCCCTTATAAAACCCCCAACGTGGGTAAGCTAAAAGCCCCTCAAACCACCCAAAATAACGGGGCAGTAGCAGAAGGAAGAAATGAGCAGGACCCGCAAGGAAGAAGATCCCTTCAAACGTTTCTTTGAAGAATGGATCGCCGAGCAAGAACGCCAACTCCACGAGCTCATGGCAGCTTCTCACGCCCACATCAATGAAAAAACCCTCCGCTCCCTGATCGAGCGCGTCATGGCCCACTATGAGGCGTACTATGATGCCAAATCCAAAGCAGCAAAGGAGAACATAGTGGGCATGTTCTCGCCCACTTGGACCAGCAAGCTCGAGAACGCCTTCCTCTGGATTGCAGGCTGGCGCCCTGCCATGGTTTTCCGCCTACTTTATGCAAAGGCTGGCCTACAGCTGGACTCTGACCTTGCAGATTTGTTGCAGGGCCTAAGCCGTCGGAATTTGGCCGACCTCTCGCCCTCACAATTAATGGCAGTTAACGAGCTTCAGATGAAAACAATCAAGGAGGAGGAGGAGATCAGCAGGAAGATGGCCAAGTTACAAGAGGGGGTGGCTGACCAGCCTTTGGTGGGATTGGTTCAGATGGTGAATGCAGAAGAGGATGGGGTGGAAGCGGCATTGGAAGAGCAGGAAGAGGGGCTCGAGAGGGTGCTGGAGTGTGCTGACCGGCTGAGACTGGAAACACTCAAGAGCGTGGTTGGGGTACTCAACCTAATACAGGCTGTCGATTTGCTGGTGGCCGCAGCACAGTTACACTTGAAGATACATGAATGGGGGATGAAGAGGGACGGGAACCTCAACCACCACGACTTGACAGCAGCACCTGAGACTGGAAAGCCCTAGATGGACTCCAGCTTGTTGTATTCAGTGTAGCTATATCATTAGTAGCGGCCACCACTTAGTTTCCTAGCTAGTAGTTACATCTCTCTCTCTAGATTGTTACATAGCATCGTCTCGGCTGGACTAGGAGTCTATAGGTCCACCTGGTGCTCTCTTTGCATTTTACTTTAAAGAAGCTATATTGTATTTTTTTTTTAGTAGTTGCTGACTTCAGTGAAACATAAGGTTCCGTTCCTAGGTATGTATTTACAATTTTATATACGTGTACAAGAATGACCGCCTCTGTTAGCTCGGAGCTATATAGTAATCAATAGTTGTTGACTTTGGTGGAAGTATTGGACAAAATCTCAGCTCAAACAAAATAGCTTCTCTCTCTTTCTCTCGGTTTGGGAACCTCAACCAACTTCAATCTTGGATGTGAGCACTGGAGGTTCAAACCACTGAGCTAAGAATAAAGTCAAGATTCTACACTTGAAAAAGGGCAAAAAACTTATGATTATCTTTCTCAATTAGTTTGGGTGGATGGCATTTAGATGCGAAAGATACGACGCACATCTGAGAGGGTACGGATAAAAGCCAAACAAACGTACAGAGCTGGAAAAAAAAAGAGAAAAATATATAAATATATATATATTTGTCAAAAAAAAAAAAAACAAACGTACACAGCAGTCTCCTGCCGTGCATGTAGTAATTTTAACATTAATCACATAAGTGCCTCCAAATCACTTTGATTCCTAAAAAAAATAAAGAATAACATGCACTACCAAGCTAACGATCTTTAGAATCCAAACAATTTTAACAGCAGGTTAACTACTTTTTACAAATAGGATTAGGACCACAAAGGCAATGGCGAGAGCTTATGGTGCTAACTGGGCCTTCGAGATCCAAAGGCAACAGCATTAAGCATGCTAACCTCCAACTCAAAGTTTACTCAGAAACTCGGTTACCTAATGAGTCAACCATGATAATGACAAGATAATTTGAAACTGATGAATAGAGGGAACCTTATCCCTGAAGGAATCTATGTGAAAAGAGAGATTTTACACTATAACCAAAGATTTCCCAACAACTTACCAGTACATTATAACCAAAGGCAAATGCCCATCTCATCCGTTATAATGGACTCATACATTTAAATCATATCCATGACAATTCCAGTCCTAGATATAAGACTGCCTAGAAAAACAACAATATATTGCCCATCAAGAAATACGTAATCCAAATTTCTCCTTATCCCTTCACTTCCCAAGATTTTAACACCTGAGAAGACTCACATTTCAGTAACCAGCTGTTACACCCTAGTGCTTGTAGATGTGGAGGACAGGGGAAGAACTCCACCATGGTTGGGAGGAGCTCAACACGTAAAGAGATGATAGTGGCAAACAATAATTCTTACTCTGTAATCCTGTCCAGCTAAATAACAAGAACCATGGCAGAGGGCAGCCACAAACACTATGAAAGCATCCTTCTGAAAAATGCACATACAGGTACCACCAGGTAGCGTACCATTGACTCCCAAAGGTTTTTAATATGCATTCTCCTTCCTAAGAATGGTATCTAAGCAACAAGAACAACATTCAGTGTAAACTATATACAAAATGTTAAAAGAAAAAATAGGGGTATAATCACGTCGGAGAACAAATAACAGTGCACAAAAACTCACATAGGATGCACAGGTTTTCTTTTGCCATCTGATTTGTTGAGGAGACTTCACCAAATTATGAAAATAGAAGAAATGAGTATGCATGCAAATGATGACAAGACAATGAGAGAAAACTGCATATACATCAGTGAAACCAGGTTTGAGTCAAAGTATAGCACACTACAAACGGACATTAGAAACTGACTGCAGTTTATTGCAGGACTCGTGCAAGACTGAGCAGTTTAAAAAGACAGACCAACATACTGCATATGACAAACACCTCAACAAGCAAGCAGAGTGTACATTATACCATTATTTCCACTGTGCACCAAAACCACTCGATTCAGCATGCCTTCAGTACTCCATTGTCATTATTTCTTTCCTCGCAGTTTCACTCCAAGAACCCTTTCCAGCTTGGTGATTATCTGTTGGTTTGGGATAGCTTTTCCGGATTCGTATTCTTGAACGACTTGAGGCTTCTCATTAATGAGCTGGCACATGATGGCAATATATGTGAGGCTCATACCATTTCTGGTTTTATCTATAATCATCGAGATCACAATTGGTAACCCACAAACAGCTAGAAAGAAATACCTGTGCAAGTTGCGCCTGGGTGAGTTTTTTCTCCACACGAGCAGCCATGATGTTCTTCTTCAGTTCAGTAGGCACCTTCTCATCTGTGAGAAATACCTTTCAGACGAGTAATATTGAGGACAATTTTTAGCCAAGCAGAACAGCATGAGCTGTCTACATTTATTATATAGATATATGACCCCACATCTTCCAACTTCTTGTAAGCATTAAGAGGTATGGATGGGTAGCAAATTGCCAACACATGTGCATAATATTGAGAACAAAATGAATACAATTATTATATCGAGAGATGACCCCACATCTTACAACAACTTGTAAGCACTAAGAGGTATGGATGGGTAACCGAAATAGCAAATTGGCAACACAGGTGCTTATTATTAAGAACAAAATGAACTTTGAGTGTTTCATATGACAAGTCTTAGCTTGCCACATGTCACGAGCATCTGAATGATGGGAGACAATAGCTGAATATTGAAATTCCAGATAAAAAAATGACGATAATAATACTACAAAGTAGAAAATAAAAAACACGAACTGAAAATGTGTATCCCTATGATCCACAAACACTTCAAAATGGGTACCATATCCATGTCAGATAGTTTAAAAATACATGTAACGTCACACAAAAGGGGAGGAAAAAGAACCTGATGTTCCAGCCATGTTCAGAGACATTCGTACAAAACTAATGCATGACATGCATTACTGGGGTAAGTAGGGAACTACTATACGAATACGGAAAACCTCAATTACAGTAACCATCAAATTGCAAAGCTTCGACTTAATGGGGGTTGTGGTCCTCGTCACTTTTCATAGAGGTAGAGAGTTTGACTTGAAGTCAATTCTCTCCTGAAAATACCTGGCACAAGTACATAATCAACGTTCGCTATCATTTAGCCCAAGTTTCACATACAGCAAGTTTGTATATTCAAACTCCTTATCACATGCATACACAACCCTAATGTGGGAGTGAATAATACAATTTCTCTTTCCACTCAGACATTGATACTTAAGAGATACACTGTCATCCACCAGACACCACAGTAAGGAAAAGTAACTGCTCCTCAACCTTGTTGCCTGGTCTCATCTTTCCTTCAGCATCTCGGTCAACATCACGTTTATGCTTCCTAATGAAACAGCATCTTCATCCTGATCACCCAACTTAATACATTAATTTTCATAAAGTTTGTTCAAACAATATTTAGCAAATTGTCAACCAATCTTCCAATGGTCAACTTTAGAAGGACCATATCAAGTAATCAACTATTCCTTTTCCTATAAGTCACATGTCCCCCAAGGGTACAAACTGGCGTCACAATTTACTCTTAAATCATGGAAATCGCTCCAAGTCAAGGTCCATGAAATAATAGCACCCCTAATTCGTTATCTCAGCAATACACCATTCCAACTTAGGACTGACCACCAGACCAGCTATGTCTCTTTATCAGCAACTAAGGCAGCTAGTTTCATTAGAACCCAGTAAATTACGAGTGGATTCTAATAAAAAGATTCCCACGAAAACCTAAACAGATGATCGCAATGGTTCATAGATTTGACTAGACGGTGTGATTACCAACTCAGTTCTTAGATTATTTTCATCCGGTGAGCATTTTGTTTCCTTCAATTTTCCTAGCCAATGTAAAGAGAACTTGGGCTTGGGACTCAATACTCGACCAACCTAACTCAACCTTTGGCTAGTACCAGGCCTTGAGGCTCATCTCATAAGTGTTGAGTCTTCCAAGAATCTGCTAGTATTTCTTCCTTTTTTTACTCTTTCTTTTTTTTTATTTCAAGCAACAGGAAATTAAAATGCGTTTTCACAGTTCCAAACTTCCAGTCACTTTTGACCCCTATGTTCTGCAGGAGACGGGGGCGATTATTTGTTCACTCAACTACACCCCCATTAAAAAAGAAATTAAAAGAAAAAAGATAAGGGAAAGCAATCAATGAGACGATTCCATACAAAAATTACAGAAACCGCAAGTTGTCAGATTTGAAATTGGACAGCTACAATGTACTATTGACCACACAAAGTCTGAGAAAACTTTTCTCAAACTTTTGAGCAGAGGAATGAGACAACCAACCCCTTCAATTCTAATTTTTCACTTCCTGGGTGCAGCGACTTGTGTTTTCCAAAGTAAATGGCCTCATTGCATAAGATCCTTTTCCTATTTCTTAATTTTACTCATCATAGGCTCATTCGCGTCTGAGTCTTATAACCCAGTCACCAGTCATTCCTCAAGCAAGAATTGGTTGTCTTTTTTATTTTTTTTATTTCGACTGCAAATCCATTCAAGGGCTGGAAAACCCCAACCCCTATCTTTTCTGACATAAGAGAGATGCCATCCTTTCAAACCTAGCAACATAAAACCCAATTCTCCTACTATTATAGCTGTTACATATGCAAGTACCCTCAATAACCCATTCTATTTTTTTTATAGTTGACTGTTGTTTTACAATAAAAGTTGTACAGAGAGCACAACAAGCTAAGATAATAGACGGGGAAGAAGAGGGGGAAAAAAACAAAAAATCCTCCGGATTGCTAGAAGCCAGTATCGTTTACCTCAATAACCCATCATTTTATATTTTTTCCAGGGAAGGTGACAGTTATTTTATTAATTAAGATAATAGCATTTACATTGAGAGGTACTAAGATCGCAACCCATAACCAACGAGCAAGAAGAGAAACAGAGAGAGATGGCTCGTTCCCTACCAAGCCATATGCATCAGCTATCTCATTTGCACTGCAAGGGCCATTCGCTAAGTGAACAGGTCGACCATCACACAAACCAAAATATGATGACGTGCTCTCCAATACATTATGACCAGAGGTAGCCAAGGAAGACCTATAACAATTTTGATTCCTTCAAGACAGGCTTTCATCTCAGCTATTGTATTCACATAGTTCTATAGGGCCCAATATGTGAGATCAAATTGGCTCCCTTATCATCCCTCATGACTCCATCCATTCCCTCCAATCCCGTATTATCACGGAAACAACCAAGAAAGTTCAACTTGAAATCACCACGTGTTAATTTTGCCGTGGAACCATAGGAATTTGAAGGGTGAATCTTGACATCACAACTTGGCTCAAAACTACACAACAGATCAGATACATGGATGCCCTGGAAAACAGGAGATGTAAAGGCCCAAGAGATAATTGATCTACAAATCATTTCATGACATCAAAGGATGCTTTCTACCATAGTCAACCGAAATGATTTGGAAACTGAATCAATATAGAAATCGGAAGCGCAGAATTGCCACTGGCTAGGAGTTTCCTGCTTTCAGGATCAATGTCCATACAAGAGGAATTGTGGGGAATGAGATTCCCATTTTTAGGAATTGAGATTCGAGTAAAATAGAAATGAAATCCCTCCATAGATGGAATCGAGATTACTAGCTCTTTGGAATCGAGTTTCCGATCTCGTTGGAATCAACCAACATGAAATTGAGATTCCTTCATTTATGGAATTGAGATTCCGACATCTTTAGAATAGAAAGCGAACTAAGAGGGAAACGAAACATGTCTCAAAGCCATTCGTTGACCGACATGCCATACATACATGCACGTTTACATTATTTTATTATTTCTAACATTTTGGAGTTGCAATATCTCTATTGGATCAATACAATGCATACTTAAATAATTAAGTCGTGAATGTGAACCACCACTTTGGTTTCTATTTTTCCACCCAAAATTATGATGGTTGATTTATGGGATGGACAGCTGTAATTAAATCTCTCTCACCCCACAGATTTCCTAATTATCCTATAGGTTAAGTTGTAGATGAGGCATACCTAGATTAGAATCCAATTCAAAGTAGGACATAGATCTTGTTTCTATTTAAACAAGATTTGAGCCCCTTCTCTCAATACAAGAAGATTCTCTCTCTCTCTCTCTCTCTCTCTCTCTC
>NW_006496517.1:1400394-1447021 GCF_000471905.2 Amborella trichopoda | reverse complement strand
GAGTAGTAGTAGTAGTAGAAGTAGTAGTAGTAGAAGTAGTAGAGTAGAGAGTAGAGAGAGAGAGAGAGAGAGAGAGAGAGAGAGAGAGAGAGAGAGAGAGAGAGAGAGAGAGAGAGAGAGAGAAAGAGAGAGAGAGAGTACATTTCTTGATGGTTTCGACCTCTGCGCCGGATCGACGAGCAGCGTTGACGGCTTTCTCATCTTTCTTAGCAGCGGAGTTTGGAGCTTTTTTGCGGATGACCACGGGCTCCCAGTCCTGCGTTAATGGACCTATGCCTGACATATTTACTATCCTGCAACACAAACACAGTCGAGAGATCGACAGAGAGAGAGACGAGAATGCACAATTCAGTGGGCGCGAGGTGCAGTCACGGCTGTCTTATATACTGGTAGTCTGGTTCTCCAACTGGTGACCCACACGACATCAGCGGCTGGCACGTGCATTTGAAAAAACAATAAACGAGGCAAACAAATCAAGAGATGGGAGATGTAATCTTTGGCTTGATTGGTTAACGAGGGGCTTGTATCTTAAATTAATGGTTAATTATATAAATAATTTTGTATCGTAAAATCAATTAAAACTATTTTTAATTATATAAATAAATAATATATTTAATTATAAATAAATATTATAAAATTAGATAATGTGAAAATACAAAAAAGTTTGTATCTATTGCAATCAAAACTAATCATAATGGTAGGGAAATTTCTCTTTTTTTCTCTTTCTTTTCAATTTTATTTTGGATTTGCAAAATTATAAAGAAATATAGAAAATGAAAAGAATAGAAAAAGAAAACAAAATTGAATAAGTGTTAAAATTTTGAATCCTCTAGAGAAATCTCTGTGTTTAAATTGATTATCAAGAATATACACAGTTTTGTATAAATATACGGCTAATTAGTTATTGATAATGATTAACTAATCTAATCTCATCAAGAGAGATATATACATCAAATATAAGATAAATTAAAATTGAAAGAATTATCCTCAACTATCTCTATCTCTATACTCCCCCTCAAACTGAAGTTGGGTGAACATCATCAGTTTGTGAACGAGATAGTCATGACGATCACGAATCCTTGCCTTGGTAAAGATATCTGCAAGTTGTTGTTGGGAGGTAATATGTAGGAGTGTAACTTCTCTGGCCAAAAATTTTTCACGAATGAAATGCAATCAACTTCCATATCTTTTGTGCGATCATGAAACACTAGATTTGATACAATATGTATGACGCTTATATTATCAGCATACAATAGTGTAGGAGTGCGATAAAGAATATTGAAGTCATGTAAAAGGCTTATCAACCACATAATTTTACTTCAAGCTGAAGACATCGCTCGGTATTCGGCTTCTGTAGCAAATTTAGATACAGTTTGTTGTTTCTTACATTTCTATTATATGAGAGAATCTCCAAAAAAAAACCACCTAGTGGTTGAGCGTCTAGTATCGGGCATCCTGCCCAATCCGCATCAACATAGGCTCGTAATTAGAAAAAAGAGTTAGAAGAGAATAATAGATCTTAATGGTATGTACCACGTAGATACCGAATGATACGATTGACAGCAAAGAGGTGGATACGATGAGAATCAACAAAAAATTGGCTAACGACCTGAACTGCATGAGAAATATCTGGACGAGTCATAATGAGATAAAGTCGACTCCCAACCAGTTCTCTATAAATAGTAGGACCCCGAAGTTTGTCTACATCATTCCTTCTATATTTTACATTCACCTCCATTAATGTATCCACTCGTTTATCATCAAATAAGTTGGCCAGTTTGATCAAGTCTTTAGTGTACTTCTTCTGGTTAACTATGTATCCATTAGGGGAATTACGAATTTCCAGCCAAGAAAATAAGTCAACGGACCCAAATCTTTTATTTTGAATAAGCGACTGAGAATCTCTTTCAAGTGTCTGATATTATCAAGGTTATCTCCTGTGATGAGAATATCATCAACATATAGGAGAAGAATTGTTATTCCTGAAGAACAATGATGCGTAAATAGCGAATAGTCATGAGTACTTTGTTTCAACTCAGCATTCAGAACGACCTGTCGAAATCGTTCAAACCAAGCCCTTGGAGCTTGTTTTAAACTATACAAGGATTTTTTTCAAATGATATACTATAGATTTATCATTGCAATAACCAGGAGGAAGTCACATATATACTGTCTCTTTCAAATGTTCATGGAGAAATGTATTTTTCACATCCATCTGAGATATAGTCCACTGACGAATAGTTGAGAGGGCAATTACGGTTCGTACAGTAGTCATTTTAGCAGCATGAGCAAATGTTTCATCATAGTCTATGCTATACTCATGTTTGTAACTTGAGAAATTAATCATGCTTTATATCGCTCGATCCTTCCACCAGATTTAAGCTTCACAGAAAAGATGCATTTACTTCCAATAATAGATGTGTGAGGAGGACACGATATAAGATCACATGTGTCATTTTTCAATAAGACACTGATTTATGCATCCATTGCCTCTTTCCAACATGACATAGTCACGACTTGCTAGTAGGAGGAAGAAATATCCACTGAATCTAAAAGGGCAAATAATGAACTAGAGAGTAAAAAGATATCTAAGTGTTTAAAATGAACATCAATAATATCAACAGAAGCAAACAAAGTTCTAGGTTGTAATAAAAAATCAAAATCAACAAGGGAGAAGCCATATCGATCAGGTGGGTGAGGTATATGTGAAGAACGTCGTAACTGGGTAGAGCTATCAATAGGATTAGGAAAAGAATCACTTATAGGTAGGACGAAGATTTGACCTTATTCTGGTTGGTGAGATGGAGTAGACGTGGATTGGTTTTGTTGGCCTTGTTGTTGAAGCGCGAAAATGTGTGATGGTTTATCAGTGGAAAAATTTGGAAAGAAAGGAGCATATAACCTTGATGATTTTGCAATTAAAGAGTAATAAAAGATGTTTTCCAAAAAGATGACATTGCGAGAGATACGTATACGACGAGATTTTGGATCATAACATATAAACCCCTTTTGGTCATGACAATAACCCACAAAAACATAAGTGACTGCTTGAACAAAAAAATTTGTTTGTTCATGCTGAGGAAGATGAACAAAACATACATACCAAAAAATATGTAAGAGAGAATAATCAGGATGAGCATGAAATAATGAATAATATGGAGATTGTTTATGTAAAACCAAGGATGGGAGGTGATTTATGAGATAAACAGTTGATGCAGCCTCAACCCAAAAACTATGAGGAATACAAGAGTCATGCATAAGGGTCATCACTACTTTTAAGATATGACGGTTTTTCTTTTTAGCAATATCATTATGTTGTGGAGTGTATGGACAAATTTTCTGTGATTGAATACCCTGTGTTTTTAAAAAGTCTTGAAAATCATTTGATAAGTATTTCTCCCAAGAGTCTGACCGTATTATTTTTACTTTTGTATTAAACTGAGTTGCAATCATCGATAAAAATGTTTTAAAATGAGAAAACACTTTTGATTTATAGCGCACAAAGTATATCAAGGTATACCGTGTACAATCATCAATGAACACAACAAAATACTTATATCTCATTTTGGATAAAGTTAGAGCAGAACCCCACACATCACTATGAGTAAGATGGAAATGTGCAGTTGCTTTATCTACTCGAATTAGAAAGACAAACTTATGCTTTTATTCAAAGAACAACTAATACAAGATTTATTGATAGAATTCAAATCAAGTGCAAACAAAGTATCTAATTTATTTGTATTCAGATGACCAAGTCTCTGATGTCACATATGTCATTGTTTATTGGAAACAGAAAAACCAGAATTCGATGGAGAAATGAAAGAAGCATCATGATTTAGTTTCTCAAACTACAAGGCAAACAAACGACCAATTCTATGCCCCTTCCCTTTCACTCTCCCAGTGCGTTGGTATTGTATTACACAACCAACACAAGAAAATTGAACATTGTAACCATCATCGTCTAGTTGGCCCACAAAGATTAGATTAGCAATTAACTTAGGAACGAAGAAGATATTACGTAATGAAAAAGTGTACCACAAGAGATAGAATAATATTAAGTTATTCCCCATTAGCGGTGAGAATCTGACTATTACCTTGGTATGGTTTAGTAGATGCTGAACTTATATGTACTTCAGTTATATGATTAGACGCACCCGAGTCAATAAACCAAAGGAGATTTACACTAGGTGATAAGTGAGAGTTCATACCAGACAAGCCCATAGCAGAAGAGATAGTCGTAGATATAGAGTTTTGTATCAACTGTTGAATATCATCTGATGTCTGGGACATTGTCGTATTTGGGTCATGAATAGTGCTGGATAAAGGGGTCTCTACCTTTAGTCCCTTGGGAACATCATTAGCAGGTTGGTATGCCTTCTATAAAGGTTGTCGTGTATCTAATGCCCGATTGCCTCTTCGAGAACGATCGTGATATTCTATGATAATATGCCCAACATGTTTACAATAAGTACAAAAAATATTTTTCTTACAATAGGATGCTATATGACCATATTCTTTACACTCAAAACATTGCAACAAAGATGGGTCTTTTTGTGATGGTGTTCCTCTAGCCCGTTGAGCTACAAGTACAAACTCTATATCTTTCTTTTCCTCAATGGTAGCTTGTATCGTGATTCTTGTCTCCTCACTAAGTAATTCACCGAGAATGATATCCATATTGACTAATGTTTCACGATTCAAAATATTGGCTAGAACGATCTCATAGTCTGGTCGCAACTTCATCAAAAATTGCATCACCTTCCTGTCACCATTTATCTCCATTAAGCTCTTAATGGAACAAGCATTAGTGAGAGCCTTCAAGTTGACATATTCATATTATGTCCACAAGTTCATGAAACCAGCATAATATTCCTGAATAGTTTTATCCCCTCGGCTATAAGAAAATATATCATACTCGATTTGAAAGCGTCTTGCAAGATTTGACTGTTGATAAATGTTTTCCAAATATTCCCACATTTCTTTTGCGATATGGAAGCCTCTCATTGGCCTTCCAATATCCAGATATATAGAGATAGTTGACGATAGTTTTTTTAATTTTAATTTATCTTGTATTTGATGTAGATATCTTTCTTGATAAGACAAGATTAGTTAATCATTATCAATAACTGATTAGCCGCCTATTTTATACGGAACTTTGTATATTCTTGACAATCAATCTAAACACAGAGATTTCTCTGGAGGATTCATAATTTTAACATGGTATCAAAACCATTTCTCTCTGTATTTGTGTCAGTTGATCAAACGACTCTCTCCTGCTGGTCTAGAGACTGCTTCAACGGTACTTTCTGCTCTCTCTCTCTCTCGCTAATCATGGACACACTCTTCTTCAATTTATGTATCTGTTTGTTCTCTCTCTCTAATCATATGGGAGTGCTTTGAAGGTACCTTCTCAAATTTCAACTTTCTATCTTTAAAGCCCTTTCACGAGCCTCTATGACTGCTACTCTGTCTTTCTCTCTTCCTCGTTCTTTGTCCCTTTCTTCTTCTATTTCCCTTTCTGTCTCTAGGTTTATCTTATGGTTGTTCTTGGTGGTTGAAGATTGAATCTTTCTTTTGGGGTGTTTATGGTTTTTGGAGTTTGCATTAGAAACCCTACCTCTTGTTGCTTTTTGAGAAAAGGGAAGGGGGAGGGGAATGGTGGTGTAACAACCTTAATTTTTAGAAACGAAAAAAAAAAAAAAACAAAAAGAAGAAAGAGCTCTTTATAATATGATGGTCCATATAGGCATTATGGTCCTTAGGCACCATCACTACTCTTATGCCTTTTTACCCTTCACCTTTTTCTTTCAATTGCCACGTCCTTTGGTGGACGTGGGTGTTAAACATTACACATTTAATGTTAGTACTACATGTATGAGGTGGAGTTTAATAAAGTAATATAATAATAAGTTTTAAGGAGTTAAATAGAAAGACGGTAAGGACTCTCGCTTTAGATAATTTCCTTTTTCGCTCTCTCTCTTACAAACGCAGTGAACTCCTTTTCTCTTTAGCCTAATTTTATCGAAAGTTCCCTCTCAAATATTATAGGTAAGTGACATCATCCTTCTGAAAAATAGCATATTTTTAATAAATAGTGATATTTCCGTCCAAGATTTTTTTTTTATAAGTTGTGTGTAAGTGACCTCATTGTCTTGAAAAATAATCTTTTTAATAAAATTGTGATATTTTATCTATGTTAGAAATTTTAGATATTGTAAAATTATTAGAAATAAATGTGATATTTATGCTTATAGTAAAATTATGAGATTTCCTTCTACTATTTTTTAATATTTAGACATTGTAAAATTCATGTGCAAATGACTGCCTCATTATTTGAAAAACTAATATTTTTACACTTGATTGTAGTATTGCCTATGAAATGATTATCTACAAATTGGCAATTCCATAAATTGTGATAATTCCGTATTTAATTTTGGATTCTCATAAAAGTTCATCTATTGATACTAGACTGTTATCGGGTTAGATTTCAAGAATGTCCTTCAAAATACTACCTTTCAAAAATTATTGCACAAAATGTTTAACTGGCTACTTACAGATATTTCAATGAAAGTGATTGTTATTAAATTGCTTTAAGTGAATTCATGTTAATGATTTCAATGATATTTTGTATATATGATATTACTGTTTTATGATGTTTAAAGAGTTTCAGAGATAATTTGAGCATGAGTGGACCTGTAGGGATCGTTAGGACATATTCGGTTATGCCGGTAGGGACTATTTGGACTCATCCGGGACGCCGATGAGGTATGATTGGACCTACAAGGATTATTAGGATCTATCCGATTACGCCGGTAGGGACTATTTGAACTCATCCAGGACGCCGGTGAGGTATGTTTGGACCTGCAGGGATTGTTTAGACCTATCCGGTAGGGGCTATTTGGACTCATCTGATACGCCGGTGAGGTACGTTTGGACCTACAGGCATTGTTTGGTCCCATCAGAATGCTGATGGCGTATATAGGTGACCTACTTGGGACGCCAATAGGATATGTTGTGAAATCCTTTGAATTATACATCTCACTTAAAATGTTTATATGCATTTCCTTCATTTGGGTTATGGTTAACCGTGGATTTGTGAAAAGTGATATTGTTATTCATAAATGCTTTTGCTCGCAATTCTTCCTCAGGTGGTTTTTAATATACATTCTTCAGAAAATGTTTATATCTTCCAACCATGATTATTTTTAGGACTATAATAATCACTTACTGAGTAGCCAAACTCACCAAACTATGGTAAATATTTTTCAGGGTAATTGCAGTCTCATAGTTAAATGCACATCAGGACCAGCTTGTGAAGAAGATGCAGTCATGTCATAACTAAATTCTCCTTTGTAACTTTTGTTTAATAAAAAAAATTGTTTTGTTATAATATATATTAATAGGAAATTGAATTTTTCTAGTATAAGAATAGTCTGTCGCACCTCGGGACTATTAGAAATCTTGGGGCATGACAGGTGGTCTATAAGGACCATATTTTATCAACACTCTTGAGTTCTGATACAATTTACACATGGCTTTTTAAAAAGGAGATATATTGGCTATAAAACTTGATGTGAAAAAACCATCCTCAACTATCTGTATCTCTACATAAAGGAAACAAAAAATTTGCTTTCAATTTAGGAAACTTTGAAAATTATTTACTTATATTCCTTAGGAAATTTGTTTTTGATTTTGATTTTTGATACAGTATTTTTCCCTTTTTTATAAGATAAACTATGAAACCTATGTAAATGTAAAAAGAAAAAAAAAACTATGAAACCTATGATGCAACTATCTGAATTTTGATGGGAAAGCCCCGTTTCCACTTCTTTGCTTTTCGTATGATTAAAATGAATAACTCTTGATTTATGATGGATATTTGGGAGATTGCATTGATGTTTTTGATGATAAACTTGTCAAGCTTAAAACCATAACCCCATTATACAAAAAGTATTTTTTAGCTTAATATATTATTATAATATCTCAAATAGTATTATTTCTCTTAAAATTGTTTATTAGTTAATTTAATTAACTCACTCTCTCTCTCTCTCTCTCATAGAGGCATTCTATCTACTCAAAATTGTATCTGTTTGAAAACTCTCTCTCAAACATTGAAGATGCGTCATTGCAAAAGGATGATATCACTCCTATAATAGAAATTGCAAAACGTATGAAAAAATAGGAATTAAAAAACATGAATTTGAGAATTAATTAAAACTCTTTTATTTGGTTTTCCCTTATCAACAATTTCTAGCACTAAAAAAAGAAAGGAATCATAGCCTTAAAAACCAACCTGCCTACATACATATTCTAGTTACATGCTCTCAAAAAGAGAGTACATGTCTCCTTGAAGTTAGATGGACAATAAAAAAAAAGAAAAAAAGAAAAAAAGAAAAGAAATTAAAAATAGAATAACAACATAAATGGAAAACGGGTTGATTCAAAATCTAATTTTATTTTTTATTTTTTAGAGATGTGGGCAGACTTTTTATTTCTTTTATCATTTATTTAGGGTTAATTGTTAAAAATAGATTTAATCTAAGTTTTTTGTTTAGTAGATAAAGTCCATCATCTTGGATTGAGTCTATTTTTTTTAGCAAGTCTTTTAATTAAGATAGTATGAGCCCATTATTTTTAGGAAAGACAAGTCATTCTTTAGGTATGTTTTTCGTTTTTTATTTATGAGCTTTTTAGGAAGGTATGATATGTCTTATAATTTAAAATTATGTTTTCTTCATAGGTGGGATAAATACGGTTTTGTAGGAGTGGAGTTGGGCTGGGGGCCACAGTTCTCTCTAGGAAGCTTGTCCTTTAGTTACTATTTAGGAAGGTTTTCAATTAGATGGGGTCTATCCTTTTGGGTTGAAAAGTCCATGGAAAGAATGGAAGAATATGGAAAGAATCTAACATATGTTTATTTTGGTTTTTGGTTATCATTTTAGTTTTTAGTAGGGAATATATTAGGGGTTATCTTTTGAGAATCACGTGAGATAGTGATTTAAATGTATAAAAGAATGAGGTATGCACCATGTAAACGAGAGACTGCATTTTATGAAATAAAGAAATTGATCTTTATAGATAGTGTAGAGAGAGAGAGAGAGAGTGAGTGAGTGGCCTTTTGTGGGTATTTTCTTCCCTCTTGTGCTTATTGGCCCGTAGCTTATAATTTAGAACCGTGTATTTTGTTATTTTTTCTTGTGATTTTTGTTATGATTTTTATTTCTCTCTCTTAAACACGGTTATTTTTGCCGGGTGTTGTTTGCCATAAATTTTATACTACATCACTTGTTTACCCATGTTCTATTACAATGACGGGTATATCTTGACTCTCCTACAGATTAGTACTTTCCATTGTAAATAGAGTTCTTTGTAAGGCAGTTTGTATTTCCACTCTTTGTTGGATTATGAACCCTGGGCGAAGGCAATCCTTCACATTTTGTTTTTAAGATTCCCTAACCTTAGGGTTTTGAGTGTACTCATGCTCATCTTGTACTTTTTTCAGGAGATTGATGATTTGGTCCCTTTGTGGAACCACATCTTTGGCCGGCATTACTATCCTTTAGGTGACCAATGTTTTTATGTTGCGAACTCTGGAGGATTTCCATCCTAGCCTTTATTCTAGAGGCAGCATGCTCTTTTCGTTGGTTAGATTTGTTTACTTTTATAGGAGCTCCCCATAGATTGGTTACCTCTTTGGTTTCCTTATAAATTATAGACCTAGACTTAAGGCAATTCTCATCATTTGATTTATGAAGTTCCTTAGTAATATGGGATTGGGTAAACTTACTTACTGAATTTTTTGGTCGGTTTCTTCCTGTGCCCCAAGGCCATGCCAAGTGATCTTTTTCCTTGGGCATGGATCTTGACTCATTGGCCTTCGCTACAGCTGTTTGTTCTTGACATGACATGGTGGCATCATCTAGGTTTTAAGTGACGGAGACGTCCTCCTTCCATTTAATAGAGGTAGGGGTAGGTGTGTCTTTTTCTTTAATTTCTTCCGTAATAATTGGGATACCTTTATCAAGGAAATCTTAGATGATGTGCTTGCGAGCAACGCATTCCTCAGTGTCATAAGTGTAGTTTTGATGCCATTCACACCATTGTAACTTATTTCCAGTTTGCAAATGAGAAATCCAAGTTGGAGGTAGTTCAAGGAGTTTGTTTTCGAGCAACAATTTTAGATTATTACTCATCAAATCCTTAAAATGAGTAAACTTTTGGGGCATAGTAAATTCACCACCAATATTTTTTCTCAATTCAAATTCCCATTATGTTTAAAACCATGCTCAAAAGCAAAAGGTCTAAAGTTGAAGAAGACACACAGGCGTCTCAGGTAGCATTAGGGTGACATTAACAAAGCGAAGTCATTGGCTCAAATATAGCACAGTTTATGCTAACTGTCACTTTGGATCTTGATTGTCAGAGACCTCTCAACGCCGCTGCCTCAAAGATAGTGCAGTACTAGTTTGATGTGTTACGGATAAAAAATGTCCATTGGTGTACCGCTTTCTCAAAGGGTATTAGTCATTCAAAAGGATGACCTCTATTTTCTTTTTCCATTAAATCTCAAGTGTCTACTTCTTTGCCATTCATCTAGTGCCTCAGGTAAGTATCAAAGAGGAAAAACTTTAGATACTCCCCTTGGAAAATTCTGGTTAAGGGAATTCCTATAATTTTGAGTTTTAAGGACCACATTAAGTCTAGTGAGCTATAGTGAACCTAGACCTATTAGAATTGCCCAAAGTCACCCAAAATCTACCCTAATATCCTCAAATAGTCATGTTAGATACCCATGAGCCTTATGAACATAAAAAACTAGTCTAAACACCAAACTGACATCCTGAAACCTGCAAATGAGATCCTTAAAAGTAGCTCAAATTTAACCAAATTTGGTTCTAAATTATAGAGTAGGTCACAAAATTTTCAAAGATCAAAGAATTTTCTAAATATGAGTAACGGTTAGAAAGTTATGGCTAAAACAATATTGTTAAAAAAACATAGCGAGAGTGCAATGGGCGGCGGCTCATGTATGGGCTTGAGGCCCGCCCGGTCCACGCGCTATGGACTATCTATCTAATTGTTTAATTGAACCTATTTGATATATATTGAAATTATATTGTTTACCTTATTTATCAAAGGAAAAAGTTTATATAGAGCCGAGGCTCTATCTAATTGTTTAATTGAACCTATTTGATATATATTGAAATTATATTGTTTACCTTATTTATCAAAGGAAAAAGTTTATATAGAGCCGAGGCTCTAAACAATCAAATTTGAGCTACCTCAAAAATTTCACTAGAAGAGATTGTTTTGATGGCAAGGTATCTTCAAATTGATCTGATCATCTCGACGTCAAGATGTATGGACATGAGAAGGAAAAAATGAATTTCAAGTTTTGAAAATAGTGAATTTTGTAACTCATTTTTGGACCATCAATTTTCAAGATTTTTAAGTTTTCATAGATATGTCGATCTACACTATTTTTGAAGCCTTAAACTTTATAAATAAATATAAAAATATGTTTTAAGGCTATCACAAAGATTTTCAATATTAAAACCACATTTCTCAACACTATTTCATCGTTGGCTCTAATTTGATTTTTTAGAGCCTAGGCTCTATACAAACCGTACCCTTTATCAAATTCCAATAATTTTTAATTTGTTTCTTAGGATACCTATTTTATCTAAAAAGGTATAAGCTTTTGTGACTGAAATTCTTATTTCAGCAGGATTTTTTTCTACTTATCGTATAAAACTCTTAATTTAATATTTTTTTGAGTCTCGCCTTTGTATATCTCTTGTTCCTATTTTCTCTCAAATTTATTTCATTAAAAATAATTTAGGTAATAGAAAAAGGCAGTTTTTAAAGAAGGAATAGACATGACATTTTATGTAACTAGATTTGGATAATAAAGGCAAGAGATTTTTAAGGAGAGAACCATATCACAAGAGCCTATCTAAAGGAGTTCAATTATTAAAAAAAAGGAAAAATTTTATATACAGCCGAGGCTCTAAACAATCAAACTAGAGCTCACCTAAAAAATTTTGTTAAAAGAGGTGGTTTTGATGCCCAAATATATTCAAATTAATCATCCCCACATCAAGATGCATGGACATGAGAAAAAAAAGGGATTCCAAATTTTGAAAATAGTACATATTGTAACGCATTTTTGGACCGTTAATTTTCAAAATTTTCAAATTTGCATAGATCTGTTCGATCTACACTATTTTTGAAGCTTTAAATTTTATAATTAAAGATGAAAATATATTTTAAAACTATCACAAAAGATTTCTAGTATTGAAACCACATTTCCCGATACTATTTGAAGGTATGCTTCACTTTGATTGTTTAGAACCTCAGCTCTATGCAAGCCGCACCCTTAAAAAAACCTTATTTTGAGAGAGAGGGGGAGATTGGACTCATAAACTCATACTCCTATTAATTCTCCCTAATATATCTAGTTAAAACTATTCGATAAATTTTTTAATTGGAACTTCTGGACGCTGGCACTATGTGAATTTCTAAATTATACCATTACGCTTGGACCATTTGAGTTTTTAAGTAATAATAATACTATGTTCAAATTTGTATTCCCTATGATTACCCAGTGCTAACCCGTCCTGCGGGTGACAATCGACGATCGGGCATTGTCACTCCTCTTAGAGCCCGTCATATTTGCTCCGTGGGGGAATGAATGAGTTCACTATAATCTTAATGGCTACAGATTATATGCTTCTAAAAGAATTAAGTTCAAAATCCATCTCAAAAATAGAATTAAAAGAAGGGACTAATTTTTACATGCAGAGTCGTGGGAATCGTAGAGATTGTGTCCCCTATTGTTGTCAAAAGATTGCATGTGCATTTCTCCCATGCTCTCTCTTGTTCATGATAGATAGAATAGTCATTGCCCCAAATAGCTCAAGTTTGGAAATGGCCAATCCCACACAAGGTGGAGGTCTTTATTTGGTTTGCTGCTCAGGAGAAAGTGCTAAAAGTTGATAATCTTATTAAACAAGGTAAAATTAGGCCCAATGTTTTTTTGTTATGCAAGAGGGATGGGGAGTCCGGTTCCCACTTTTTTGTTCATTGCTCCTTCAGTGCCAAAGTATGGTATGTTTTTTTGAATCATTTGGGAATAAGTCCGGCTCTTCCTCAAAGTGTTTTGGACAAGGTCGCTCATTTATCTTTTTCTTTTGACAAATGTTGGTGGCCTAATTTGGAAAGTGGTTAGAGGGGCAGTTTGTGGAAACTATGGAAAAAAAGGAACAAAATAGGAGAGTTTTTGAGAGGTAAGTTTTGCCATTTGATAGGGTTTAAATAATATCAATCATTCTATTTGGAGTTGGCTAGTGTTTCTAAGGAGTGTCGAGGTATCTCTCAAGTAGATGATTTGTTAAGTCTCCACAATCTTATCCATCTAAGAGTTGTCAAGTAGGTCTATGGGTAGATGGATACCACCAATATATGGTTCTTTTAAACTAAATTTCGATGGTAGTTCTTTTGCTAACCGGGGAGAAATAGAAATTGGGGGTATAGTGAGAGATTCAATTGGAAGGGTTATCTTTGATTTTTCGGGGCCTCTGGGTCATGCTATGGCCAATTATGCTGAATTAGCAGCACTTTTACAAGGATTAAAGCTATTTAAGTCCAAAAATGTAGGGGCTCGTTGCGTGGTTGAGGGTGATTCAATGAAAGTAATCAAATGGTGCACAAATGAGCAACGTATGCCTTGGATCTTAAAACCTATGGTGTGAGATCTTTGATTTGGCCGGAGAGCTTATGGTGCCTTTCCAACACGTCTACAGGGAAGCAAAGTCTTGGGCAGATTCTTTAGCCAAGAGGGGTGAATGTGTCTTTGGTTTGGGTCTATGATGATGTAAATATATTGTAATCTTCCTTTAGAGCAATAAATTTATTAACATTAACCTAAATTGAATATGTTTTTCCACTATATAATTCAAATTCTTTTCACAATATACTGATTTTTAAGAAATTATGAAAGGGATTGTATACAATGAAACAATTTACTCTTTATACAAGGAGATAATAATTCCTTATAAACATCCGACGTAAAATCTTATAAACGTTCAAAAAAATTTCTTTTGAACTTTGAGCTTGATCAACACAATAACTTTAGCCACTCAATAGTCAAGATTAATTGTGACTACCTTGTGTCAAAGTTGTTTTAATTTCCTAGTATAAACGTGTCATGCCAAAGTTGTTTTAATTTCCTAGTATAAACATGTCGGGAACGTATTAGATTTTAGACTGACATGCTCGACGACATATCAGATACTTAGACCTATACGACGCCCATGTCATTGTCCACGTGTTAATTATCAAAAATAAAATTGGACACTTCAACAGGTTGTAGGACAAGATGTAGAAAGAGTGACAAGCACATACTTGTTCTTCCAGAGGTGGGGACAATTTTATATGCGGAACCTCCCTAATCTAAGCTTTCAATCAGCCTTCATGCTTTTCTCTCAGAGGTCGGAGGTGAAAGTTCAAAACCAAGAAATGTTTCCACCGGTGGGAAGCTATAATCCGCACCAAAGTACCCAAAAGAACATTTCTTATGAACATTGCTACTGAGCCAGTTGTGCCATGCCTCAACCCCGGACTCAAAGGTGATTGCTATGGGGATGTGTACTATAGTGGTGTCAAAGTGAGTAGACTAGGAGAATGGGGTTGGGGTTGGGGTTGTTGTGGTGGTGAACCACTTGTGACCCAGTTTAATTCTAAGCTTTCATTCTCACCTAACACATCCAAAAAAACCCTTTAGCGATTTCAAAAAATGAAAAGGGGTTCGTCATCCTCATTGAATTACCCAAAAAAAATAAAAAAGTGGGTCGACTGGATTGGGTTATGTTTGTGTGGGGGCTTCTACAAAAGTTTTGAGGCTTAGTGAGGGTTTTTAGCAGTTGGAGGTGCAAGATCCTTCATTAAAGGCTCGTTTAGCAACTTGAAGCTAGGAATTCCCAAGCACTGGAAGTTATAGTTCCCTACAAGCTGCAACCATTTGAGTTCTTGAAGTACTGAAATACTTGGTTGATAACTTATTTGGAAGTTCTCGAACACTCAAATTTGCTTCACGCAAATAGGAGAGAGAGAGAGAGAGAGAGGGCACAATTTGAGATACATGACATACATAAATAAAGCACATAGAAAGGCACATTTTTTATAGAGAAAGCAATTAGACAGAGAGAGGAATAGGACAAGTATACAATGAGACCATTTATCTTTATTACAAGATGGTCACAATTAATCTTGACCATTACATGTGAAATTAGATGGCTGCATTTTTTCCATTGACCAAGCTCAAACTTCAATAAAAATTTTCTCGAACTTTGTGACGTACCCAAGCTGGATGGTTATACATAATTGTGACCATCTTGTATAAAAAGTAAATGGTCCCATTGTATACAATCCCAAATGAATAATAGAGAGAAAATGAGAGCATTTAAAGAGAAAAAGGAGTCGGAGAGAGATGCCAAATTTAGATTCTCATGGATAAACACCTCGAATGGGTAACCAGAGCTGCTTGCTAGTTTTTTTCTAACACATACGGGTCAAAACCTAAAATCAACAGTGAATCTCCTGAGTGATATCCTTTCTCGGGAACCGCCACATGGAATGCAAGTTTCATACGGGGATTTAATGAATCGTGCTAAGGTTCACAAACTTATGTCCCTACAGATTTCCTAAAAACTATGAATATGCACTTGATTTGAACTTGACTTTCCTCCTTTTTTTCAAATATAGTAGGAAGGAGCATGATAACCCAAAGCTCTTAATAATTCAAGCAGTATTTTCATGATCATGATTCTTTGGCTCCTAAGAATGATACATTTCTAAAAAGTCAACAAATTGATTAGGCGTAAATTATTCGCAAGTAACCAATTCTCGAAGAATAATGTTTTCCCTTCATCTGAGTCCATTTGGTCATAAGCTGCACATTCTTCTTACTGGACAAGGTAGCTCTTCTTCCTTCGTAAAATTCTTCGCGACGTTTTCCTCTTTTTGTTTTTCAAGATTGGTGAACTAGAATCATTTAACCCCCCCAAAAAAATATGGTTGAATAGTATTTGAACCAGGGACACGGTTACCCCGTGCTACATTAAGCCCGGCTAAAACCAAAATGGGTAGGTTAGCTTGGTTTAATTTAAGAGACAAACTACATGGATTTTGAACCCTAGATGTCCCTCATACAAATCAGGTGTCCCACCACTAGACCAAAGGCTACAGGACTCCTACATTATTTCTTATTTGGTACTATATGAACTTTAGGTCTCGTTTCCTGCTTGAAGCAAAACAAAGAATATTGCTTAGTTCCCTTAACTCTGTGTTTTCCTTCGCATAGTTTGTCATTTCTAAAAACAGACCATTGTATATGTGTACTATGTCCTTCGTTGTACCACACTAATAGTAAATCTCAAGGGTCATAAATAATTAACCACCACTAAAGAACTCCACATAGGTCCAGCATTCCCAACTCATTAAGAACCACAATGTTCCAATTCCAGCAAATTCAACAACATCCCTCCCTCACTAGTACCCAGAGCAACTCCATATCACAAAATGGATGCTCATCACTGCCACATGAATCCCTTCACATGCCCTTTTGTTCCACTGTCAACCTTTACTCCACTAAGCGTAACAGTATCGCCCATCTCACAAAATGGATGCTCATCATGGACTAAGAAATCCCTTCAGATGTCATTCCCTTCTGTTGTCCACCTTTTATCCATGAATACTAGGTTTTGTATATCGAGTAGATGTAACTGGCAGAATAATTATTTTTCTCAACCAAGATATATAGTCAATAGAGACAGTAGAGAAAGAAACACCACATTCGAGTTCTCAAACCTCCTGACAAATCTCACCCCTCCTATCATATGAACTCAAATAATTCTCTCTCAATGGTCACTCATAAGCATTTACCATCACTTCACATTATACATAGAAGAAGTAAAACACCACCACTCCAGCACAATCTCAAAATTTCCACTATTTGTTATAATTCCTCCTTACCATTGAGAGTACCCATGCACTACAAATGTAGAAATCTCAGTGCCTCCTATTGAAATCTTAATTCGCCTAGTCTGATCAAGCCATGATCTTAAGGTACCCCCAGTCCAAAGAGTTATATCTTACAATTGGGTAAATGCTATGTTTTGAAGGATTCTACAATAGTTATATCATATAATGGTAAAGACTCTTTTCATTTGGGCAAAAATGGGATCTTTCCTTGGTACTGCTGTTTAAAGCTTCTTGCACTTGCACTAAAACAGCTGCTTTGCACTTGGACCAAAGTAGCTCCTTCCTTCAGCAAACGCACACGGTCAGACTTCTTGCACTTTTCTTATTAAACGGATGGGGCTTGGATTGGTTCCAAATAGAATTTTCTTGGTGGGGTTTAAATAAATACAAATGCTCAGGGGAAAATTTTGGTGATATTTCTAAGTTTCTTTGAATCTTATAGGGAGTAAGGAATTGACTCAATCCAAGAAGAACCAGCAAGTCAAAACTACAGTCATGTCCCCACAAGATTTTCGTATAAAGCCTAACCATTCCACAATAAAGACTGTTTTCAGTTCAAGCAAAAGAATTGCCTCCATAGCAAAAGCTGATGAAAGTAAAAGCTGGTAGGACTAAAGGCCTTTATATTGCTTGCTACTGTTATGAAATAAGAGTGATGAAAACAAACTATCACATTAAGCATCCATGCTCCCTCCTAAGAATCCACCCATGGCACCCCAAAAATAATTCTTAAAAAAAAAAGAAAGGATTCTCAAAAACTTCAAGGCACATACATAGATCTAAGTAAATGTCAATGAATAGACAGTGCCTAAGCCCCATCTTCAGGGATATTGTAAACTATCCTTCATACTGCTTCTGTGAACAGCATTCATGTCATAATGACTTCTCAAGAAGAGACTTGAAAATCTAACATGTTCCAAAGAAAGAACATATTCCACCGCTAGTGTTACACTCACTCCACAACAAACCATCTCATGAATTTGGAAACAAAACTTAGCTTGGAACCCAAATCCTGGCATTGTAGCAAGTCAACAACTAGAGCCAAGCCACTGGCAACTTTGTCTCTTAAATACTCAGCAGGAACAAGCTGACTCGGGTGAGTCCCAACTCTTACTCTTCAGTACAGACCATGATTACATTATCTGCACAATTTTATTGCTTCCTCTCAAACTTGTGCTTCAAACAACATTTCTGTGCCCAAAGCCTCTGTATTTGACATTGAATGTCAGTCCAAAGTCTCTTGCCCATGTTCAAACCAAGATAGCATAACATCTTGATGTCACATTACCCAAACTACATAAAATTATCAGCGCCCTTCTTCAAACATGTGTTTCAATACCATCTTTAGAAACCAAGCCTGTATATTTGACACAAACTCATCTTGCTTGCTCTAGGAACTCTTAGCACTGGATTTGAGATACATTGGGGTACAGACTCTTGGCATAGATGTAGGATAGAGAGATGAACTATGATCACCCCCCTCCAACCCCACCCCAACCCAAAAAAAAAAAAAACCAAACACCCACCCACACACACAAAAGCAGCCCGTTGCCCATGGATGATGTTGACGACAACCACAATGATGATATTGAGGGCTTTTTAAGAGGAAAAGAGAGAAAACCTAAGTTCTTTTTTTCAAGACATTGATAGTCCAAGTACTCAGTTTTTGACTTTGGACATCCGTCCTCCATGTGCCACCATGTGGTGTTCTTCAGAGAGGAAAATGACCAATTGGCCCCGACGAGCTCGAAGGAGGAGAACCCAAGAAGAAAAGAAGTTGATGTTTCCCAGCTTGTTTTGGGTTTCTTGGAGATGAATCAGAGCCAGTGTATGGGGTTTCGGGTACTACTGCTAAAACCGTTGTTGTTGCTTCTACTATTGTTACTATTATTGCTTAGAGCTGCTAATACCGCTATTGATGCTCTCACTGCTTGATGCAATTAGAGTGTTTCTTCTATTTAGGGGATTGAAATTTAGGTTTGGGATTATTTTGGGTTTTGGGTTTTTGGTTTACTTTTAGGGTATTTGTGTCTTTTTTAGTTATAGAGAATTGAGGGGCAAAATTGGAATTTAATTTTTTTAAATATGAAGGGGGTTTAATACTACTAAGTGTTTGTTAGGGAACAAGTTAGGTTTTCAGATTTTTTTCTATAAACATGCAACTGGACACGAAAAGGAATAGAGAAGAGATGGATATTTGATTTTGGGTCATGTGAAAAGATTTTTGGGATGGACTCCCTTGCACACCATGAGAGAGAATATACTCACTCACCTTTTATTTTTCTAGTTTGTTTCGTTTTCTTCTCCCTTTCCCTACATCAATTGGTATCAGAAGTTAGCAGATTCAATTATAATGGCACCAAAACCCGCTCTTGCAATCGAGGATATATTGCCATAAATAATGGAAGCGAAATAAATCAGCAATTCAATGATTAGAAAATACGTCACCGAAAAGAGAGTGCTCACAATATCATAAATTCGGTACCAAATCACATCTTATGGATGAATCGAGCTCCATGATCGACTTTGGATGCCAATCCAATATGTAATGAGTAAATTTTTAGGTAAGAACCACGACATGAGGAATGTGAACGTGATTACCTATCAAAGTTGATCTTCCCAAGTTTCATGAGGAGTACAAAAGAGAAACCAAAATTATGCTCGACATCCCAAAGTTCCACACTTCCACCACAAGTTGCATATAAAGTATTTGACTAATTGTTCACTAAGAAGACAAAGTACCCCGACAAATGTTGGGACTTCATCAATAACTATTCAAATGGCCTTTGAAAGATGTAATACACAACAACCCAAAATCAAATATCCTTCTCTTCTCTACTATTTTTCTTGTCGAGTTGTATATTTCTAGAAGAAAGAAAAACCCTAAAATCTAATTTATTCCCAAACAAACCCCAATTAATATCAAATCCTAACCCTTCTTCTTTTAAAAATTAAACTTTCAATTACCCCTCAATTCCTTACAACTAAAAAATGAAACAAATTCCTAAAAGAAACTAGAAACCCAAATCTAAATTTCAATCTCATAAAAAAATTAAATAAAGAGTTAAAAAAAACCTAATTGCATCATTTTCCCATGGTTAGGGAGAAGCTCGACCTTGAGCTTGTTGTGTGCAATATGTCCTTAAAAGGACATTTGAAGAGTTCGTGAAGAAGTCCCACTATTCACCTAAGTACTTTGTTTCCTTCTATGAAGCAATTAATCAAACACTTTATGCGCAACTTGTAGTAGAACTTTAGGATGCCAAACATGACTTAGATTTGTCTTTTGTGCTCCTCATGAAACTCGAGAAGATTAACTTTAATATTGTAATCACGTGCAAATTTCTTATATAGTGGTTCTTGCATCAAAATTTGCTCATTACATATAGGATTGACGATCAGAATCAATCACGAAGCTTGATTCATCCATAAGGTAAGATTTGATACCGAATCTACGATATTGCAAACACCCTCTTCTTGGTGATGTATATTTTCTGTGTTGCAGCCACTGATTTATTTCACTTCCCTTTGAATATCGTCCATGGCTTGATTCATCATCATCCAAGCCTTATCCCAATTTGTTGCTTCAACCCTCCATAATTTGTGGCAATATATCATCAATTTTAAGAGTGGGTTTTGGTGCCAATGTAATTGGTTCTTCCAAAGCTCTAATACCAAATAATGTAGGTAAAAAGGGAAATAAAATAAAACAATCCATAAAAATGAAAGATAAAAAATAAGGGTGAGAGAATATACCCTCTCTCATGTTGTGCGAAGGAGTCCATCCCAAAAGATCCTTTCACAAGACCCAAAATCAAATATCATTCTTTTTGTTAAGCTTTTCGTTGTCCATTTATATATTTATAGAAGAACACTAGAAAACCTAACTTATTCCCAGAGAAACCCTGAGTAATATTAAATCCCAACCCTTCATCTTTTAAAAGTTAAACTTTCTATTCTACCCCTCCATTCTCTACAACTAAAAACGACAAAAATACCCTAGAAGAGAACCGAAAACCCAAAATAATCCTAAACCTAAATTTCTAACTCCAAAAAAAAATAAATAAAGAAATTTGCATCACTGCTGCTACTAATGCTGTTGCTGCTATTGCTACTATTACTGCTGTCATTGCTACTACTACTGCTTCTATTGCTACTACTATTACTACTCTACTGCTACTACTACTCTACTGCTACTGTTACTGTTGCTATTTCTACTGCTGCTGCTACTGTTGCGGCTGCTGCTGCTACTGCTACTACTAATGCTGCTACTGCTACTAGTACTATTGCTCCTGCTCGTCCTAGTGCTACTGTTGCTGCTCCTACTTGCTACTACTGTTGCAGCTACTAAGGCTGCTACTTCCATTGCTACTACTATAATACAACTACTGCTACTACCTAAAATTGCCACTACTGCTGCTACTATTAATATTGCTACAACTATAGTTGCTGCTAGTTGTTATTGCTACTATTACTACCGCATAATAACGCTACTAATGCTACTGATGTACTTGTAGTCGTAATAACGCTGCTACTACCGCTTCTACTGGTGGTGCTACTACTCCTACTTCTGCTACTGCTAGCCTACTACAACTGCTACTAGTGCTCCTATTACTACTACTAAAACTACTGTTGTGACTACTGCTATTGTTATACAGTAGTAGAATAGTAGCAATAATGATAAGAGTAGTAGTAGTAGCAGCTGGGAGAGGGAGATCATCACGTGCTAGAAACTACATAGCTTGGGAGTGGCATGGGAGTGCGTAGCATGAACATATACGCAATTGGGTAAAACATAATTTTAAAAATTACTTACAGAATATTAAAGTGAAATTTATCAAAATACACATGGGTAATGTTGTACCCATTTTTTATTTAATTTCAAAACACCCATCAAAATAGGTGTATTTTGGTAAATTTCCCAATACTAAATTATATCTAGATGCATATTATAAAACCAAAAAGAAAAAAGTTCCTAATCTATATCATCCTATTATTGAAAACTTACAGGGATTTAATATACTAATCATCACATTAACTTTATAAGCATGAATTTTCATTATTCTCAACTAAAATGCTTTAGTTTTGCAATTTTCTTAAGGAGAATGACTGTCCAATGGTAATCTCAAATTTACTTTAGTATGAAATACTAAGTTTTGGTTCATCTCTTTTGATAAGTTACCTTTAGAGTCATCCTTTTCTCAAGGCAACTTGCATATCTGTTTGCCCACCTTATGCATCTTTAAGCTTTCTGTAGAATATTTAGATCTTGTAGCTACATTTTTAAGCAAGTCAGGAATCTGTCAAAAACTCAAATTACCTTTAATGCATTCTTTCTTTCAATGTACTAACGCAATAACTATGACTAATGCAAATTACCTATTTTACAAGGCTACATTAAGTAAAGGCTCGTGATCCCATGTTAAAGGGGATCAAGATTAAATGGGACAGAGATCCCATAGTAAACGGGACCAAGATCCATTAGGAGCACATAAGTCTACCCATTCTCACATGTACCCTAGCTAAAGGTTCATAATCCCATGTTAAATGGGATAGAGTTCTCATATTAAATGAAACGGAGATCCCACGGAATCAGGAGCACTCTCCCAATGAGGATCTGCTCCAGGAATGTGGATATGTGTTCCCAAAGTGGGACCCTCCCATAGGAGAGCGCTCTCAGTACTATTAGTCGCTCTTAAACTAGGGGTCACCTTAGAAGTGGATAACAAGTCTTCTCTCACTGTCCATGGATAGATATGGAGGGTGGGTGATGGGTCAGAGTGCCACTGCTATACTTGTACCAAGCACAAAATATTTTCCCATAAAAATAAGATACGGGGCTTTTTTTTTTCTTTTTATAAGTAAGCATGAGATGTTAAGTCATCAGCCATGGCTTCTAGTTTTGAATTCAAAAGTTCTCTAGGACTTTCCCAACACTGAGAAAGGAGATTTAAACAAGACTCACTCAGACACATAAATCACCATAACAAATACACTAGCTTGGACTCCATTTAATTCGTGACATAGTCCATCATATTGTTAGATGGAAGCCTCATTATAGGGATTTTTGGCTGTAGACATGGCCGATATTGCCTATTCAACCAAGACATTCTTGAGTTCAAGTCTTGAACACAAGATACAACTTCATAGATACTATGTATACTTCAACAAAGTGGATTCCCTTTTAAGGGCCATCTCCCTACTATTTGTATTATGCTACAACAATGCAGGACACGCCAAACACGCATAAAACAACATAAAAGCCCATGTTATGTGTAATCCAACATTTATTCCTCAGTAGTTCTACTTCTAACAAGAAAAAAGATGTTTACAAGCACCAATCCAAACCAATATACAATTTCCAAGACCAAACCAGTATACCTGAGAAAAAATTGATACACTAGAAGTTTAGAAAAATGTAACAGCTGCAAGATCATTAAAATAAAGGAAAATTGTTTCATGCGGGCTGGACTGCATTTCTACAATATCCGGTCTAGAGGTATAAAGCATCCATCTTAAGGATGGATGCAAATAGGTGGTAACTAACCGTCCAAGTGTTTTCTTGATATAACTATTATTTCTGGTTTTTTAAATTTTTCTTTTCATATTCATAATCTCCATGTTAAAGATTAAATATTCTTTAAAAATTAGGTTCAAATTATATTTAAAAAATATATTTATTGCCAAGTCCGCATTTCTACAATATGTGGGCTGACCGCATAGAAACCGTGTCCTAAAATAAATACCTCAAAAATCATATGAAAAAAATCAAATAGGGATTATATCCAAGGCTCTTCATGTAAAACAGAACAACCGGAAGAAAAATAAAAACTGAAGTGCAAGTGTGACCACATGCACCTAGAATCAACAACCAAAACGCAAGTTAGAACTCAAACTACCCAGGTAGCACAAAAACATGTACAAATATTTAAGGATAGTTTATGCACAGCCAATACTTGAAATTAGAACGACATAGGAATAGGAGTGAGCTAAAGGTTCTAATCTACTTGCTAAGGCTCTATACACGTAAATAATTTACTCACATCTATTGTTCTAACAACAAATTTTCTGCTCGTGCACTGCTATCTGGAAACTGCCTGCCCATATCTTTAGATGGAAGATATAAACTATCCAGGAACTCACTCTTCCTCATCTAGTGCACCATCTTGCATTTTATCTACCTGCATGAGATAAGAAGCAGAAACAAGCATTTTTTTTACTTTAAATGTCGCATCACACCCTATCTCAACATTCTGAAGACACAAAGCAAACATGGTAATGTAAAACTGAAAAATAAAAACCCTTGAGGTAAAAAAAAAGGATATATGCTGGTTCATATAGTGGCATGAGGACTAACTACGCCTTTGTTAATATGAAAAGCGATATGTGTGTGTGTGTGCATACACACACAGTCAGACAAAAGTATCAAACAACCACCAATCAACCAAACATGGCCACAATCAAGGAGGATGTCATCAATTATCAATTTTCATCAAAAAAAAGGGACGAAAAAAGCACTGTTCCTGATATGTTGTAAGGAATTGCCATGCCATTACACGAAAACCAGCAAAGAAACTAAAACTTCAAGTAATGTTAGTCAAATAGATAAGTAGTATGGATTTGTCATTACAACACCATCAGATAGGGTTCTGTAGAAGGTGAGGGAGGTTCTACTGCTTTTCCCCGAATTTGACTTATGCCTCATATCATACTACATTTCATCAATTGCAACTTTTATATATAAAGAATTTGAGTATCTAAAACATACAATAAACAATGCCCCAAGGAAACAAAGAAAATACAATTTCAAATGCATAAGCCATGACATAAAGATGAAAACGCATAATAAAAGCAAAAATTCAGAAAGAAAGAAAAATGAAACAATCACCACCGCATCGAAATAGGAGAAAGAAACTAAGAAAGATAAAGAACTACCTCGGGGACAGGGCCTGGATTGGGCAAAACACAACCATGGGACTCAAACGTATCTTGTGCCACACTTGGAAGCCTATTTATATCCCAGTCCAAAAGCCTGCAAATCTGATCTGCATAAGCACGATGAGCTACTCTCTTCTTAGTCTTTTGAATGGAAACAGCATGTTGAACAAGAGCAACACAATCTGGGAACTTCTTCAATGAATTACCTTTAACTGCACCACACACCAAACACAAAAAGTCCCCACCTTTCCAATTCCTCTCATAATATAGCTTCAACTCCAAATTATCACCCAAAAGCCTTGAAAAAGACTCTGAATATCTCTGTATTTCTAATTCTATATCCTCATCCTCATCTTCTTCTTCGACCTCCTCTTCCTCGTCTTCTTCTTCGACCTCCTCTTCTTTTGAATGGTTGTTAGAAGAGCAGGCCTTATCAGAGGTAACAATTTCTTGCCAAGATTTCAGGCACCTTTTCTGCATTTGAATTGCCAAAACCCTAGACATTTCTTCATCAGAAAGAAGTTTTGGCTCTTTGGCAACATGTCCCTGATCCAAAGAACTCCAATCGACTTCATGCCATGGGCGAGGCTCGGAAGGTGGTTTAGGAGGGGGTTCAAAGACCCACTCCTTGTTAGAATTCTGGACATGAAAGAAAGTCTGAGGCCCTGAGTCGGATGGCTTTTTCTCCTCCAACGAACGCGCCCCCTTCTTTTGCTTCTTCCTGCGCGTCCTCTTCAAGGGGGAGACATTAATGGTGGAAAGAGAGTGCCTAGGGTTACGGTTAGGGTTGGGATTGGGACCTTGGTCCCATAGAGAGTGAAGATACAGGACCTCGTTTATCTGCAACTGCTCTAATTCCGGTTTGAGGGCTTGTACTGCTTGCCTCACTCTGTTCCTCTTTGTCATTGCTCTGTAGCTTACAAAAATTTGTAGATCTGGCATCTAAAAACATTCAAATCAATCATTTCTGCTCTAACCATTGAGGTTGTTGAAAAATATTATGATTTTAAGCTTTTAACACATTATCTAGCCTGTTCATTTCGCCCTAAAAATAGGTGTTCATGGATATGTAACATCTACATAGAGGCAACATGAAGATTGATTATAGAGGCATCATGACGATTTTTTTATTCTTAGACTACTTTTAAGACGAGAATTTCAGATGAGGCTTTATTTTGTTTCATAAAGCTTAAGTCTTATAAAAACTACATAAAAAAAAGTTGAAAAATATGCAAGGGTACCCATGTCCCTATGTGATGTTTTCCACATGCTTTGTACACACCAGTTGAGAAACCTAAAAAAACCATTCTAGATTTTCAAAAACCTAAACTTGGCATTCAAGTTGAGGGGCACCAAGCATGTTAGAGTCAGGATGGTTGGGGACCACATAACTTTCATGTGAGCACCCATTTTTTAATCCTTGCCTTAAAAGCAGCCCACCCACTCAGTTAAGACCAAGCTAGGTCCTATGTGGGTACCCAATCAAACCTAATCACATTTCAAAACTTTGTTAGTTAGGAACCCTATCAAACCTGCCTTATCTTAGAGACAGGTAAAAAATTTGAAGTCATTTTGTGTGGTGTACTATTGTTGGGTGTATTTTTAGTCGCACAAAGACTCAATACATTTCAAATAATGCTCAATAAAAATTAAGGTACTTGTGAGACAAGGGTTCTAATGCACGTCAGATAAATGACGGATAAGGTTGACGAACTTAGGAAGAACCAGAGAATGTGCTTCGGGTTAAGTACGCTTCCAGTTTTGATATGAGGCTAAGTGTATTCCAACCAACGCTTGACAAAGATATCGACATGCAAAATGTTGAACTGATGCTTGATGAAGGGATCAATGTAAAGTTCGACAGACTTAGCCTTTGAAAATATATCTTGGATGATAAACATGTTTCTTAATCCTCATATGAGACTAAGTGCTTTCTAACGAATGGTTGATAGCCATTTTAACAGACAGTCGATAAGATACGAGCACAGTTATTGATAACACCTGCTCATATATCCCTCATAATATGAAGATATGATAGGAAATATATGATATGATCAAGATTTATCATAGGAAGACCTCAATATGCCTTCAAAACCTTGACTCATCAATCAACCTCTATATGTTATGACTCATGACTGATTAAATATATGATTATTCATCGGTTAAATATGTTCAAGTTTAACTTACGGTTGATGATAGAAGATATGAATGCCATCTTATTATGAGACAAGTTTCAGGATACATATACTTCTAAGGCCCGATATGCTTATCCATGTGATATGTGGAGGACCGTGATGTGGTTTGATATACATATGTTCTTGAATCCATCACTAGCTACGCATGTGCATTGTAACTGAAATCTATAATAAGATATGATGAAGACGTTTCAATTTGAGACAAAATTCTGGGATACATATTCTCTCATGGCACATGGATGCCTCTCCATTAGATATTGGATGAGAGTTGGCTGAGATGTGATATGACTCTTTTAACCCATCGTCAATTAAGAATATGGGGTTTTAACGAACAGCGCATAAGGGAAACCTCTCCAGATTGTTTATTAAGGAAAACCCTTGAAGGTATACTTGTTGAGGCTCGATATGCCTTAAAATCCAATAATGATATAACTTGGGTAACCTATGTTCATATCCACTGTCAGTTAAGATATGTATTGCCTGACACCCCAGAAATTCATTTTTTGGGAATCGAGTCGAGACTCTCAGGGATTTATGTTTGGGGCATAATAGCCCTCACCCAGGAGTTTCGTATCGCCCAGAAGTTAATTAATTCATCATCTATATACCCCAGCTGTTAAAGGCTTAAGAGCTTTATGCTCCGTGCGTTATAGCCAGGACAACACTCGATCACTAAAGAGGAGATTTCTCTTTTGATATGAGGAATTTTCTCATGAGACTGGGACCGTTGGATTCCTAACTTGATGTTTTATTACCTTAAAAGGTGTAGTGTTGATTGATTTGTATAGCATAAGCAGTTGCATCCACAATTAACTGTTATTGCTGACCCAATTTCTAATAGTAACATAATACCTTGAATGAACCATATCTCCCTCGTCTGAAATCCATTTGAAGTGAGACTTAGAATATTGTATTCATTTCTGGGTCCTTTTTCAGGTCCCCAAATTTTGTGATCAAAGGATTAACCATTTGAAAGCGGTTGAAGAAGCATATAAACATGTCAAAAGTTGTGTCGCAGTGCTTAATTGCCAAACGATGTGAGATGGAAATAACATATTTCTTGATTTTACTAGTATACAGATTTTGTTGAAATCTGGTACCTGTGGATTCATAATTGAATAACATAAAGATAAGTGTTGAATAAAACAAATGATTATGATCAGGAGATGATCGTGCGTATGCAGATTTACTCAAATCATATGATTATCATTTGAAACATGAGATAAATATGGATGATTCGCAATTCCGTAATTTTGAGAAGAAGATAAGTTCAAAATGGAGATAAAGGGTGAAGACTAAAAGATCACAAAGGAATGATTATCAGTTAATTATGACTTATCAATATATGAAAAAGGATATAAACCCGTCTCGCCATAACTTATCACATTCTTTTTGAAGAGATTACTCCTAGCTTGCATCTTTGAGAAAGGAAAAATATTGTAAGGAGTAAGTTTACTTTGAGTTTAGTTCTACGAGAATTGAGAAGTGAGTTTCGGATATAGAGCGAAGAGGAGATAATCCCATAAATGACTGTACCTCGTGAGTGATTGATAGATAAAGAGAGAGAGAGAAAGAGAGAAGATTATTTCTTGGATCCACTTGAATCCCGTTCTCAAAGGCAAATTAGATTTGAGCATTAGTATCCCAGCATGCAATCATAGTTATACGAGCTAATATGCCTTTTTATAGTATTCTTTCTTTTAATGTGTTTGTGTATTTACTTCCTTAGAAATGAATATATAGGTTTCAAGGTCTGAATTAAGGGTATTTGACCTATTTCCTCTTCTTTGACTGATGTAAATTATAACAGAGGATTAAACCTCTTGAACTATTCCGTTCCCAATATATGATATATAAAAACCCATTTTTCTATGATATGGAATGCACGGGCGAATTTGACTGAGTGTAATGATCTTTGGTATTTGTTTGGAGTCTACTATTTGTTTAAACATCCTAATCAAATTTAAGCATCGCATTTTTGGAGCGTCCAGCTATAAGTCGTAGTCTATGAGATGCCTCTTAGTCAAATCAACACCACGACATCTAACAGAGAGTTGATTGCATCATGTAGGCCTACGACTACATATAGAAGCCTAGGGGCATATATTCCTATTGTTTACAGCCAAATCTGGGTCTGATATGTGATAGATCGGACACAAATATGCTTTAAACTTAGTTGATTAAGAAGATATGGGGCCTAGTCAAATTCTGATCCATAAATGATCAAATATCATACAGAGATCAGAACTTCTATATATTGTTGTTAGCGTTGGCTATGAATCTCATTGAAATCAAGATAAATCGGAAATAAAAAGTAATCCAAGGGAATAAAATGCATACAAGATATAAAATAGAATTTAAAATAAAAAAAATAAAAATACTAACCAACCATTAGACCGATTGGCTTGGCACTTGGAGTAGGATCCCTGATCAAAGAAAATTGATTGATTGAATCCTTTGATCCCTTATAATAATGCCTTCCTTGAAGTTGGAGGTTTTGAATATAAAAAGGAACCAAGGTTTAGACAATGAGATGAATGAATTAGGTTTTGAATTACTACAGTTAAGTCATGGCTCTGCAGAGAATTAGGGTTAGGGTTTCACTAGTCTCCTAGATTAGGGTTTATGACGGATTAGAGTTTTTAAGGTTCTAGAGTTATCTAGGGTTTGAAAATCTACTTAATGGCCTTCAATCCTAAGAGGATCAAAACATGCATATCTATAGGCAAAATGTACATAACTATTAGAAGGCGATTATTCTAAGCCAATCATGAGCTAGCATGTGCCTACACTGCACCTTGCGGTTCTAGATTTCTCATTCTTGTGTCACACTTTGTGACACAATAAGCTAGTTACGTTAGTGAAATGCATATTTTCTCAGGGTTTTGGTTCTAATGATATTTACTTGTCAATTTTGATCAAAATCATGTAGTTTGACAATCTCCAAAATATCTCCCATCCAATTCAATGGTCAACCTGCTTTTCTGGGTAATTTTTCCTAAGCTTGGGATTTAGAATATTTTGAGAATATTCTAGCTAGATTGTGGCCTAGGCTGACTAGGGATCACTGCAAACTATACTGTACTAATCTAATAAGGTCTCTAAGAGTTAAATGAATTATTCTTAGTTGTTTCATATGGTTAATGGATCATTGTTTTGGACCTCATGATCTAGGAATTCAAGGAAAAAGTCAATTTCAAACTGGATGTCAACATTTATGTTCATGAAAGTACCCTTAAGCTCATAAGTGGTCTTAGGCATACATGATTCTATAATTTATAGACCGGAACTTCATGTGGTTAGCCCTTTAGGATCTCATTGGACAACCCATAGCCATGAAGTTTTTGGCTGCTATAACCACCCTCAATAGCCAAGGATTAGGCTAGTAGCATTATTCCAGGATCTTGGTATTACTACCCAATCCAAAAGACAAAACAGTCGGGTAAATGAAGTCCATGCACGTTCCTACAACCCATCACAATACTCCGATCCGGGAAATTCTATAAACCAAGAAGCTCAAGTCCTGGCTAGTCAGGGCCTTGATGTGTCTAGAAACCCAAGTCAAGTGTCTAGTCATCATAGCACCACTCAAGACAATCCACATCCCTAGTTGAATGTCATTGGGAGGGAAGGCAACTAATGTACAAGCTTTCTTAAATGCTTAACTGATCAGGGTTATAGGGTTCAAGCTCTGACCCAACACCGAAGCCAAAGTTGATAACCTAGACTGACCTCTAAAACAACCTCATTAGGTTCCAAGCTGGTTGACCCCTACCATGCAACCTAACCATAGCTTGCTAGAGAACCCTTAGGTTAGTCTACCTACATAATTGAAAGTCATCAAACGTATGGGATGTTCAAATACATCAACTATAGGGTGAATCCCTCCAAGTCCCACCATTTAGGCATTTCCATCAGTCCATGGTTACTAACCAACTAGTTGGTAAAGTTGCCAGTGTACTGACATCCCATATGATGGCCCTCACAAATACTTTAGCAAAGATGGGGATCCATAATGCCTTGCCACCAAAGGATTATGTAGAGGTCACCCTCGAGATCTAAAAGAACTCCTGTACAAGTTTATTTTTCTAAAATTTAAACTAAGAATGTTGAAAAAGGACACCTTGAGGTGTACATTACTATGTGCCTATTGACAATCCTAGCCTTATGAGACCACCCAAATAGTCATAAAGCAATGTTCTTGAACAACCTATCAGGGGAAGCTTTACTTTGTTAGTGAGAGACTATGAAGAATTTCCTACATATCACTCCCAATGAAATGTTTAGGTGCTTTGCTTCACATTATCAAGGGGCTAAACTAAAGGCCCTTTACCCTCAAAGACTTATTGGCTACTAAATAAAAACCTCATGAGACATTCTCCTGTTATATGACTTGATTTCAGGATATAGCCATGAGGTTCGTTGAGGTAACACTTCTCGAACCCTTAAAGTACAGCATGTCCATAAAAAATGCCTTCCCTCAGTACATAACATTCTTTAGTCACTTCTCCTTCAATTCAATATTAGAGATAGTGGCCCTGTTTGAAAGAGCGAAGACACTCACACCTAGTACCATGCTCGCAGAAACTAAGACAGTGACCACTCCTTAAAATAAAAGGAACAATAGCAATAATAAGAAGAACCATGCCAGTGTTCAAGTAATGAAATTGTTGGTAATGACAATGCACAAGATATCATCTGACAATCTAGATAGAACTCTTGGAACAAAAAGAATCAGTCTAAGAGAACAAAAGGAAACAACAACACTAGGTCATGACAATATATGAATTTTACAACGATCTAAGACCTACTTGACTAGGTATTGTGTAAGCTCCTTGAGACGAACTTGATATACCTTCTTGGGTAGTCAGAACCTCCACACAAAGTACAAGACAAATCAAAGTGGTGCAAGTAGCGTAGAAACCACACGCACAATATATAAGCTTGCACACACTTCAAACTCGTTCTTTAAGGGCTCATTGACAAAGGCTCCATTGGTATTTTGAAGCTAGACAAACCAATAAATGAATAGAACCAAAAAGTGGGAGTTTTCAGTAATCCCCTCCCTGATAAGAATGACACCACTGACCCTTGAAGTGAAAGACAATTCACAAGGGAATGTGGTCATCCTCAGGATTGTTAATGACAGACGAGAAGGTGACCCAACCCAATTCATATTTCCTATGGCCAATAGTGAGATTACCCAAGAAGGCCAACTCGATTGGCTGGAACTTCTTAGGGAATCCCCTTTGGACGAAACTATGGAACATCCACCAAAATGGTATGAATATAAGAATGAAACCCTAGAGATGAATATGATCTCCATTGATAGGGACAATACACCTCTTAAAGGAACATTATAGTTAAGGAACACACAAACAACACCCATTGTTCTCACAAAAGCAACCCCTCTCGAGTTAGGTGTCGATGACGTTAACTTTCAAACAAGGAAGGGGCATGTCTTTAAGCCATGTAGATACCTTAGAAGAAAGGATATGATCATTAGTTGCTAAAGCTAGTCAGCCAATAGACCCATCCTCTTCCACCAGCAAATCCTATTAGTCTTCAACCACATATGATTTGCTAACACACTTAAGGAAGATTTATGCTCCAATCTCAATCTTGAAATTGCACATGAATTCACTGATACACATATTCCAAATTGAGAGGGTCCACCAGAAAATTTACATTCCCCCTGATACTATATCAGAGCAATTCAGTGGGATGCTTAGCCAACTTACGACATCCACTCTAATAACCTTCACAAATGACGACCTTCCTCTAAGATACAACTACTTTCACATTCAAACTCTTCATATCACCATCTTCATGAGCAGGCTATGAAATACATGAGTCCTTGTTGATAATAGGGCTCACTCAACGTATGCCGAATGAAGACCTTGGAAAAGATAGGCATAATTCCAAAGAACTTTAAACCATGTCAACTAAATGCTACGGTATAGGATGGATTAGTTGAATGAATGCTCTGATGCAGGAATACACCTAAACAATGACAAATATTGGAAAGAAGCTAAAGAATATGTGATGTTTACATTGGAGCAATTGTGAAAAAAATTTCGTTTAGTCGAATGGTCCAAGTGTTTGTTTGGACAAGGTGAAGAAGAGCACTTGGGGCATATTATTATGAACATTGGTGTTTTAGCTAACTTAATAAAGATCATATCAAGTCCCTTAAGGTGCTTACAGGATTTTGAGACTCTTTGTCTACTACTAGAAGTTTATTAAGGACTATGGAGAAATCTGTGTGTTTCTTACAACCCTCCTCTGGAAGGACACTTGTAGTTAGAATTTGAAAGCAGACCAAGCATTTGATGCTTTTAAAACAATTACGACTACTACTTTGGTACTCACGATATAAATTTTCCCTTAGAATTTTACAATAAAGCGATGCTTTAGGAGCTCGAATAGGCACTGCTCGCATGCAAAATAGATGACTCGTAGCAATTTAGTAAGGCTCTATCATCAAGCAATTGGCATTGTTAATGTGTGAAAGGGAGGTGGACATAGATGGAAATAGTGATAAGAGATAGGGTGACTTATAGTTTAACTAAGGGTATCGAACTTAACAGAGCAGAATCATAGAACATAATTCGTATATCATACTCCAAATAGTTGGGATGAGCTTGAATGATGACGATGATGAATGTTTGAAAGGGAGATAATTGTCATCATTAATGCTATTACAAAGTAGCGGTCATACTTGTTGGGATGACAATTCAAAATCTATACTGACCACTAAAGCTTGAAGTATTATATGGAATAAAGAATAAATTGATTAGAGCAACAAAGTGGGTATCCAAATCATTGAGGTATGATTATGAGATACTTTTTTATTAGGGACCGAGAATCAAGTTGTGGATAATTTGTCAAGACGATATGAAGAGGATTATCTCATGGTTATCTCTTTCCTAGACTTAAGTACGTGTAATTGCTAAGGAAACCATGAACTGTAGATGCCATGTTATTCAAAATCCAAAGTTTCAACAAGGTATAAATGTCATCCATCATTATTCGTAATAAAGGAGGAGCTTCAATTATGATTGGGTCTCAGTCTCCTTCGTGCTTGGATATTCTTAAGGACCGTCACTCTTCTACTAATGTAGGTCACTCAAGGGAATAAAGAAATAAACTAGAGAGTGGGATGTTTATCAAAGGAACAAAGGTGAAATGATTGCCCATCAGTGGTTACTACAGTCACTCCCCATATCTAATTATATTTGGATGGATATCGCCATGAACTTCATAGAAGACTGTCAAATTCTCATGGCAAAAATATGATTATGGTATGACAAACAAGTTATCAAATATAGCCTTTTTTGGTTCATTGTTTCAGCCCATAACTACTTCAACTGTTGCTCAACTTTTTATAAATCAAATATTTAAGTTGTTTAACATGCCGCAATGCATTATTTGTGACAGGGATACAGCTTCTATAAGTAGCTTTTAGCAAGAGTTATTTTGATCATAGGGGATGTAACTTAAGATGCTTATGAATTATCATACACAAATTGATGGATAAACATTAAAGATAAAACATCGTCTGGAGATGTATTTTTACAGTTTTGTTTGTAAGAGATAAAAAGCTGGGTAATATTGTTATCATTGGCACAATCATTATATAATACTACACTACAAAAGGTGGCTAAAGTGGTGGGTCACCACAATGTGACATTTTGAGTTTCATTTCTACCAAAGGTCAGGAATCCTTTCCTCATTAAATTAGCCAAAAACAAATAAAAAATCAAAGATGAAAATTTTTGAAGTGGTCTTTAGCCAAATACCACCATTGTTATCTGATTAAGTTCCTTACTCTACCAAGGTAGGTCAAGTTGATAAAGAGATAAGGATTGTTATGAGATTTTAGAGGTTTTGAAGGAAACCCATCATGTTGCTCAATATCGTATCAAGCAACATACATATCATCATAGGTTAGAAAGGGAGTTTATGTTAGATGATTCTATTTATTTGTGGCCTGCATATCCACAAACTTCTATTGAGAAAGGTGCTATGCCTTTTCCCATATTTTATGGGATTTATAGGACTATTCAAAAAATTAATCCACATGCTCACAACGTAAAATCACTAATGGGGATAAGGATTCATCAAGTTTTTCTTGTCTCAAGAAAATGACCAGACCTCATCATAATTACTTGCTCCGTAATCTCGCTCTAGCTTTCTTGAGCCGGGATCTTGCTTGGAACCCGATCCCATCGTTTTGGGATCTCGCTCCAATTTTTAGGATTCTTGATCCTATTCACAATAGAGCTCGCTTCCGATACTGCACGGAACACGTTACTTAAATTTTAGGATCTCGTTCTTGAATAAATTAGATCCCCTCTCCCAGAATTTTAAGAGCACGATCCCTACACATCCGGAACTCCGTCCATATTTTTTCAAAACATCCTAAACGAAAATTCTTAAATAAAATTAATTTTTAAAATAAAATAATTATATTTTTAAGCCAAATTTTCATAAAAGTGGAGTTTGGCTATGGGAGCGTGGACTAATCATGCACAGTACGCGATCCTTCTTTGAATGGAGCTCGATCCTTTCAAAATAGGAATGCGGTCATTCTTAGATGGGGGTACAATATTGTTGTTGATGGGAGCATGATCCTAATGAATATGGTTCGCTATCCCATTTGACATGAAATTGTTCCCGTTAAATAGGGATCTCGATCCCGATGTATTAGGAATGCTTTCCTTGTTCATACGGGGATCTCGATCCACTACTTTTACCCTCACTGAAACTCGTTCCCCGAGCTCTGGAGCTTTGGGCAGACTTCGCTCCAACGCTCCTGCTCCCGGAACCAGAGTCGTTCCCATTCCATCTCCTGGTAATTATGGACCAAATTACACAATTCAAACTAGGATGCCTACTCTAAATTAAGATGGTGTCAAGAAGATTGAGCCACATTCCCTTTTGGCAAGGATAATGGTTAAGCATAGTAACCAGACTATCATTGAAGTGCTGGTCTAGTGGACCAATTTGGCCCCTGACGAAGCAGTTTGGGAGCACCGTTACAAGCTTAAACAAAAAAATTCACAATTGGCTTGAAAACAATGTTGATTTCAAAGGAGATAGGATATCCCATGTCTATCTCATGTTTCTAAAGAAGAACCTTGCGGTTAAGTCCAAGTCCAATGGATTTTAGAATCGGATAGGTGTGTGTGTATGAGAGAGAGAGAGAGAGAGGACTGTCGGTACCATGACACCGCCAAACCAAGAGAACACTACAAAGTAAGCCTATAATTGGACAACCTTTGAAAATGTATTAGAACAGCTTCAAAAGGCATGAAAATGGTAGTTTGGGATGCCCGAATGATGCTCACAAAGTTTTGTACATTCCGATAAGTTTTGATATGATCAGGACGAAAATCGGTTCTCAAATCCAGCTCCTTTCATGCTGAAAATGGACCTTATAACTACAACCCAGTTTTCATAGTTTCAAAACAGTATCAAACTACCGCCATTAGATCTGAAAGATCGAAAAACCCCCATAGACCAAATTTGGGCTCAATCAGACCTTCCCAGACCATTCTAGACAAAAATTACCATAAACGTATAGGTGTCACACTATTACGGTGTAGCCTCGGTGAACCAAGCCCGAGACAAGAGATTTTCTAGAGAGAAGATGAGCCCAAAACCATGAAAATCAAAATTTTGAAAGATGACATCTCACATTTCGCGAAGCAATAATGTGAGATCCGTAAATCGGATCAACACGAAATAGGGTCTTTTTGACCGCATCGTGAAGGGCTACAAGTTTGGTATAGATTTTACATTTAGTTGAAATGCACTAATTTCAAGGTTGAATATGGCAAGAGCTCTTCGATCGTCAGAAACCCATTTTCTGGTGACTTCCAAATTTGGGGATATGCTAAAAAGGAAACCAAATTGGACGAAATTTGGTGCAAAACGATTGTGACAATGTCCTATTTAATTTGTGATTAAAATGAGGACTTGGAACATCATGGATCAATCGAAGTTATTTATGGACTTGGCCGAATTTTTGCCCCTTCATGAAAAATCTGTTGTAAGACGATCAAAGGACATCGAAAAATTCAGAACGGATCGAGCATCAATTCTACGAAGATGGATCGTCCGAATCATCATCGTAAGCATCAAAAAAAGCTCCCGAAGTTTAGCAATGGCAAGGGACCCCCCATGGAGGAATTGTTTTGTCATTTACTCAAAAGATCTAAAGGGTATTTTGATAATTTTATCCAAAAAGAGATTTTACTTTAATTCCATTAAATTGTAATTTTTCACCATTCGACTTAGCTTTGAGCATGTCACCTTGGTTTTCTAGTCACTCTATAAAAGTGATATTAAGTTATTTGTAAACCTAAGTTGGGAAGTGTAATAAAAATTGGGGTTTTTGCCCCTCCAAGCCTTGAATCGTCCAACTTCAAGAGGGGAGAGAGAGAAAACTTTTGTGGAGAGAGAAACTACCCCTGGTCCAATAATCCTAGCCTACACGCTACACCATACACCCTAGCCTACATCATAGACCGTGGGCCTTAGTCTTAACCAAAGCCTAATCCTTCTCTCATATGCATGCAAAGGGGCTCATGAGTGTGCACGTAGGCTAGAATACACCCCAATTCCATTCTCTCTCATTTCTCCTACTTCCTCTTCTATCTCTCTTCTCCCTTTCTCTCTCTTCCCTATTTTCTTTCTGTGCCCGCAACCTTTCTATTTTCTCCATGTGCCTACAACCTTTTTATTTTTCATTTGTATCCGTGACCTTCCTATTTTCTCTTTGTGCCCACCACCTTCCTATTTTCTCTCCATGCCCACGCCTAACACCCTTTTATTTCTTTATTTCTCTCTCTCCTCATGCAATCATTCACCCTCTTTCCTCTTAGTTATTCATTCTCTCTCCCCTCACACAATCATTCTCTCTCCCCTCACACAATCATTCTCTCTCCCCTCATATAACCATTCTCTCTCTCCTCTCACATTTGTTCATTCCCTCTCTCTCTCTCTCCTATCTTGTTCGATCTCTCACCCTCATTATCCCACGTACCTCTCTTTCTCTCAACCAGCTCTATCTCTTTCAATCTCTCAACAAATCATCATTCTCTCATTTTCGTCTCCTCTCCACATGTCCAAATCTCTCTCTCCCTTCAACGCCACTTTTTTCTCCTCTTTTCTCTCTCTCAAATTTTCTCTATGCCTTTATTATGCATACCTCTTCTAATCTCCCTCACATATTACTCTCTTCTCTCTCATGAACTTCTCTCTTCTTCATGCCACGTTTCTCACATTCTTTCTCTCTCAAATCTTCTCTCTCCCTTTATTGCACGTACCTCTCTCTCATCTCGCTCACGTATTTCTCTCTCTTCTCCTTCACACACTTCTATCTCATCTTCTTCACGCCACTTTTCTCTCTCAATCCTATCTCTCCCTCTATTGCACGTACCTCTCCCTCTCAAATCTTTATCTCTCCCTTACACATCACACACTCTCACGTTCACTCACACACTCTCACACGCACACTCACTTCACTCTCTGCCACATGCTCCTATCTCCACTCTCTTACGCACCCCTTTTACACACTTCCACTAGTACTTCACCCATCCGAACCTACACTATTTTGAGTACACTCTAATCTTCACAACCCCTCTATTCTTTTGTATTGGCAGCTTCTTTTATTCTTTGTGTGTTCGATTTGGTGCTACACTTAAAGCTATTTTAAGGGTTTAACTTTCGGACTGTTGCTCTAACTTCTGTTCTGTACAGTCGAGTTGAGTTGCGGGAGATATTAATGCTCTTGCCCTAGCTCACTCGGATGGGATCATCCTGAGTTAGCAATCCATAGAGTTTTGACTCTTTGACTGCTCTAATCGTTGAGTCTCGTTACACTCGAGTCGTAAAGAACTTCCATCATCCCTCTAACCCTTGGTTTAGATTCCAAATTTACCATATTACCAATAAGAGGACACCCCCAAAAAGCATATGCTAAATGCCTTTTTTAGTGTGTAGATCCAAGTGTTGTATAGAAAAGCGAGGGAGCTGAATTCAAACCACGCTGCAAGGATAGCCAGAGGGGTTTCAAGAAGATATAAGAGCGCAAATTGCTCGGACGCGTCCCGCGAACCTCACACAGCACGTCCTTTGTCGATTAAAATCTCTCTCTTTATTGGTTCATATTCGCACCACAAGCACACGTGCGTGCAAGCAAGTGGGCCTCGCCGTTGTTTGAGAGATGATTCTTTAGACCAGGTCAACCATATCCGGGCTGGAACGACGAGAAATCAAGTCCGACCACTTAGGTCAGAAAGTTTCCTACTTTCTAGGAATATTGATGTGAATTGATGAACTCTATGATGACACTTTAAGATATATAAAAAAGAAAACATGTATTTTCAATTGGGTTAATGAAAGACCATATTTTATTAAGCAAAAACTCTAGGAGGCTTGTCCACCTCGAACGGACCCTAGGAGACTGTAATTGACTCAATACAACTTGAATTGATTCAGAGGCTTGTCTTGAATTGAATCAATTCAAGCTATATTCAACAAATCAATTAGGAACAACAATAAAAAGTAGAGAATATGGAGGCAATTCTGAAATTCTAAATCCAAATTGCTTAGCTAACTATTCAAATCTGACCCAATAACTTAGGTCAGATCCGACAAATTTTCCATGGGAGTGCAGAGTTGTGGAGCATCCCATGAGAGAAAAGACAGTAGACATGAGAGAGAGAGAGAGAGAGGATGATAGCTCCATGATGTTACCAATGGATGGTAGTCCTTTTCGTGAAACCATGACATCAATCACAATACCCATCGATTCGTTGTCCCACCACACATCCTCCCATAAGCCCATTCACCATTAATCTTCATCTTGGGCCAAATTTTGTGATCCCCTAGAGCCCACACTTGGAGTGTGCGGCTCACACCGTGCCACTTCCTCCCTCTTCCCTCGTTGGGGCTACATACGAGCCAGCCAAAATGGACAACCAACCACGTGGCTCTTCATTGTTGGTCGCTGGGGACCACACACGTTCAGCTGGAGACTCCTCGAAATGACACTGATCCCAGTTCGGGCGCACATTCAAGTGGATTTGCTTTCCAGGCCCCACAAGGTGGGCTCCTCGAGCTTTTCATAAGCTTCCTTACACGTGGCACGGTGCGAGATATTTTCTCATTTTTTATATGACGATGTGGATGCTAATTGGTAGGGCCTTTAGCCCTATGATGTTTGGGCAATGATTTCATGCAACGGTTGTATAGTAATATGATGCAACAACTTTCAAAAACCATGTTATGGCCATTTGTTTGATCGAAATTTTGAAATATACACTATTTTTTCATTCTAATGAACAATCACAAAAAAGAAAAATTTGAAAACACAACCTAGAAAGTTTTTTTACCCCAATTAACATAGGCCGTTCATTTTGGTGAGATGCTTAAATCTAAGCCTTAGAAGGATTTTTTCATTTCCAATTTTTTTGGATGGCTTTATTATTATTAGATGAACAATGTTAAAGAAGAAAAAAAAAATGATTTTGAGTTTATAAAGGCTAAGATCTTGAAATTCACCAAATGAATGACCTAGATTCATTTTTGTAGGGGACTCGTTTTGACCATATCTAAGGTTCAAATTGAACTTTTTTATTATTGGGATTGATTACTGAGATGATGTGTGTACAAAATTTTGGGTCATACAAATACCATATACATGGTTTTCTAGAAGGGTTGTTGCATTATACTAAGATACAACTGTTGCATGAAATTACTACCCTTAAATTTTCCCCTCTTTTGTTTTCTTGGGCAGTTATATTTTTCCATAATTTACAATTTGTCAAGTAGTATAGCTTGAAATAAGTAGCAAGTCATTTGGCTCTTATTTCTTTGTGTTCCTTTCTTAATGAAAAACGTATTGATAGGGCTGCAGTCCTACCAAATTAAACACAGTCTCCCCTCAAAACTCTAAAAAAATTTGTAGTTCTGGCATCATAAAACCTTTAAATCGGTCATCTCAACCTTGTTCATTATGGTTGCAGACAAAAAAAAAAAGGATTACAGAACCCCAAATATAGTGTATATTGTAACATATTATTTAGATTGTCCATTTCTCCCTAAAAATAAGTGTTCATAGATATGTAAGGTTTGTATATTTTTTTAATTTCAAATTTCATAATTACAGTTGGAAATTGATTTGAAAGCTATCACACAGATTTCTATTGTCCAAAGTGCTTTTGGAACAAGAAAAATGTTTATTAATTGGTATTTTTGAGCTTGTTGTTTGTTGATTATGGCCGGCAAGGTAAATGGAGACATAGGTTATGGTTGGTATCAATTTTGCTTTTTTAAAAAAGTATGGCACAAATGGTTGGATTAGCGCAGTTCAAGCTTTGTAGTGCGTTGTTAACATTAATCATCATGCATGAGGTTAACCTTTCTTTTTCTTCTTCTTTCTTTTTTTTTTTTTTTTTTTGTTTATTCTTTTTTTCTTTCTTTCTTTCTTTCTTCTTTTTTTTTAGATTCATCATCACCATGGTAGAGACTAGAGGCATGTGCCCATTGGACCCATCTCTAACATAACCCACATTATTAAGGTCAGTCGCAGCAAACCAAAACCGCATTAGCCGAGAGATCAATCAAACATTTATAATTGAAATTATTAATATATGAAGAAAATTATATAGTGCTAGAACTTTATATTATCAAAGTAAGGTTAGAAGAGAGTGTTTATAATGTTGCAAAACCCTCCAATCTATCTCAACCTCTAGATGTGTGAATATAAAGAAAAATAATAATTTCAAATCCTAAAAGTTAGTGTGTAGGAGCCTTTATGCAAACCTCATCATAAACTTGTTTGTTTTGCCCTTGATAATGGAACTTGAGATGTACTTCTGCTAAATTCGTTAGCGCTTGACAATTTGCAATGCTAAATCTCAGGCTCAATTTCTATTGAGGCCTTCTCCCCACTTACTCACTTGAAAGAAAGAAAAAAAAAAAACTCTCTTTAGCCTCTATGCAAAGAGGTTAGACATTTACGGTTGAAAAACTTAACTTTTGCAGTTAATTTACCTGGAGAACATGATAAAAAGAAGTGTAAAAATCACGTTTCCAAACTTTTCATATTGCAAGCCCCTGGCTTTTATTTCCCAAGCCGTCGATATTTCCGGAAAGATGGAACACTACACTTTATTTTCTATTTTTAGGAACTAAATTAAAATTTTGCATACGAGAACATTACTATAAATAGAAGCCCAAACTGTGCAAAGTCTACTCTGCAAAAATTTCGTGTCTCCCTCTAAACCCTACGTTCTCTTCTTACCTTTTCTCTCTACTTTTCTACGGTTCGTATCCGCCATTTCCTTCGATTTTACAGAATTAAAATTTGCTATTTGTAGTTGCTGTTTTCACCGCCATTAACGGCTCTGTGCATAAATATATTTGCTCTCTTCGATAACAGCATGGACCCGCCCTGCTGTTAAGGCTTCGTTTCGAAGCCTTCACAACAGGCTTCCATTAACGATTTGCTGTTAATTTTGGCCTAGATATCGACTGGTTTTATGAGGTGGGGCGCACCAGAAAATCACCAAGAATTTCCCATCCCCTTCTTATTTCAATAATCTGGTACCAATTTTTCTTCCCTTTCTTCTTTTGCTGTTTTTTCTGTGATTCTTCATTTGATCTCTTTGAATTTCTTGGGTTCAAGGAATTTCTTAGATCTCTGCGATTTCAGGCTTTTTGGGTGATTATTTGCTCGATATTTTTGTTTATTTCTTGCTAGTTTTCAACAATTATTCATTCTCTCTTAAAATTGCAATGCTTGGTTGGATCTCTCTGCATTTCTAGGTTGTCTGCAATTTTTTGCCTGATCTCTCTGAAAAGCTATCAAAGAATGCAGCCATCCGTGTTTGCATATTCAAACTCAAACAAATGCAGGACAAAGGCTCTTGTAGCTCGAATATAACAGTAGGGTCAAGGATTCAAAATTAGGTCGAAAGACATAACCGAGCTGAAAAAAATGCAGAAAAAGGGGACGATTCTTATGCAAAAGTATGAATTGGGGAGGCTCTTAGGCCAAGGGACCTTTGCAAAGGTCTACTATGCGAGAAACCTTGCGACTGCTCAGAGCGTTGCCATTAAAGTGATCGACAAAGAGAAGATCCTCAAAGTGGGAATGATCGATCAAATCAAACGAGAAATCTCTGTCATGAGGCTGGTTCGACACTCCAATGTGGTCCAACTGTATGAAGTCATGGCTAGCAAAACAAAAATATATTTTTGCATGGAGTATGTGAAAGGAGGCGAGCTCTTCAACAAGGTGGCCAAAGGCAAGCTCAAAGAAGAAATAGCGAGGAAGTATTTTCAGCAACTTGTTAGCGCTGTTGATTTTTGCCATAGTCGTGGGGTTTATCATAGAGATTTGAAGCCTGAAAATTTGCTTCTCGATGAGGAGGGAAACCTGAAGGTATCTGATTTTGGCCTCAGTGCTTTGGCTGAATCAAAGAGGCAAGATGGTTTGCTCCATACCACTTGTGGAACTCCGGCTTATGTTCCACCTGAGGTTATAAGCAAGAAGGGCTATGATGGAGCTAAGGCTGATATATGGTCTTGTGGGGTTGTTTTATTTGTTTTGATGGCTGGTTATCTTCCATTTCATGACCCAAATCTGATGGAGATGTACAAAAAGATCAGTAAGGGAGAATTCAAGTTCCCACCATGGTTCTCACCAGATGCTCGGAGGCTTTTATCCAAGCTATTGGACCCAAACCCGACCTCACGAATCACCATGGCTATGCTCATTGAGAGCCCCTGGTTCAAGAAGGGGTTCAAGCCAATAGAGTCTTTGCAACCCCCATTGGTGGTTAATTCAGAAATTGGTGATGTGGACTTGGCTTTCGATTCGAGCCTTGAAAATGGGGAAGGAGAGAAAAAGGGAGTGGAGAAGGGTCCTGTGAAACCCACTTGCTTAAACGCCTTTGATATAATCTCTCTCTCTCCTGGTTTCGACCTCTCGGGCCTTTTCGAGAAGGAGAACAACCCAAAGCCAGAGGCGAGGTTCACAACCCAGCAACCAGTTTCAAGAATTGTGTCTAAACTCGAAGAGATTGCAGAAACAGAGAGGTTCAAGGTGAAGAAGAAAGATGGGTTGGTGAAATTGCAAGGGTCAAAGGAGGGGCGAAAGGGTCAATTGGCCATTGATGCCGAGATCTTTGAGGTGACCCCTACTTTTTTTGTTGTGGAGGTGAAGAAATCAGCTGGTGATACATTAGAATATCAGACGTTTTGCAACCAAGAGCTAAAGCCTTCACTTGAAGATATAGTGTGGGCTTGGCAAGGGGACATGAAGCAACCACAACAGCAGCCACTACAACAACCAGCGTAGTTACTGTTTTGCCTATAAATTTTTTTGTTCTTTTTTCATTTTTGTTCTTCTCTCTATGCTCTCTGTACTTCTGTTGATGGGCTGTGCAGGGGGTTGCTTGTTTAAAGATCTGCTCGCTTCCTATGAAAAGTTTTGCAGAGCATTTGATCGTAATGTATTTTTGTTCTCTCAAAATGAAAGGGATATGTAGATGCATCAGTAATTCTAATGCATTATTTACCCAAGAATTGGACATGTAGACATTTATGTAATTATAGAGCATCTATTGACATTCACCCTAATGTGTGCATGTGTGCACAGGGAAAAAGAATGCGATTGCCACCCTTTCCATGCCCCTTGATCATCAACATTATCTTATGCATAGACCACTGCAAGAGTGATCTATAAACTCAAGGTAAGAGTAGTGTGAGCCCAAGTCACTTAATTGCCCCCCGGTTACCACACAAACTTAAGGGATACTTTCCCTTTGTCAAGGGACTCACGGTCTACAAACATCACTAATTTACATAATAGAATTGGTTTGCTTGCAGTCCGTAATCTGTGAGCCTCTTGTCCTTACTTTAAAAGGGTAAAAGTGTGGTGAAACAATTGAATTTTTTTGTAAAGAAAGGCTTCTTGGCCTTGTTGGTAGTGGAGAATGCGTGAAGTCCTGCTTTCAGAGGAATATTGTGCACAGGAACCTGTCCATTTACTTCCCAGACATCATGAGGTTTGAAACATTGCAATTTTCTTTTTGAAATTTCAAATCATTGCAATTGTTGCAAAACATTTCAGAATAAATTCTAAGGCCATTGTGCATACAACTTTTAATGGGGAATATTTCTGATCATTCTCCTATCATTTACATCTTGGAAGAGTGAAATGCGAGATTCAGTTTCAGGATAAGTGAACAGGAAAGATAAGCCAGTTAAAACGTTTGCAATGATATTATTGAGACTAGAGAATTTTCTCTTTCTTTCTTGTTTGGTTATTTGATTGGTAGATTAGAGCATTAAGTCTAAACCGATTCATTAAAGCTTCCTATCCTATGCATTTGTAACAATGTGCAATTCAAAGTGGTTAATGTGGACACCTGAACAAGTTGCGACTTCCACTCTTTTGACAATAAAGGCAAGTATGGATCCACCAAATGGTGCACTATTCACCACGTTATCATATACTCAAGAAAACAACAAGTATTGTATTATCGGATTGTATACTATAACTAGACCATTCATTTATGGTACAAGGTCAGAATCATTATTAGCCATTGGATATGTAAGCCGATATATTGAAGTATGTCACGATATTGGAGAAATTTTATTTTAGACTTTGTGCCTAGATAATGAGACATCCCCAACCATCCAATTTGACATCTAACGGTGACCTCCTTATACCAAAAGTAAATGGTCTTATTGTATGCATTTCTTTTTATTATTGTGGAGTTAATCGGATTTAGCTGTTTTCTGTCGTCTCCAAACAAGAAAGGACGAAGACAAATATGTTATGGAGTGTATAATGTGTTCTAAAAATATAACTAAGTCATGTTTAGCAGTCAATCCAAACCAGTGTTCAACAACTCATCCAAGTTACTCGGCCACACCACGGTGTACCAATGCACCCACTCGGGCACATGGGTTTTTAAAAATAGAACTAAGTCATGTTTAGCAGTCAATCCAAACTAGTGTTCAACTCATCCAAGTTACTTGGCCACGCCATGGTGTACCAATGCACCCACTCCGGCACATGGGAAAACCCTTTTTCTCTCTCTCTAGGGTGGGGACAGATCCACACTCCCTTTCTCATCTCTCCCTCAATGAAGGGGCAGTATGCTCCCCCCATTTCATCTCTCTAGGAGGGAGGGAACAGATTCTCACTCTTTTCATTTCTCTCTTTCTGAAAAGATGGCAGATCTGCCCCTGATTCATACCTCTCTCTCTTTCTGAAAAGAAGGCAGATCTGCCCCTGATTCATACCCCTCTCTCTCTCTCTCTCTCGCTGCTCGCGTCCTCGTCTACTCGTCTCGTACTACTACGTACTACTACTACTACTACGTACTACGTACTCTACGTACTCGTACGTACGTAACGTA
>NW_006496517.1:1382165-1394430 GCF_000471905.2 Amborella trichopoda | reverse complement strand
GACCAATGATCAACCTTCAATCTCAACAAGGAAAGCAAGTTTAGGCCAAACCCCACCAATAGAACATGAACCCCTTTAATCACACACTCAAACTATAGGTGAATTCTCTTAGCAACCTAGTTTGAGAGAGATAGATTCTCTTTTTGCTATACCCTAAAACCCTTAGTCATAAATTTATAGTTGAGAGATGGGAGAGAGAAGAATTTCATTGCCTAAACCCTTAGCTTCTTTTACAATGTGGGAGCGATAGATCTCAAAGATGAGAGAGTGGGTCGTGCCTCTTTTGTGGGGTATGAGAGAGAAAGACGAGAATTAGGCATAAGAGATAAGTGTAGAGATTTTGGGTAGCGACAAACTATTTTTTTATAGGCTTTAAACAAGATTAGGGTTTCTTAATGTTTTTCTTGGCTTGCCTCTTCTTGTGAGATTGAAGATCAACCGTCGATTAAGGGTGACTTGTGAGGTGAGAGATCTGAGCCATCCATTCCATACATGGGCCATCAACATTATGGAATGCGCTTGAACCCTTATCCGTCTTTCCTAAACCATTTCCTATCAATAAAATTAAATCAAATTAATTCTAATCAAAATATTGTGCATTCCATAAAATAACACAAATCTACTCATGCATTCCAAAATATACATTCAAATCTTTCTTAGGTCAATATATGTCCAACACATAGACCAATCTTTGACCACAATTCAAAGATGACTATTTCTAAAAGGAAGAACATCCAAAGAAGGGGTGGGACGAGCCCCCCATGAGGGGGCTTAATGGGCCCCACCTTCTAGAACATGGTGGGCTCATGTGCACAATGGGCCCTCATGAAATTTTTATATATTTAAAAATTCTTAAAAATAAATTTTAGAATATTATTTGAATATTTAAACTATTGTAAAATCAATAACTTTAATTTTATAAAACCAAAAATTATAAATAAAATATCCAGAGGTTTATAAAAATTCAAATAATAATTTTAAAATAATTTATATAACAAAAAAATATAATTAAATCAATTTGATAGGAAAAAGTTCAATATGGTTCAGGAACCAATAATCATGGGGCACTCCACCTTCAAATGTGGACTACAGACCACACTTGCTTTATCAGGCCGACCAAATGTTTCCCATAACCCATAGTCTAAGTAGGGCCTCATTAGTGGGTCACAAAAGTCTGGTTGATGAGCCAAGGGGATGCAATCCCAGTATGTGAATTTCAAGTTTTCCCCTAGAGGCGGACTAAGGTCACCTAGACCTGATACGACCACAGCTCCTATGGCGCATAGGGGTATCTCTCGTACATGCATACGCTTCATTCTGAAAGGTGGCTTGCTTTTTTGAAACGGTTTATCAATATGCATGACGTATGATGGTACATGGATGAAGCTTTGGCCCCCGTCTCTGAAGACTATAATCACACACAAGAGTCACACAGTCCCTCAGCTCACTCATTTGGCCATACTCTGACTTCATCAAGGGATGGCCCATTATAATCCTTATCGATTTATACTCTATGCCTAGGTAACATGAGTTTTTACCTACCGATTGGCTTAGATTGTCAAGCACAATCCAGTATCAGTAAATATCGTTTGCTTAGTATGATCCACGAGCGTCCACACTCCCACTGAGTTCATGTTCCACTATAGCATTTCATTTTACAAGCACTCATAAGGCCTTTAACGACTGCACTCACCCAACACTCCGAGTCATTGTTTTCCATCATAATCCTACTGTCTCCTAAGTAAATTATCGAGAACCGTTCAATTGTGGTTAAACAAACCCAACCTAAAAATATTAACAACATTAGCCACACAAAAAATACTTCTAATTTTGTTAAGCCACATCTACTCCTTTTACAATATCAAATATCCTTGTACTGCACATAAGTTTTGAAAATTAAATATCCTTGTACTGCACATTAGTTTTGATTCACACATTCACAGTCTCAGGGAGATAAAGCTACATCACTCCTGCTTAGCACAACTTAGTTAGGTTATGATTTGTACAATTAGCCTTAAACAATCAAAGTTCGGTGTATTTTATAAAGCAGAAGATTCGGTGGTAAAAACTCCTGTGATGGCTTGAAAATCAATTTATTTTCCTAATTGTAGAACTAAATACAAAAATGGTCTAGATCAAGCAAAACTATAAATCTTGAAAATTAGTCATATGCAAGATAATGAATTACAAGATGGACTATTATCTGGACTTGAAACTTTTGTTTCCATATTCATATATTTAAGGTCAAGATGATCATTTGGAAGGTTTTCTATTATCCGAACAATTTTTCCCCCAAAATTTTTATAGTGCACCTTGTTGTCGGTGCCTTGTGTAACTCTTTTCCATTTAGTTTTGCATCAATCAATTGGACAAGAGTGGGGTTCGTATAAAATGTCAACCTTAAATAATCAACGTAAGGCGCATCTCTAAATCTTGTTAGAAGATATAGTTCCAGTATTGAAAAGCCTTATGATGGCCTAGAAATCTATTACACTGTTAATTATGAAATTTAAAGTTCCAAATATGGTTTAGAAAGAGTAGATCTAGAAACACTTATGAGCTGTTTGAGGCCAAGTATTTGCGAAACTTGGTTATGTATCAAATCCCGGCTATAAAAATTTCAGTATTTGTAAAACATGGTTTAAGGATCAATGTCGTTTTGGTACATTCTGAATTAGCTTGGCATATAACAAATCCAATGTTTGGTTCATCTAAATGTGAAACCAGGTTTTGGCAATATAATATTATTATATCTAATATAATATTATCAATATTAACAAATTTTATAAATAATAATAATAATAACAACAACGACGACAAGAACAACAACAATAATAAAAACAACAACAACAACAACAACACTAATAAATATATGTATATATATATATATAATAATAATGATAGTAAAAATTAACTATAAAATATTATAACTATAAGAATAATATCATTATTATGAGGAGGGAGCAAGAAAAAGTGGAAGTGGTACATGCCCCAATGCAAAACCTATCTATTCCAAACCTTTTATTTACTCATTCCAAGTTTTTTTTTAAAATGAGTAAATGATGGTGGTTTTGAGGACGTGGATATCTAGGATATGATCTCCAAAACTATACCTAAACGACCTTAGGCCATAAAAATATGGATTTTCATGTCTTAGGGTCCCAAACGACCCATTAATTTTTTTGAAAATGGATAGTCTAGTTAATGTGTTTTAGGTATACTATTTTTAGGGTTTGAAATCATTTTTTTTCATATCCAACATCTCGAGGTCGAGATGATCAATTAAATCACCTTTCCAATTGGATTTTTAAGATGCACCTTACTTCCACAATATCAAGGTCAACCTTATGTAAACTTTTCTCCATGGGATGATAGTATAGGGGCCACCCAATGTAAGTTAGGGTTCTATGCATTAGGGTCAAAGATTAGACACCTTATGGAGCTTTTGCACCTCTAAACTTCAATTTACAAGGGGTATACTCCAGCTGTTTATTTTTACCTCCTCTCATCCATTCCAATTCCACTCCAAGATGTCCCTAAAACATCCTTCATGTGCATTCTTTCTGCATAATTCTTGCCACCATTTCGTGTTTCACAAATGCTTCCCCTAAGAGGACAACTAAACCGAATGGCCAAGAATTATTCTTGAAAAGATGTCATTTTTTTGTTTTTAAAATTTAATTTTTTTACGTAGTAATGATCATCGTGTTGGAGATTATATGTACCTAAAATATTGGATTCGAAATACATCTCAAAAGTAGATAATATAGAGAGGAAACACATCTACATATTAGTTGACCATCTCAAAAGTAGATAATACAGAGAGGAAACACATCTACATATTAGTTGACCATCTCTAAAGTAGATAATACAGAGAGGAAACACATCTACATATTAGTTGACCGACTCATATAAATTGTGTCCTTTTAATAAACACTCTTATTTTATATTTATCTACTGTTCAATATATTCAATAGTACATTTATTGACATCTATTGCAAGTTGGACGATATGATAAAGCACGGTGTATATATTTTTAAAAATTTTCATTTCGTACACTAGTAAGCTCACTTACAATCTCGAATTACAAATAAAATCAATCTTGAAATAAATAAATAAATAAATAAAAACGGTTTTCACTTGCTATCACTTAAATACAATTTATTTGTTCAATAAACAAAAATTAAATACATTGCTTATGGGAATAGAAGAGCACAATAAAGCAATACGACAAAACACGTAAAATTGCTAGATATTACTTCAACGAGGCTTTGTACACCCCACGCCGAGTCTCCTCTTTCCAATGGTGGTTGGGAACTATGGTGCTTGAGATTAATTATCAGTCTCTTAATTTTACTATGTATAACAAAACCCTCTCAAATATATATGGATCTCGATCTAGAACCAATTTGCTAAAGGCTCAATAACTTAGTCTTTTTCGAACCCCTTGACTTGATCTTAGAGAGATGAGATAGAGAAATAAAACCTAAGTGGGGCGTGACCCCTTTTCTATCCTTCTTATAAGAGAGAGAAACTAATCAAGAGAAAGAGAGAATTATCATAGTGCGGTGTGCCCCCTTTTCAAGCCACCAAAGAGAGAGCTTAGAGAGAGACGAAGAGAGAATAGGTGTTAAGAATTATGAGAGGAAAACCTCTATTTATAAATTTTCTATGCCTTAGGGTTTGCTATCTTTAGTGAGATCAAATCTAGACCATTGATCTAAAGAGACTTGTGGAGTAATAGATGTGAGTCATCCATTCCTTAGATCCACCATCAAGATTTAAATAAATGTGCTAGAACTTTATCCTCATTTTCCTAAACTTATTCACATCAAATATTTAAATAAGAAAAATATTACTCGTATTTTATCTTTTATAGATATTCATTCCTTATTCTTATAATATTTGATCAATCAAAATATCTTGATTCACAATACATACTAAATTTCATTATATTGATTCCTTATGCAATGAGGCTTCACACCAAAATGGAAGTCAACTAGCATGAAGCTTTCTCACAAAATTTAGTAAGAATAACTCCTATTGGTGGGGCATGCCACCCTAGGTGGCCCCTCGTGGGCCCCACCCATTACATAATGGACCCCATATCAATTGGAGGGTCCTATATATTTTAGAAAATATATTAATTTGATTTTAGAATTTACAAATAGAATTTATTTATCTTAGATCATTTAAAACATTACAAATGATTTTCTTTTATTTTATAAATCCAAATGATAAAACTAAAATATCAAGAGGATCACAAAAATTCAAATAAACATTCAAAAATCATATAACATAAAATTAATTAAAACTAATTAATTTTGATGGGAATCGGATCTGTATAGGTCTAGGAATCATGAATATACTGGAGCACTCCACATTCAACTGTGAACCATGATACACATTGGTTTTCTCAAACTAACCCAGCAGTTCCCATGACACACAGTTTACTGCAGGGGTTTATGATTGGGCCACCAAAGTCAGCCAATAGGCTAAAGGACGTAATCCCAGTATATGGATTTCAGGTTCTCCCTTAAAGAGAAATCTATAGTCTTCCGAACCATGATGCAACCATGACTCTATGATGTATAGGGGTAATCTCTCGCACATAGACATGTTTCACTCTCAATAGTGGATTACAATCTCGATACGGCTATATATGTACATGTCGTGTGGTGATACTATGAAAATGTTTTAGCCTTGTCTCTAAAGGCTAACCATCATATACAAGGGCCACACAGTCTCTCGACTTACTCATCTGGGCATGGCCTCATCAAGGGCTGACCAGCCGAACCATCATCGGTTTAACTTTATGCCCATGTATCTTGAGTTTTTTCAACTCAACTGGTCTAACATGTCGAGCCTAGTCTGAGTATCGGCAAATAACATTTGCTTAGTATAGTTTACAATAGGGCATTTAATGAACACATAAGGTCTTTAATGACCACACTGAGTTTATGTTTTATTATATAAATGCTTATACAAGTTCTCATAAGGCTTTAAATGGCCACATAAACCAACAACATCTATTTCAAAATGTTATAGTTCCTAGTTTTGGCATCCATAATTTTCATAAAAGAGCATTTCTTAAATTTTATCAACTTTGAAAAATTACATGAACTCCCATATTAAAAAAAATGGTCTACCCCATTGTTCGAAAAACTGGCCGGTTCGAACCAGAACCGGTCAGTTAGCTCGGAACCGCTATGCTTCCGAGTCAGGTTAGCTTCAGTTTTATAATACCATTAGTCTAACGAACACCTCAAAAAAATTTTGGATCCAAAATCAACCGGTTAGGCCTTGAACAGTGAATTTAATTAAAACCTGACCAATTTCTGTTAACCTGCAGGTTTAACACTAAAAAGTGCATTTTTTCGAAGATAACGAACATTTTTTTTTTTCAAAAAAAAAGGCATTACTTGAAAAAGGACCATTATATAATACAGGAACCCATAAATCCACCTTTTACAGTTTTTTAGATTCGATTTTCGGCCCTTTTTTTTAGTTTATGGTGCTTTATTGTAGTTTAACACTATCAAATCGCTATAAAATATTGAATCTAGAATTAAAATTTGAAAAAAAAAAAAAAGATTTTGTATATTGAAGTAGCGGATTTTCAAAGCATTAAAATTTTTGTCATTTTCTCAATAACAGCTTCAATACCACAAGGCTCGTCATGAAACTTGAGGACTTTGAATTATTATTAAAGCATACATCATTTCCTTATTTCAATTTGTCCAAAAATTGGAAGATTTGAGGTTGATTTCAACCCGAAAAGCTGTTGGTCGAAGAACTGCAATCGATCCAAAAAACTGATTTTTGATCGATCTATTGTTCGTTTTTTAACAAATTGATTCTCTATAAACATATGAAAATCTTGAAAATGGACGGTGTAGATAATATGTTGTAAAATGCACTATTTCTTAGACTTAAAATCTTTTCATTTTTCAGAGTCATACAGCTCGATGTTGAAATGATCAATCAAAGGGGTTTTCAACATTAAAACTACCTTTTCCGATGGAGTTTTTAGGGGCATCCGTAGTTCTACATTATAAGGTAGCATCCTTATATAAACTTTTTCCAACATACGTTGTTACATCATCCATAGTTTACTTTTTCTCTTCTTATTTTCTTATATGGCCCATAAAGAACTATATATAAATCTTTGTTGCAAATATTTTAATATTAAAAATGGAATTTTGTTTCCACTTTATTTATTTGTTTATTTATTTTGCGTATTTACTTGTATGTTTAATTATCTTGAGTTGCATTATGTAAAGAGGGATGGATCAATTTGTAAAGCTTTATTTAGGTTTTGAGTCATCGAAACTATAAAGAGCACCTTGCTTGGGTAAAATATTGAGGCAAATATATCCCAAATAAATATGCTATTTTATAAAAAATTAAAATTTAATAGTAAAACAAAATTTTAATGACTTTTATGTTCAAGAAAATTTACAAGAAAATAATAAGACGAGGAGGGGAGATGTGGAGTAACAGTATGACATAAAAGTGAATGACAAAGAAAGAGTTTGATGTAATTTTTGTAACAAGAAAAAGCATTGTTGGTAATGGAGAGAAGACCCAATCTTTATTGGACTCCCTGTGCTGCCCATTGTATTAATTTGATGCTTAAGGAAATTAGGAAGCTAAAGAGGGTTAAAACTTGTATTTTGAAGTGGAAGCTAATTACAATATTCATAAACAATCACATGTACCGCCATGCTTTGATGAGGGAGCATTGCATATGAGAGATTGTCAGGGAGTCCACAACTAGGTTCGTCACAACATTCCTTACTATACAACTAATGTTGGGCAGCAATGCATGATTGAGGTCAATGATACGCTTTGACTGATAGGGCAGCAACGAGTCAACATGAAAGGTAAGTTGAAACCATTATTGTCAATCGGAGGTTTTGGCTTGATGCAACCATGTTGTTTCTGTAACTGAACTTCTGGTGCAAGTGTTGAGGTTACTTGACTCTAATGATAAACCAGCAATGGGGTTTCTATTCGATGCAATGACACGTGCAAGGAAAGCTATTTTTCATAATAACATATGGACTAATGACATATTGGAGAGCGTTGATCGTAAGACGAGAGACCAACTACATCGGGGATATCCATGCGATATGTAATTTATGATTTATCGTGCTAATTCACGATTCTTTCTCAACTCTGAGTAAATTTACCGTAATTAATAATATAAAAACTATGTGCATGGTTCTTTCTTAACCCACAGAACTTGTACTCCAATGCCACCTTAGATGATGCAAATATCATGGAGGGGGTGGAAAACTACATCTACAGGCTTGAGCCTTATCTTGAAACTCAGATGAAGTGTTTATAGTACGTAAACCTTAATTAAAATGTGTTTGTAATAAAATTTCAATTCAGAATAATGAATTGCATTTCTATATTGTATGAAGTTCTTGTATACGCATCTTGTTATTTGTAGCTTATCTTATACATGGAAAAAAATGGGGAATTTGCATACAACAATGCTAAAAAAGTAGTTAGAAAATTGCATCCAAGTTAGTTTTAAGTTAAAACTTGTAATAGTTTAGTACAATACTATAGTGGTTTTTTTAAAATAAATTTCTTTTCTATTGTTAAGTATGTCTATGTTTGTATGTGTCCGGACAATGGTGGACGATACATGGAATTTGAACAAAGCAATTGCAAAAGATTGTAGAGTTCTAAGTCAAACCTATGCTTCCTTGGGATGTGAGAGAAACTGGAGTATATTTCAATAGATACATGCCCCGAGGCGGAATATGTTAAAAACTCAGACGTTGTACAACTTGGTGTACATTCATTACAACTTGAAATTGAGAAAGCGACATATAAAGAGGACCCCCACAAACTACACACCGATCACTCTTGATTACATCTTCCGGATGGACCTCGCCAATGAGTAGGTATCACAAATGACCCCACTACTAGACTAGGATTTCCTTAGTGGGGCAATTGATGATATGGATGATAATGCAGATGTTGCAACACCCAATAAAGGAGACATAGCAGTGGACATGAATACCGACTATGATGATTATGCAGAGGATGAAGATGAGGTGCAGGATGACGAGGAGATAGATGTGACAATGGAAAACGACTAGCAAGGTCCAGTCGTCCAAGAATGTGAAGGGGCACAATATGAAGCGGTGCCCGATGATCAAGAAGATCTAATGAGACTGGCTCGAGAGGAAGTCCAAGCATCGAGGCGTAGCAGCTACTCAACAAGGGAGAGATGAAGCCGTTGCTGGTACCGTATCCTGGTTATTCATGATGATGACAATATTGAAGCTGTTGAGGGCCATAATATAGAACAAGGTGGGGGTAACACAAAACAGGGTGAGGGACACCACGAAGGTTGGACGAGTCTAGGAGACTTTTGCCAAGGGGGAACCACGGGAAATGTTCCTGACTGACGAGGGGGCACAATTGCGGCATTACATACTTCACCAGGCCTTACTCAGATTTTTCGCCCGTGAACCCTAATAGCAAACCACAACAATACCCTTATCCCCATCGCTACTCTCATTACTACTAGCCATTGTTAGTTGGACTTTGTGACTTCATTAATTGAATTAATGTCAAATGATAAATTGTCTTGCATATCTCCATAGTATTCAAATATTAATTTATATAAAAATTTACAAATTTTTTTTGTAAGATAAATGTATGTAATATGATAGTATATACTTAATCTAAGTTTTTCTATTTTTTTATTTTGTTTTATTTTTAGGGGATTTTTGACCCATTTATAAAAGGAAAAATCTACTGGACCGGGTAGTCCGGTTAACCGTACGGTTAGTCCGGTTCTGGTTCTAACCGCTCCCAGCCCCAAGTCCGGTTAACTGTTCCAGTTCGATTTTGCGAATAGTGGTCTACCCACAAAATTTGTTTTCCCCAATTACCTTACTATTTTTCCTCATCAACCTCCACAATGAAATTTTAAGTTGTATAAGTCAAAATTGCCTCTCTTTTTAGGAAAATAAAGAATTATCTCTCTCTTTCCATGTTTTTTTTTTTTTAGAACAAAGGCTAAGAACTTTTATTAATAATCAAGGAGAGATACATGGAGTGATACATCTAAAAGAGATTCATCAGCAGAGAGTAAAGAAGTAAGAGCCACCAGTCTCCTCGCCAAAAGAGTCGGCCTCAAAATTTGCTTCTTTGTACACATGCTCGAAAGAAACGTCAAAGGTACACAAGAATCCATAATATGCATCCACACAGACTTCAGCTTTCCACACAGACTTCAGCTTTCATGAAATCCTCATTATCTCTTATACCAATCAATAATATTGAAAGAGTCATCTTCGACAACAATATGCCCAGTCACAACAAAGCATAATACCTTGCCAAAGGATCATACTTGAGCTTGATTAGTTGTGGAACCACAAGGTCTTGGATGACTGAAGACCATTGTCTGAAAAACCTCCCGATCTAACCGGTAACCGCCCGGTTAGATCGGAACTGGCCCCTTGTTGGTTTCAATTTTGGGCAGTTTTGGTGATTGGCAGGTACGTTAAAAATAAAAATTCAAACAAAAATATCTATAAAATCTCAAAAATAAGGAATTTTATTTGTAATACATTTTTTAATATTTTTTACATTATGGTAAATATTAAAAATTGTTTTGGTCATTAATACTCATTTTTAAAATTCACCTTTTCATTAATTTTTAACTTCATTTGAATGTGTTTTGTTTTAATTATTCTTTATATGCTTTTCATATTTTAGTAGATTTTTTTTTCATCTTTTTTTATTTTTTCAACAAACTTTTGGCCGCCCGGGACTTGCCCAATTAGAATGGTCAAATCGGCCGGTTTACCAGTTAAGTCGGTTAAACCACTTCTTGCCCCATATCTGGTTAACTATTCCGATGCGATTTTACTAACACTGCTAAAGACTACACACCCTCTAAGTTTCTAAGAAGATCTCCAACACTTACTGGGTGTGGGTTCTCGTGAGAACTACCATTAAATTTCAGTTTCAAGCATTCCCCATAAGGTGAATCTTGTGAAAATGTTGTTTAATAAAATTAGTAAAGTTAATAGTGAAGTCGACAAAAGAAGCCCCCCTACCCTATTTAGATGTAAGAACCAGCTTCAAAAGGGGAGCCGGCCCCATGTCTTCTTTTGAGCCTCATGCAGGCATGAGAGGGATGAACACCACCTCTCGAAGCATAACTCAGAACTTTACCACCATAACCAAAGTGGGAGTTGGCACCATAGCTCCAAGAACCAAGAGCTCAGTACCTCATCTCTTCTCCCTAAGTGCGTGCTTGTTTTTTTGAAAGTATTTTTTTAGATTTTTAAAAAGTTTCGCATTTGTTTCACACTTTCTATCTAAAGTTTGGAAACTAACCTTTCAACAAAAGTTCACATTCCTTTGTTAAAAAGTGAAAGAATAAGTTCTTAAGGGGGATAGGAACTTAATCTTCCATAATTTTTTTTGTTGATCAGTATTCACTATAAATGAGACCATTTACCATTGGCACAAGGTGGTCACATAAATCATGACCATTGGATGTGAAATTGTGTGGCTGAAATTATTACATTGACCAAGCTCAAACTTCAAAAGAAATTTTCTCAAACTCTGTGATACATCCAAGCAATCAAATTTCACATCGGACGGTTGTAAGTAATTGTGACCACCTTGTATCAAAGGTATATGGTCTCATTGTATACAATCCCATATAGTAATATTATATATTGCACATAATATATATTCAATAAAAACTATATTAATAAAATAAATGTAAATATATAGTATAATATTATTATTACATTATAAATAATATATAAACATAATATTTTTATTATACTAATAATTAATATAATATCATAATAAATGTATATTAATATTTAATATAATATTTTATATTATACTAATATTATATTAAATATATTTATTATATTAAATAATCATTATATATAAGAAAATTATATATATATATATATATATATATATATGGGAGTGGATTCCATACGTCCACGGGCTGACTGCTACAGGTAAATGCCCATGGTCCAGATTGAATCTGAGCTGATATGACAGTCACGACCTCATTTCGTATTTTAATTTTAATTTTTTTCTACAAATCCAAATCATGAGAAATTTAGAGCATTCCTTCTTCTCATCAAGGCGTACCTAAATAAAAATACTAAAAAAATAATTACGTAAAATAATAAATTGATACAAAAATACCTACAAAAACTAGTTTACGGGCTTATTTTGATCGATTTTATTATTT
>NW_006496517.1:1352128-1371587 GCF_000471905.2 Amborella trichopoda | reverse complement strand
TTAAACAAAACACACCTGTGGTAAAAAAAACATGGAGCCAACAAATAGATTTTAAAAAATCTTTGTAACTAGGAGTATTTTACAAAATTTCACAAAAAAAATGGAAAAATGTAAAAATAAGTACTCTTTGCTAAAATAATCCATAATCTTTGTCAAAATAATAAAAAATATAAAAAAACATATTTCAAATAGATTTCTTATAAATTTTTCGAGTTCTTCAATATCCCTGAGTTGGACCTCCAACTCAGGCTCATCCACTGCCCGAGCCCAAGTAACTCAGCTGAGTTCGAGTTGACTCGGCCGATTTATCAAACACTTCTCCAAACCATCCAATTCAGATCTAATGGTTAGTCGCAATTGTGATCTCTTTATAATGTAAATAAATGATATCATAACATTATCATCATTAGAGCAGTTTTCCAACTATTTGAGATCATATACATGAATCTTGGTTCTTCATTTTACTCTATCAATAGTTACATCCTTAGTAAAGCAAAAAATTAGTATATATTTTCTCACTACTTTAAATTATATCTAATTTTTTTATATGGATACGTGAGTCAACCGACTTACCTATTGCCATGTGATCCATTGTCTATCTAACATCCATCTCTAAGATGGATGTCAAATCCACTAAAAGTTGAAATGGATGGTGCAAAAAAGAATTTTAAAACTAATATCTATATTGTTAAAAAGGGTATGGTTTCTATAAGGTTGCAACTTTAAATCTCCGAATTTTATCATAACATGTAATTTTGGTATAAATTGATTCTAGGATTATCTCAAAATCTATTATTATATCTAATTATAATTTTAAACTTTAAAAATAGTTAAAATCATGTAAATCCATAAACATATGAAAATCTTAAAAACAAACAGTCTAGATAATGTATTGTAAGATAAATTATTTATGGGATTTAATATAAAAATATTTTTTTCATATTCATATATCTAGTTGTCGAGATGATCAATTAGAAGGTTTTTCAACATTAAAACAACCTTTTTCCGATTGATTTTTTAAGTGTAGCTGTAGTTCTATATTTTAAAGTTGCAATTTTATATAAACTTTTTCTTTTTAAAAAATTATAAATTTAAATCATTGTCATGGTTGAGATTATTTAACTCTAAAATTTGGATCAAAAATATATCTTTCATATATATTTTGTAAGGAGACTGCATGAGAACAGTGTGAGAGGTCGTCTCACCAAACACTTCTATACAATTACTTAAAAAATAAAATTATATATATTTTTTAAGTAAATTATTTGTTCAACAGGCCGGCAAAGTCGCAGCGACCGCCCTAGCCTGTTTGACAGATGGCGTGAACTTTATAACGACGTAACGTGACTGCTTAACAATCAGAATATCGAAGAGAGCTGGCTATACACCGAGGCTTCGGTTGTCGGAATTAAAACCAAAGGTGTCGTCGTGCCTTCTCTTTATTTGTAACGGAAAAAGACTCTATAACCCTTTCCAACTCAAATTATTGCAATTGGACCCCTTCCCAAAACCCTTACCGACGGCGCTGTTCACCGTCGATTTTGGAGTTCGGCGCTGCGGAGGACTTCAATGGAGTTTTTGGAAATCTAACGATTGTCAATCTTGATCTGATGTTGATTTGGTTGAGACGAAATCGGTTTGGCACGGAGTTTTGCTCAATTTTTATCTTATAACCTCTTATTTTATTTTTTTTTATTTTTTAAACTTATCAAGTGTTTGGTTAAGGGACCTGGTTTCTATGAGTCCATGTATAAATGAGGCGCCTCTTACTATTTTTTATATGGATTTTGGACTTAATTTTTATGGACATGTTAGGAATCTCTAATATGGATATCATGAATATACAAAAATAAATAAAAATAATAAATTTTTTAAAAAAATTTTTGATAGTTAATCTCATTTGTTTTTAGAGGTAGATGGACCACCTATTTGCATTCACCTTTAAAATTAATGCTTATACCTTTAGACCGTATATGTAGAAATATAGCCCTGTCCGCATGAAACAATTTTCCTTTATCAAATTGCCCTAAATTACCATCGTATAAATACCTATTAATTTTTTTATATTTTATTTTTAAATTTTTCAATTACTTATTCAAATCAATTTGAATCACCCATCCAACTGTGAGTTCTAAAACACTAGTTTAATGTGTTGCCATCAACAATTTTAAAAAATCTATTTAACTACGTGTGATTTCCGTATATTAAAAGCAATAGCTTGTCTCTAATATTTTATAAATACTGTATATATTTAGATCTTCTTTAAAGCATATAATATTTAGGTTTTACGGATTTGTATCGCACCTCAAACTATACAAGTTGACATCTAGTTGACTTCTCATAGCCATATGGGGATCTTCTTGTAATAAAAATAAATAATTTAATAATCTTCAAAGTTTATGTTATGAAAACGATCCACCTATAAACTCTCGTTTCTTTTCTATTTTACACAATTTCCATTTGAGAAAAGGGTGTGGTTTGTATAGGTCAAAGCTCTAAACAATCAAAGTAAAGCACACCTTCAAATGGGATCGAGAAATGTAGTTTTAATATTGTAAATCTTTGTGATAACATTAAAAAATATTTTCATTTTTAATTATAAAATTTAAAGTTTAAAAACTAGTATAGATCGGACAGATCTATAAATACTTGAAAATCTCAAAAATTGACCGTAAAAAACTGTGTAGTCAGATACACTATTTCCAAAACTTAAAACCTATTTTTTTTTCATGTCCTTGCATCATGATGCTGGGATGATCAATTTGAAGATATTTGGGCATCAAAACAACCTCTTATAGTGAAATTTTCGATGTCTCTAATTTGATTGTTTAGAGCCTCGGCTTTGTATACGCTTTTTCCATGAGAAAAAAGTTCGATCGCAACGTTCAAAAAAAAGATAGGATCGCTATTACCTAATTATTTTATTCAACAAGGTGGCATAGCAATCATCAATCTTTTTCCCTTATTCACTAAAATTATAAAACGAAATGATTAATAATTGTTTTATATCTAATATTAATTGTTTTGAGGGCAAAGGAGTGGTTTACAGGTCCCGTTGAAGACTTTCTAGAATCCGCCAAAAATGAAAAAGCAGAGCCGAAGACAAATATACCAGATTTCGTTAAATTTGAAAGTTTTCGGTGACATGAATACACGTGGCACACTGGTGAAACAATAGAACCCGCGATTTGTGGAGCTGTGGTCAGCTTGACTCGCCAGATATTTTGCTCAACAAACTGATGCCGAGTTTGGTGTTCTGCCAACCGACTTTCACTCTTTGGAAATTCGGAATCGCCCATTTGATCGGGAATTAGGAGGGGGTGAATTGGTTTAATTTGTAATAGAGTAGTCTCCTGTAAAATGCCTCTTTCATATTTTTACCTCTTTTTAATTTGTTTAATATTTCTTTAGGTCCTCCTAATCCCCTCCCTGGCATAAATCCTTTTGTTCATGCTTTTATTTTTGAGTTTACATTATTCTAGGTCGTCGGCTTGGACCATCTAGATCGGCAATCCGGTGATCTAACGGGTCTTTGTGATGGATGATCCATCCCACCAATATTTGTTTTCAACCAATGTTTGCATATAACCAAAAGGTTTGTAAATGGTAACAACCCCGTTATGTGTGCCCAGAAAATTACTATATTATATAATAAATACTTATAAGTATCAATCCGGTATTTGTCAAGCCACAATTAAGGGATGGTCATCTGTTAAAAAAACAAGGGACCATATCTCTAGAGAGGAGTTAAGGCATGCAATGTTCAAATAGAGCAGCGTAGGGCATAATGTAGGTTATTTTTCTATTTCTTTAAAAAAAAAACATATCCTATCTTTTCTAAATAAAGAAATAATTTAGGATATGATAGAGAAAATTGTAAACACACCCTTATAATTTTGCCCAAGGGAATTCCCCAAAACCTAGAACTCAGGTCTAAAACCCATCACATTCTCAGGTCTAAAACCCAGACTTGAACCTATCTAATACCCCAAGCTAGTCATCCTAGACACCGTTGAACCTAATAAACATTATCGAAACACTTATATGATACCCAAAAACTTGAAAATCGATACCTTAAAGTCCTAACCTTATATACTCCTTAGAACTCACTCAAAATGGACTAAACTTGATTTCAAATTATAAAAAAAGTCACAAGCTTTTCCAATAGTCCAATAATCGTTTGTATCTGAATATACAGTTTAAAAGTTCTGATAATTGTAGGTAGAATTTCCATTTTGGTCCCTAGCCTAGGACTCGATTTGAGTAATGTGGGGCATTCTCCACAACCCATGGCGAGTCACAGACCCATGTCGGTAAAAATAATACAGGTTGGGGGGGGGGGGGGGGGGGGGGGGATGGGTTTCGAAAAATCATCTTAAAATCACTAGAAATTCATAGAAAATCCAAAATTCCCTACAAAAACCTTAGAAAATCAGCTTAGAAATTAGGAAGCCTAGAAAATTAGAAAATTAACCTAAAATCCACATAAAATATTATGGAAAAACCTACAATCTAAAAACCCTAAAAAAATCTCTAAAGATTCCTTCCGAACTAAATCCTAGATCGAGGTAACCTAGAAAACCTTATGATAGAAAGCTCTAATTCTCCACAAGTTAGATTTCCCACAAAAAACCGTTTAACAATTCCCTAACTCAAAACCACCCTAGGGATAAGATCGCCTAGGTTTCCCAAATCCCTCATGTGCCTATTTTTTTAGGCGAAAGAGAAGGCTTCAAGATGTAAACAACATGTGGTCATGACATTTGCCCCAACTTTTTGTTTTTTGGGGTTAGTATCTCCTCCTTTTTCTATTTAATTGTATATTTTCAATTTTAGTTTATTTATTTTTAGTTTAGTTCATAGATATTAATTCAGTGTGAAACTAAGTCGGCATTGCTTGTGGATCTAAAAGAGGCAAGTTCCGTTCAGTTGTTGGTTGTGCCGCGCCGCCGACGCACCCGCATGTTCGTGTGTGCACGCTCGCGTGTGATACCACCCAATGCACATTGAAGGATAAAAATGGATAAAGTAAATGAATGTCACTATCCATCGGATCAACCCTAGCTAGACACTAGTCGTTTAAAAAACGGATCGGTGTCTCGGATCGGGCACTTCAAAAATCTATTCGGATTAGTGAATAGGTGATCCACATCGAGAATCAACCGAATCGGTCGGATTAAGCTTTAAAAAAATCCAAAAAATTTATTAAATTTCATTATAAATGTTGTTTTTTTGGAATTCAGTAAAAAATAAGAGTACTGCATTATTAACTTTCATTTATTTCATCAATTTGCGAAATATTGAGATGTTACTCCCTATATGAACTTATGTTAATCATTAAATTTACATCATATAAAAAAAAAATCATAGAATTATCATTAAAAAATATATATAATTATACATAGATTACAATAAATAGTAAATTAAATCAATGAAAAAATGGCCACTAAAATCTCGATTGGTAGAAAACTCTAATCTGCTAAAAAAAAACCCAAATTATTACAACCTAATTAACTTGATATTATAACTGAAATTGAAATTGTTGGTTTATATTTTATAATTATTTTATTATACAAATAATAACAAATCCAAAAAAATAAGAATAGGTGGTGCTACATTTTTTATTTTATTTTTTGACAATATTATATTACCTTTTAATTCTTGTTATATTACATTTTGTTTTTTTGACAAGAAAATAAAAAATATATATATTATATTACATTTTTTTTAAAAACCTTTTATTTTTTACTTTTTCCTTTTACTTTTTTTTTTATATATATATTTTTATTATTGAAAAACGTTTTATTTTTTATTTTTTCCTCTTACTTTAGTTTGTTTCTTGTAGAGGACAAAAAAGAGGTTTTTTTTGTAAAAATCCTTTTATTTTTTATTTTTTTCCTTTTACTTTATTTTATTGTACTTTATTTTGTTTCTAGAGGACAGAGTTTTTTTTCAAAAAAGGAATTTATTTTATTTTACTTTATTTTATTTTACTGTACTTTATTTTTTTCCTTCAATTTTATTTTGTTTCTTGTCAAAGACAAACAAAGTGTTTTTTTTTTATTGAAAAACCTTTTATTTTTTATTTTTTTCCTTTTACTTTACTTTATTTTGTTTCTAGAGGACAAATAAGGATGGCGCCCAAGAGGCTCAAACCCGAGACGTCGAAGGAGATACCCGAGATGTCGAAGGAGATCTTGAGAGTTAAAACCAACTGCACTAGGTAATAATAGTGTGCTTTTAATGGCCGTATAAACCTTATAACCGTTTCTCATGCATGTAAGAATTACCCCACATCGAAGATTTAACATTTGTTTGTATGCTATAAATCCTTCTGAAGGGGAAATACCATGTGCGTTGGTTGCGTAGCAGGTTATGACCCATGTGCGCCTGACGCGTTAAATTTTTAAAAAATTGCAAACTCGACGAGTCACTATAGCGATTCGGCGAGTTATCGCTACGAACCGCCCGGTTCTCTCTAGACACGGGGGGTTCTCCGTGTTTTGCTACAACCGGCACAGGGGGGTCAATTCCTGTGTCGTCCGATGCGATTTGGCGACATTTGAACACTGGAATAAACAATAGTTGGTTGGGTTAGGATTTAAATGTTAAGAAATATAAGAAGAAAATTCCGGCAAAGCAAAAAATGATAAAATTAGACACCAACAATGTCCTAAGATGCTTTAAGTCCTAAAATGGGGTATCTTCCCATCTACATGGTATGGGGCCTTTATTTCACACTTTTTGGTGTCAGAAGAGACCATCTTCCATGGGAAAACATATACCGGGCCATCATGACCGTTTTGATATGAATTTTGCTTGAAACTCCGAGGATTTAGTGGACTTCTAGCATTTTTTTTTTTCTTTTGGATTCATGCACTTTTCCATAGAATTGTCAAGATTATATGTCATTTGGCAGATGGAAAAATTAAGGCGAGTCTGCTACAGTCTTTTTTGCATCGATAAGCACAAAAAATAACCCACATTTGACAAAGTTATGGCTTCGACAAGTTGCTGAAAATGAAATATTCTGCAACATCATAAAATTAGCCATGTTTTATGCCCGGACGGGCTTCAATCCGTCCCCTGATCCATTGTGAAGCCCTTCAAGTCACTTCGACATGCATGTGATAATATCCCAAGACATCGTACGGATGTGAAGTCATCATGAAAGTACCAAGGCGAGGTTAGATGGACTGTAATTTGCATAACCATGACAACTCACAAAATTTTCTCTTAGATTTCTTACAATCTGGGCAGTCATCTTCTACATAATATATAAAAAAATAATCCCTAGGTGACAAGTAAGACAACCAAATTTCTGTATGATCCCCTTCACCATTTGTGGGAAATTTACCCAATTTTAGGGCAATGTTGTAGGAAATTACTATTTTTGACATGTAGGACAAACCATAAGACCTACATAGTATATATCAGTTCCCTTTTGGGAATGTACGGCATACATACTTCTATTTGGCGTGAAATTGGGGGTTTTTGACCTTCAAAAATATTTGTGATGGTACTGAGACTGTCGGAGATTGATTTCTGGGGTATCTCTATAATTTATAGCTTCTCAATCATACATAGGGAGTATATGGTACCCCATTATTTATTTTCTTATTACAAGACACATTTGAGCTATAATTTGGAGGATGGCTTTGGAGAAACAAGATCTATCTTTGTGGGGTTCTTTTAAGTTTGGGCCATTGCACTCCATGGCATGGCAAAGCTTTCCTAAACCATGGATTTTATTGGGAAGACCCTTTGCTATGAAAAGTGAGGGTTCCATAGACCTAAGCTCAGTTTGATCTTGAACAAGGGCTCAATTGTGCTTCTTATTGTTTTCTAAATATATTTGGTGCCGAGAAGTCGTAGAAGTTGCAACAAAACCACCCATGATATCTTTTTAGTTGTCTTTGGGGCATTTTTTTGTTTTTTTCAAACTTGTATATAAATATAAAAATTTCCTTTCTGGACTAAAAGTAAGCATCACAACAATAATATATAAAATTCAAAGAAACCTTGGCAAAATGATGCTTTTATAGAAAACTAAGAGAACTATTGCATATATGTCAAGGTCAGCAGGAGTGATGTTGTATTCATCTTCATATATGTGGATAATATGCTAATTGCCAGTAGTTCAATGACTTTTGTCTCAAAAACAAAAGCTTTATTGTCATAGCCTTATGATATAAAGGATCTTGGAGAGATATCATATGGCTTAAGAATTAATATTATAAGAAATAGAGTAGAGAGAACCATTCAGTTGTCCCAATAAAACATATTGTAAAAAATTCTTAGGGAGATTTGAGATGAAAAACTGTAAGCACACATTTACCCCGATTGATGAGACAAAGCGAAGCCTAGCTATGTATCCCAAAGATTCAAATGAAAAAGATGTCCCAAAGAATCAAATGAAAAATTGTAGACACATATTCGCCAGTGAGTATGATTTGCAATCTAGCATATTCCAAAGCAATATGGGCATTGAGCACCGGAAGGATATTAAAAGAGTACTACAATATGTAAACAGAACAATTAATCACGTGCTTACCTATGGAGGAGGCTTGGATATTCAGATATAAGGATATTTAGATGCATGCAATCAAGGCAATCTAGATGACTTGAAGTCCATACCTGAATATATATTGCACCTTGCTAGTGATGTTGGTTCTTGGTGCTCAAAGAAACAACACATCATTGCAGTTTTTACTATAGAGTCAGAGCATGTGGTATGTTTAGCAACAAAAGAGGTCTTCTGGTTGAAGAAGTTTCTGAATCAGTTGAGATTCGACCATGTCAAATGATCATGCTTGAGGATCTTTTACGATAACCATCCTACAATTTCTATAGCTATGGAGTCATGATTTCACAAGAAATCAAGGCATATAAAGATAGACTACTAACATATACCGAATGAGATCCGAGCAGGAGATGTTGATGATGCTTATTTTCCTACAAAGGATATGTTAGTAGATCCATGAGTAATGGCTTAGTGGCAAATGTATATGCCAAGCATGTACCTCGGATGGGCTTGAGATAGTGTGGGGGACAGTGATTGTATGGCCTTCAAAAGCCAAATGGGAGCTAATAAGATTTGTGGCCTTTAAAGGTCTGAAGAGCACGTAAATATCATGACTATAATGAAAATGTATTCTAGTGGGACTTTGGTTCATGTGGGCTTAGTATGGTATTTTATGGTTTTTTTGTTGACTTGTTTGGCTTGAGTGGTCTAGACCTAGGAATAAGTCCAAAATATTTAACCCCTGTACAAGTACGACTATTGAGGGTTACATTACAGGTTATTCCTCATTGAGGTCATAAAGATGTCTAAGGATGATATTGTGAGTCAGAAGGTTGGTGTTCTCCTGCATGTGGTTCGAGGCTTGCAAGAGCAATAACCAAATCCTCAAAAACCTTTGCATGACACGTGGACATAATAGCTATATTATGGGAAGCAACCCGAAATGTGTCAGATAGATCTATTGAAGAGAGAGTCCCCTACACGATTGCATTGCATTTATCTTTATAGATATGACTTGCTCTTAAAACTATAATCCACACATTAAATTCGTGATCCCTCTATTTATTGGCTAACTTTAATGAGCCAATCATGAACGTTTACAATTAAGAACCCTATAAGACCAGGAGCACCCAATGACTTAGTCAACTAAAATGTCCAGTTTCATCCAATCCCATAATCAACGACACAATAAAACCTAAGCATAGGGCGACAAGGATATTCAACATGCGTAACTCCTTAACATAGGCTGAGTCAAGGTATCCAATAAATAGGGAATTGATTTATGCTTTGGATATTGTGAAAGAGGCTGGCACCCACTGACTATTCCATAATAAAAAGACTAGTTATTTTATTTCGCATCAATACCTATTTCTTTTAAACTCATTTTACTAAAAATAAAGCATGAATAACAAAGAGGGGCAAATGTAGACACTTTAATTTTGGATAAATAATTCTAAATGGAACTCTAAACCTAGGAAAGACATTTTCCCTTAGCCTAAAAATCCTAATTAGAATCGCTATAAATATAGACAACCTAATAATTACTTTTTCATCCTTACTTTTTTATAACTTCTTAAAACTTTGCTTCAATCATCAAAATGCCCACCATGGACCACCTCGGACCTAGAGTCAAAAGAGAAAATGAATTTGCCACCCCATTTTAGCACACCATGGTGTGAGAGCTACCTACTAGCTCTTGCACACTACAAATTGTGGCGTGGAGCACATATATGGCCAAATCATGGTTGTCTCAATGTCAAGGTGTCTTAGGACCCCCAAAAACCTAATTCACTACGATTAGTAGAAGGAACCACATAAACTTGGAGATAGGGACCCAAAGAACCTATGAAGTTGCCTTTGGGATATATATATATATATATATATGAAACAACCAAATGTAGGGAAGTTAAGTTGAAAAATATAATTTTAAGAGCTAAGTCAAAGCAAAAGAGGATAATTTGAAAACAACCCTAAAAACTGTTGAATGAGATCAATTTCCTAATGTAGGACATGAGGAATTCCAAGATTGGAAGATCCATTTGGTAAAACGGCCTAAATTTGTGCACACTATAGTCGAACACATGCACACCCTAATTTAAGGCATGGCTAAGTAGAGGTCTCATATTGCTCCACTTTTTATGGTTAATTTTCTATGTTTTTTAAAGGATTTCCAATTTTAAAAATCTCATTTTGAGTTGCATTTCCAAGATCTTAAATTCTTAATTCCTTTTGAGGTGCATTTCCAAGACCTTAAATTCCAGGACTAGAGAATCCTTAGAAAACCTAACTCCAAACCCTTATTACAGAGACCTTAACACATCTTAAATCACCAGGATACTTAACCTAACCATTTATATTCTTAAATAGCACAAAATCCTAAGATTCATATCTTATTGGTTACCTAGAAATGTGTCAAGAAATATTTCTATGATGTTATGACTCCAATACATAAAATGAACCAAAGAAACCAATATATCTAGGGCCATATCCAACCTTATATTTCTATAATAGGAAAACAAAGGTTTTTTACATATATGTAGGGTTCGTGAGGAGTTCCAAGAACTTCCAATTCCTGTTACAATATACATCAATCCTTAACACAAGGCCGGATACCTTTTGATTTGAGCCTTGAAACAAATACTTACAGACTTTACGAAAGAAAATGTAACGAACTATGAGGGAGATCAATACCAAGGAGCGCATATGCCTATATACCTGAATATTTGCACGGTGTACTGACCACGTCTTGGTCCTCATACTCTAAGGATTCAAGTGAGTGTGTGATCTCCAGTGTTCTCTCTTTGTACTTGCACGCAAGAGAAGGGTAGCACTATCATGGGCTTGTCTCCTTCACTGAGTGTAACAAAATGGACTTTAAGGCGTGAGTGTTGGAAAGACTAGCTTCTTTCCGATCAGTCCCCTCTCTCACTAAAAAGTACGTTTAAATAACTTTCTAGATGATAAAGGATAGAAATCTATCAGGTTTAATTAGATCCTCGAGTGAAAACCGATAGGATAAACATAGATTCACGTTCGAATTCAAATCTGGGTGGTTTTGATGATAAGTTCTAATCACATTTAAGCTCAAGTATCAAGATATTTGAATTTAAACTCAAAACTACAGAGATTTGACATGCCATCTTATGAGAAAATCGAGGAAAGGTGGTTAACTGCAGGGTAGTTTTGGCATACCAAATTATTTTTACTGCCGATTTTTATGATGAATCTTCTCATTGTGAAATTTTGCATGGTGATAGAGGATATAAAGACAAACACAACAGTCCAAATGTCACTTCAAATAGATCAATAACGAGGGAGATACAGCTCGTTGAAGTTGTCTCATTTCTGCTTCAAATTGCAATAGCATATCTGAGTATTGCAAGGTAACCGCTTTCAACACAAGGAACTATGGACCCTGGGGACTTGATAATCTTGTAGAGGGAATTATAAGCCACAACCCCATATGGGCTCAAAATTCTCCATACATTGGGAGATATGAAAGACCAACGGTCAAACTTCTGTATAGTATTATAATTATTGTAGCAATGCTAGCCCATATCAAATTAGGAACTCATAGGCTATTGCCCTCACATAGTTGATAGGGAATTGAGTTAGGAATTCAATGATCTAAGTCTCATGAGAAAACTCCTTATAGGTTTGGGAAAAATCTCATATTTAGTGGCCGGAGGCCATCTTAGCTATCTGCCTGGCAGATGACGTATAAGGGTCTAGCTGCCAATGGATATAGATGAGAGCTCAAATCATTTCCAAATGACTTGAAACTCTGGGATGAGGGATATAATGCCTCAAATATGGTTTTCCAAGAGTTGTGAATCAATTCCTAAAATATCATGGTAGGGTCATTAGTCAAGACATATCTTGGCCTTCAACGAATTCTGGATAATGGGCTAAATGATGTCCAATTTATATGATTCTTGGACCAAAGGCATGATGTCTCATTAAATATATCTACAAGCTTACACATTATTCTGATATGATTTGAAGAAGTTTCGCATAGTATGGCCGTCAAACCCATCTTTAATATTCGACAGATTTTTGAATACATATCGCACCATATATTTCCAAACTCCTACAATATCGTGTAGAAAAGGCATATAGGGGCCTTAGGGAATATGAGTCCCTGAGTTGGTCTCAAACCAAGATGATTTGATAGTCTTGTAACTAATCAGGAGTCAAGATATAGGCTGACAGATGGTCGGGATTGGCATGCCTTGGCTTCATCATACCCCCATTATCGTACTTGGAGCATGTCTTGCAAATAGATTCCCAATAATCATATTTATTGGTCTTGCATAATGACCCACCTTCTGCAAGGCATATATAGGCTTGGCGTCCACCTAACACTGATCTTCAAAGGCAACCTCTTGGATTTTATGTGCAGATTGTTTACGTGTACACGGCCTTGTATTGCGACCCAAAAATGCACTCCACACTTACATGCATGTCATTTCAAGCATTGGATGAAGATTTAAGCAACATTTTTTCATAGTTCTTAATCCAACATCCAAGGAAGCATCCATTCTCACTTCAATTTCAATTAGTAACACTTTTTAAATGGAGAAGGCTGACACAATTATGCTAGTCTAATCCAGGCACTAGCACTAGGTGTGCTTGATGGTCTTGCTTGGTGAGCCTGACCTTTGTTTTCTTTATTTCAGGTACTTTTTTTTTTCATTTATGCATCATTTACTATAGATCTTAAGTGTTATTAAATTCTTATATGTTTCTGTTGAGTTAATTCAAAGAACAATATTGCTTGTGCAGCCTACGCCCTACAACAAAGAGAATGTGAGATCTATTTTCTGTTGGTCATAATTTGATGATCCCTATTTCTTTTATTTTTCATCCTTGTTTATTTTAAACAATGATTTGAGTGGGGAGATCTTAAATTTAATCCAAATAGGTCTGCATGTAAATATTAGTCATGCAACATTAAGTTTGGGGGTAGGATTGTATCCATATAGGTTTTATATAAAGTAAAATTAAAGGAAAATGATTCACGGGAGGTATGAGTGTTATGATCTAACGAAGGGCTTCATTTAGGAGCATGGTCCCTTTTTGGGTGGCAGTTTGTAGGAAAAAAACATAGTCTCGCAATCAGCAATACCTTAACCAATCAAATCCAAGCGAGTTCTCATAATTAAATAACATTGTATCATATACCAAGCATCGGTGGGCACAGGCTCTTGGCTCAGTGGCTAAAGCATCCAAGGTTTAAATCCTATTGCTAGCTATCAAAATGGGGATTGTATACTATAAGACCATTCATTTTTATTACGAGGAGGCCACAATCACTTGTAGCCATTAAATATAAAATCCGACAACTTAAAGATAATCACATAGTTTGTGAAACTAGATTTTTAACTTTGTGCACAAGTACTGACACACCCCCAGCCACCCAATTTTACATCTAATGGTCATTATTGATTATGGCTTCTTTATACAAAAAGTAAATGGCCTTGTTGTATGCATTTCCATAAAAAAGATAAAATAAAATAGAAAACTAAAACAAAGTACTACTAGCTCCCTAATTATCTGAGGTCAACAATAGACAAGAATCATTCCTCCAAACAAAATAAAATGATCATCTAACCAATGCTTCCCTGTAGAATGCAAATGAGGTTTGTATATTTCCTTTTACTTCTTTTTTTTTATCTTTTGAATAGAGAGTAGGACGAGTATTTGAAAAATCGGTGACTTGATCCGGATCGGATGTCGGTGGCACCCATCCGGGCCCACTTGAAAAATAGTATCAAGACGATTTTCAACAGGGATTCGCCACATTACGTCCTAACTCAGTATCATTACCTCATGAATCAGACATCTCACTGATTCTCACGTCATTAAATATTTTTTATATGTCATTAAATGTTTTTTTAATGGTTCTTTTAAGGGACAAATAGTCCCAGTTAGTCATGGTTTGCCTGAGTATATGCTCTTCTAGTGAAGCGAAGTTTGCGCAACTCTCGTGTGGTCAGTTTGTTTGCCATTGGGGATGGGGCAAGCGTTATGCAAAATTGTTGCTGAAAACTTCCTAATTCTTCACTAGTAATTTACTGAGGAATATACTCTATATAGTAAAAGGCGAAAGAAAATAGTTTGGTGTTTATTTAAATAAAATAGTCCCATGTTTTTTGATTTGGAGGTTCCATAAAATCTTCATCGCAAATGCCAAAATTTTTGTTTGGACCCCTCTCTCTCTTCCCTAAGAACCTATCTATCTCTCCTAGGCATCCATCGCTCTCTCTATTTCTCTATGTGCAAATTAATTCCCTTATCGCTCATCTCTTTCTCCCCTAACAACCTATCTCTCTCTCTCTTTGGCATCCATCTCTCTATATATATATAGCTGCTGTGGGTGTTGTCGACAGGCTATTTTTTATTTTTTTTATTCTATTTTTAAGGTAAAATATTTATTTGAATTTTTTTAATGTTATAATATTAACATTTAGAGGGCTTTATTCTTTTTAGTTATATGACATGAAAGCATTTTCCAATAAATTTTAATCATGTTTTTTATAATATTATAGTTAATACTACACATTGATAACCAAATCATGTATTTTATTTATTAATTTATTTGTATTATAAATTATGTAATGTATTTTTTATTCTTATAGTTATAAATAAGATTTTTTTAAATTATATGATATTATAGCACATTTTAGTTTTATTCTTATACAATTATTTGTATAGCAGAATAATTATACAATATAAACTAACAATTTCAATTTCAATATATAATATTATAGTTAATTAGATTGAGATAATTTTGGATAAGTAAAGCGCATTAATACATGATTGATACTTTGGTGTGATACTAATTTCACTTTATATGGGAAATTATGTTTTTAATCTTATAATGTGAAAGTGTTTTCTTATATTTAAGCTATTTTGATGCAATATTATAATTGATAATTATACAGGCATCCAGACAGGAAAACATCTCAGTATTCCCCTACTTTTATAAAATCACGAAAGTACACAATGCATCACCCCTAATTTCTTTTAAAAACTAAAATAACACTATTTTTAGACATTTATAGTGATTATTTGAAACTTTTGAGGACAAAAATTACTGATTTGGCCGATTCTCTTATCTACCGATCCAACACAAGTATGGGTGAGGCCGGCTCGAGTCACCGAACTGTTTTTTTAAACATTGGGTAGGACATAATGTTAGGTAACTGCCCCATAACCACCGGTGCCTCGACCCCATTCCCGTGAGGGCCTTAGCAACATTTCATGAGATAACTTTGAAGAATGATTAACCTAAAGAGTTCCATGATCGTGTAAGATGGAATCAGCCTTTTTTAAAAGATATATGGAGTTGGAAAATCCCTCATAAAGTGCAGGCTTTTGTTTGGATTTTGGCACAAAGTAAATGCTTAACAGGGGACAATTTGCGAAAACGAGTAATGTTTGCCTTTTTGGTAAAAATGATGCGGAAACGCATGATCACTTGTTTTTACTTTGTCCGGTTACTTCTGCACTTTGGTATTGAGCTTTGCAAAAAGTTGGGTTTTCTATGAATCTCCCTTCATCTGTTTGGCATATTGTGAATCAATTGAAAATTGTTGGAGTTCCAAGGGTTGGGGGAATTCTTTGGAATATGTTTCGTGGTTCATTGTTATGGGAAGTATGGCTTGAAAGAAATAGGACGACCTTTGAAGGTGTGGCGGTGGATTTGGCAACCGTAGAGAACAAGATCTTACTCAATACATGGAATTGGTTTAGAATTACTAAAGAAGGATGGAGAACTTCAAGAATGGATGTAGATGAGAATCTTGATCAACTAATCTTGTTAAGATTTATTAAGGTGAGGCCAAGAAGCAGCAGGCAGCCTCCTTTGAGTGTTATTAAGGTGAGGCCAAGAAGCAGCAGGCAGCCTCCTTTGAGTGTTATTAAGGTGAGGCCAAGAAGCAGCAGGCAGCCTCCTTTGAGTGGTTGCTTTAAATTGAATGTTGATGGCTCTTTTATGGGAAATCTAGGTAGGGTTAGGATAGGTGGAGTAAGCAGGGACTCAAGTGGGAATTTAGCTTTCTGTTTTGCAGGACCGTGTGGTAATGCTACTGCGAACTATGCTGAAATGGCAGCGGTCCTACAAGGTATCGAGCTATGGAAGGAGATGAGCTTGGGGGACTCTAAGAATGCGATGGACTGGTGTAACTACTTATCTATTACACCTTGGCGTATGGTATATATTTGGTTGCACATTTAATAATTATCTGCTGGCAGCAACATTACCTTCAACCATATATATAGAGAGGGCATCCCTTCCTCTGTTCCATATATATAGAGAGGGCATCCCTTCCTCTGTTAAGGGTTTCTTTTTCTTTGTTCTAATGTTGGTTTTTTTTTTGTAATTTCTTTGCTGTTATGGTTGTAATGATTTTATGATTTAAATAATATTTGACACTCTTGCCAAAAAAAAAAAAGATTAAACTAAAGAGGTATATATGGGGGCGCGGGAACTAGTTTTTTTTCAAGTAACCGTGTTTTGTCTTTTGTTTACAAGTTATGCAATCGCTTTTCTTGATGATCAGCTTGAGAAGCCTATTGAAAATATAAACTGCGAAATATTATTTTAATATTGAATCGTTGCAAAATGGTTCGCATCAACAAAATTGATTCACACTCTAAAAGGACTGTAGGGGGCATACATGCATGACAACTGAATGTTTAGCTTTTACTTAATTAGCATGTCAACTTGAAAAAAAAAAATTTCCCTTTGTTTTTTTGGTTTAAGTACAGATCAAAGAAATTCCTATACGTACTTGAGAGTACTGGTATATAGTCAGAGAGGCTTTCTTCCAATGGTTGCACCTATGCACTTTTAATGTTGATTGGGCACACTCCAAGTTTTCATACTCCGTGATCCCGATTGAAAAGTGCCCATGCAGATCAAATTCAGTGTGTGGACGATCCATGTCCTCCCTGGAATCGCCCATACCTTCTTTTTTTTTTGTTAAGCAATTTGTTTATCTGGTTCATCGGCATAGTTGTGAGTAATATTGAACCCCATTTCGGGTTTTAAAAGCCTCGGCACAAAGTCCATATAACATGAACGATAGAGTTGATCCTCGTGGATTACCAAGATTTACATGTCAAACAGCCATCTCTAGAATTGAACGACATACAAATTGGAGGCTTCTTTAACTTTACAAATCGTGTGTTAAAAGAAGCATGCAATCTTTCTTTTGTCTGTTTTATTTCTCCACACTACTCATGTAACAAAAATGTGAAATCCATCTAGCAGCTTCATGATGCGGCACAATTACCCTACTGCAAGGTTGTAAAATAGTATGATGTAATTTTTTCTACCTTGGATTATTGAAAACCGAGTAGGGGACCTTCTCCCCCTACTGATTTACCCAAAAAAAAGAAAAAAAAAACAAATGCTAGTGCTCCATAAGCACATGGAAGTAAACAAAGAATGCCTGCAAGAGAGATTGTATCACATTATGTCAGAGGATAGCATCAGTACAATGGTAACTAGTTTATCCACTGGTTGGCCGGATGCCCTACCCATAGAGTTGAGTCCCCATAATGGTTGCAACATAAAAGAGAAAGGAATATGATGCATTCTATGCATACAAGCAGCATTCCAGATGTAATCTCAATTGTCGGTCTCAACAACGAATCTGCGAGATGAAGCATTCTTCCAGTCAGGCAGATAATCGGATAACTCAAGCTGAGGAATGGTACGTCTCGATTAGCTTTCATTCAAAATGGACAGTTGATTTTACATACGAGGTACTGTGTATGCCGCCCGCATCAATGTACAATTTCAAAAGGAAGTAACAACTAGACCTGCAAAAGGATGCTCAGCTGTGTTTTTAACCGTGCCAACAGAAGCTTTACAGCTCTTATAGATGATCTTCATGAAGCGAGGCGTATGTCTTTTAGGAGGCCGAGCACCTGTTGCATGGTGGGCCGCATCTCCGGCACCTCAGCAGTACACAAATACCCAACCCACACACACTCCACCATCTCCCCCACTGGCCCCACCCTCTTCAGCCTCTCATCGATCAACTTCATCACCTGCTTTGCTCTCACCAGCCCCCTCACCCAAGCCACTATCTCCTCAGACCCCATCATCCCAGTAACCAGCTCAAGCAAAACAACCCCAAATGCATACACATCAGCCTCAACCGATGACTCAGTGGCCTGAGATCCAAGTGAACCAAGCCCACAGCCAGCAAGCCTAGGCTCGAAGGACTCATCGAGAAGGATTGTTGTGGGCTCAACCCGACCATGAGGTGTGGGTCGAGAGCCTGCATGGTGGAGGAAGGCAAGGCCTCGGGCTATGCCCACGGCGATGCGGTGACGGGTGAGCCAGCCCATTTTTTCAGGGTTGGAGGGGAGGAAATTCGAAGAGTTGATTTGCTGCTGTTGCTCCCACGTGTCCATGCTCCAGTCCTCGACATTGGGGTCACCACTAGGGAGCTCATGAAGCCATTGGTGGAGGTTTCCATTGGCCATGAACTCGTAAAGGACTAGTTTCTCTTTGCCTACAAGATTGAAGAGAGCAGGCAGAACTCAATTGTTTGTCCCATGAGTGTGGTTGATGATTTGGCGAGAGAGAGGGATGCTCCCACCCTTAATCAACAACAAACTCATTCAAGAATATAAGTATTTCGACAATTTAAAAAACGTGGTGAGTCACAATCATTCTCACTCATTAGATGTCAAAATGAATGGCTTGGGTGAGTCATAAGTTCGAATTTTTTTTTTGTGTCTATTCAATGATACTCTTAATACCAACTATTTTGAAATTTATGAGAGAAAAATGAGTGCGATCTCCATGTACAAAAGATATGTGGTCTCTATGTAGACAATCCCTTAAAATGGCTCCGTGTGAAAAGTCTAAGTTACCTATATATATATATATATATATATATATATATAGAT
>NW_006496517.1:1264312-1275600 GCF_000471905.2 Amborella trichopoda | reverse complement strand
TCTCACCCCATAAAACATTATATCCCTCTCTCACCATCAAACATTATATGCCCCTCTCACCCCATCAAACATTATATGCCTCTCTCACCCCGTTAAAATTTCTCCATCAAACATTATATGCCTCTCTCACCATATGCCTCTCTCACCCCATTAAAATTTTTGTTACATTATGTGCCTCTCTCACTCCATCAAACATTATACGCCTCTCTCACCCATTAAATTTGTTACATTATATGCCTCTCTCACCCTGTCAAACATATATGCCTCTCTCACCCCATACCCCATCAAACGTTATATGCCTCTCTCACCGCATCAAAATTTTTGTTACATTATATGCCTCTCTCACCCCATCAAACATTATATGCCTCTCTCACCCCATTAAAATTTTTGTTACATTATATGCCTCTCTCACCCCATCAAACATTATATATCTCTCTCACCCCATCACAATTTTTGTTATATTATATGCCTCTCTCACCCCATCAAACATTTTCTGCCTTTCTCACCCCATCAAATTTTTTCTTACTTTAAGAAAATTATTATATGCCTCTCTCACCCCATCAAACATTTTCTGCCTTTCTCACCCCATCAAATTTTTTCTTACTTTAAGAAAATTATTATATGCCTCTCTCACCCCATCAAACATTTCTGCCTTTCTCACCCCATCAAATTTTTTCTTACTTTAAGAAAATTATTATATGCCTCTCTCACCCCATCAAAATTTTAATATTATATGCTTCTTTCACCCCATCAAATTTCAAATTTTTAATATTATATGCCTCTCTCACCCCATTAAATTTCCATCAAACTTTTTGATACTTTAAGAACATTATTGTATGCGTCAGTGATACATTTCCATAGATATATTATTTCAAGTTACTTTAAGAAAATACCCCATCGTTATATGCGTCAGCGATACATTTCTATAGATATACTACTTTAAGTTACTTTAAGAAAATACCCCATTACTATATGGGTCAGGGATGCATTTCTTTAGATATATTACTTTAAGTTATTTTAAAAAAAGAGAAATGATTTTATAAAACTCTCTCCCACCCATGTGTGTAGAACCCAAAAAGATCACCATTAAATTTGGTATGGATCTCTAAAAAAGTCAAGTCCCGCATCTATGTAATAATTTTTTTAGAGATCCGTACCAAATTTAATGGTTATCTTTTGATGTCTTACACACACATAGATAGAGGAGAGTCCTATAAGATTATTACTAAAAAAGAAAGTACCCCATCAACTTTTTTGTTATTTTAAGAAAATATTATATGGATACATTTCTATAGATATATTACTTTAAGTTACTTTAAAAAAATTATTATATGCATCAAGGATACATTTCCAGATATATTACTTTAACTTACTTTAAGAAAATTATTATAATGCGTCACGGATACATCTTTACATTTGCGATTCCTGAGGCATAAAACATCCATTTCACGATACATTTTTACATTTGCGAGACATTTTTACATTTGCGATTCCTAAGGCATAAAACATCCATTTGACGATACATTTTTACATGTGCGAGTCCTGAGGCATAAAACATCTATTTCAAATATAAATGCAAATTAGTTGTTCCCCTCAAGAAAAATTTAAAATCAATGGTCCAATTTTTTTTTAATAAAACTGTCATTTTTAAATTTTTAAGATTTGTTTTATATGTTCACGATCTCCGATATATTGAAAATAATATGTTTCTTAAGGAAAAATATATAATGAGACCATTTATCATTGGTATAAGGTGGCACAATTAATCTTGACGTTGGGTGTGAAATTTCATTGTTGCATTTATTTCATTGACCATGCTCAGAGTTCGGAAGAAATTTTTTCGAACTTTTTGACACACCAAAGCTATCAGATTTCACGTTGGATGTTATAAGTAATTATGACCTTCGTGTACCAATGATCTTTTATTATATGCAAGTTTAAAATCCATCTTTGAAAAATTAAATCTAAAATAAAAATCGTCTACTATCCATCTTAAAATTTTATTTTTAATAGGGCCTCATTTCTACATGAGACCCAATACTCATAAAAACAATTCAAATACTTGGGACCAAAGTTTTGAAAAACGTTTCGATCCAAATTGAGTATCGTCACATCACCCTTTTGGCCACATGTTCTAACCATATAGTAGCTTGCACTTGCACGCGTAGCGTGGCTAATGTTGCTACCATGTATGGCTAAAGGTTTTATAGAGTCTTTGCCATTGTAAGTTTCCCGATGTGGGACTTTTTTCCTTGTAGGTCGCGCTAAGTGCAATACGCACTCAGTGCAATAGTGCAACATTCAAGCTTGTGTTTAAATAGAACGAAATAAGTAGTGTAGCTTGCCTTTAAGTAAAACATAGCATGTACTAAGTGCAAACCATAACCTATTATTATAGTTAAGTGATTACAAATATTAATAGTATTATTAATAAGTATGATTATAAATTTAAAATCAATTCAAATAATTTTAAATTTAATATAGTTGTCCATCTACTATGTCACTACAATCATATCGAAATTACGTTAATATTATTGTATTGAATGAATATAATCATGTAAAAATTATTACAAACTGTTATTGCTATATTGAAACTTTTATTGTTATAAATACATTAAAATATCACATAATTTAATACATTAAGTTGCTATGTTATTTAACAAATTTTTATTATTATATAGATTCTGTTATTTTTATATTTAGTATAGATTGTAATTTTAAATTAATATATTTATTACAAAATTTAACAAATAACTTCTTGTTAATTTGCTATTGTATAGAATAATGAAACATGTTCTCGGTATTTCCATATTTTTATATAAAATAATGAATAACAATGATGAATTACCATTATTTTAAAAAAAAATCTAAACAAGTAGATTTTAAAAAAAAAAATACTGATTTTTTTAGAAAAATTGAGCCGTAACTAACCGATTTGATCGATTCTCTGATTCGACATACTGATCTATCAATCCTACACGGTTTTTGGTAGACAATCTAGCATTGTTTTTTTAAAAAAAAAAACCTAAAAAGTTAGATTTTTTTAAAAAATATTGATTTTTTTTTAAAAAATTAAGCCGACGCTGTTTTTGGTAGACAATCTAGGTCGTTCTAAACCTTGCTTGGGACCTACAGCATTAAAAGAGGGTTTGTAAATTCAGATTCTTTTGACACGAAATACCCGGATTAATAAGACGAGGACGACGAAACGGGGGCAGTGAATTCAGTAGGACCTACATTTTATTAAGGCCCTACATCGTTCAACTACGTCAAAAAGAAATTTGACCCATTGGAGACGGAAAGAGAGGGATACCTTGAAAAAGAAATCTCCACCGAGGCCCGCTTTGAAAGAAAAAATAATTGCCATGCTTCATAATTGGCCAATATTGTGAGGCTTGTACATGCGACTGAGATTGGACATGTGATTGAGAGAGAGTCGTAAAAATATTTTTTTGAAAACAAAAAATATTTTCACATAAAAAAGATTTCATCACCCGATTATGTATAGGAATATTTTCACACAAATTCGCTTCCACTTGGTATGAAAAGATGCACTCGAATTGATTGGTAGGAAAGTATTTCCTCACTTGACCACTTAATATTCTTTCATGCAAAAATATTTTTTCACAAAATACTTTCGCGCAAAACAAACGTGAACGGTTGTTTCATTGAGAATCCAGGAGCGGTAGATCTTAAAACAAAAGTCTTTACAGCACTGTTTGAGTCGTTCAACATCCCCTCCTTTTATCTAAAGAAAAAAGTGAAAGAGTTGATGTTATGTTGGCCAAAAGGTATGATGTTCATGAAGGAGAATACTGTCCATTTACTTCCTTAAGTAAAACTGATGGTGTATAGAGGCCTAACTCAAGGAGCTACTATTTAAAAATTTTCAATTACCCAAATTATATGATGCGGTTTGTATAGAGCCGAGGTTCTAAACAATCAAAGTAAAGCCCGCCTTCAAATAGTATCAAGAAATATGGTTTTAATACTGGAAATTTTTGTGATAGTCTTAAAATATAATTTTATATTTAATTATAAAATTTAAAGCTTCAAAATAGTATAGATCGAGCAGATCTATAAAATCTTGAAAATCTTGATAATTGACGGTCCAAAATGTACTACAAGATGCACTATTTTCAAAACTTGAAATCCATTTTTTTCTCATGTCCATGCATCTAGATGTTGATCAATTTGAGGATATTTAAGCATCAAAACAACGTCTTCCTAATGAAATTTTTTAGGTGCTCTCTTATTTGATTGTTTAGAGCCTAGCTCTGTATAAACGTTTTCCAAATTACATACACAAAAAAAAAAAATTACAGCAAAAAGCCTCTTTGGTGATAACAATTTCACCTTTACGGACACTTGAAACAAAAGCTTGACACCTCACTTTTTGTCCCCAACGAGTTCCACGCTAACGGTTTGACTGGAGATTTACTAAACATGAGAATTGCACCTCTTACATATAGGCAACCTTCTATGCTTTCTCTACAGCATGAAACATATATACCTCCTCTTATCTCTCATCCAACCGTCCATTCTGAATGGGGGGCTAAGGTTGCCCCAATCACAATATCAGGTTTCTACACTATTTTATTTTTAATTGTTTTTATATAAACTATTTTTATACCAAATTTTGTATGTCCAATCATCTATTAAACTCGCATTAGTGAAAAATATATAAAAAAAATATTTTCAATAAAATAAAATGAACAAAATCCTCTGAAAATTTCAAGGGGTATTTTTGTCATTGTATTTTTTCAAAAAATTATTTTTAATATTTTTTATAGGTATGCCCCCAATAAAAGATGGCACGTCCTAAATTTCATATTTATACAATATGTATAAAAAAAATCTAAAATTAAAATACTTTGAGACGTCGGATATAAGATCAAAAGGTGAGTGATTCTCTTGATCAAAATTGGACAGCTGGATGGTAGAGGAAGCATAGATCTTCTACGCTGTAAGGGAAGTATAGAAACCTTTCCCCGTGCATATAACTTTTAGCAACATACAAATTACTTAAGTAATATTATTCAATTACATAAACCACAAAACCATACAAAGTTAATCTCCATAATACGTAAACTCAACCAAATGTGTGCATAAAAGTCTCTTAATCATGGGAAGTCTATAACAAACTCAACTTGCCCCGGTTTCACAGGACTTCGGAACACATTGTATCTATGTCCACTTTCCATAGCACAAGATGATAGCTTAAATGGATTTAAGATTTTGGAAAGCAAATACTTGTAATGCTCGAAAAACAAGAAATACTTAAAGGAAGATTGATATGCATCAACGTGGGAGAAAGAGAGCGTGTTGGCCTAAAGAATAAGCTATGAGCTAGTTATGTGGGAAATCAAGAACTCGTAAAAAGGCCAAAAAGCTTGCCAATTTGTGGTGAAAAATCTCAGAAAATTCTACCAAGAAGTACTCATGAAAGCCATACAAAAACTAGGCCAAAATGGAATGCATCAAACTAGGAATGGAGGTAGATGATCAAAACACATAAGGCCATGCAACCATTAAGCAAATTGGGACGTGGGAGAGCATATCCCTTGCTGTTTTGGGAGAAGTTATATTTTTTTCCCATTCTTGTTGGACTTTTAATTTTGTCCATAGTTTATTTGCCTTTTCCTGCTTTTATCTTTTTCTTTAAGAAACTTTTTGAAACTGTTTTTTAACTTTTTACCCCATTTTTTACCTTTTAAACTACTCAGGTGAGTCCACTCCGACTCATCGAGTTAGATGGCTCGGGCAGGGCCTGGGCCCCTAGCACAAGCCTAGTAATTGAACCTTGACACAAACTAAAGCTCAGATACAGATGAGAGTATATAAAATAATAAACTCAATAACATCAGACAATTACATAAAAACTAAAAATCATAACTTCCAATTACATAATTAGGCAGTGAATTCACAAAACTGGCTGTTCCTAGAGATACAAGCGTTCATCATTTTCAGTCAAGGACCACTACAATTCATTAACATATTCATTGAATTACATGATCCTCATGGATCTTGGGTGGCAACCATACATTTTTAAGTTATTTGTTCCAGCCAAGTTGCACCTTATATATATCACAATATATACAACAGTTCCATTTTTCACAACATACAAAGTGGATTCACTTACCGCCACTAATGTTACTTCCAGTTCATATAGAAGAACCATCTGTAGTCCTGTTTATCATTATCGTATTGTTTATACCAACATGGTCACCAACAAGCCTTCTTGGATGAACAAATTTTTTCGGAGATGATGCCTGCCCATTCACCCAATCTGATGCAGTTGTCTCAGATTTGACATCTAAGGCAAGCATGCCACCTCTTGAGCTGCCAGAATTACGCAATCCTGGCAAAGTTGGTGCAGGAAAACTAGGATTCCGGTTGCTTCTGTACAAGCTTTGAGAAGGCGTAAGAAGAGGAATAGGGCTGCGATTTCCAAGAGCCCATGGTGGGGGTGGATAGGCATGTGGCGTGGATCGATCTTCAGACTGTTCTTTATCCTCAGAGGTGCCACTTGATCGGGTCTTACCATGCACATAATTCAATGCCCAAGGAGCAACATAGTTGTTTTGGGGCAAATTCCATCGATAATAGGAGTTTGATTGAGACCTCTGAACATAAGAATGACCCATCCGAGCAGGGACTTGTGAGAATGGTTGTGAAAAAGATGCAACGGGATGTGGGTTACTATCAAAGAGATTGATCATGCCGTTGGGTTCATCTTGTCTGAATTTCATTGGTTGTGGGCGTTCAAGTACAACCAGCTGACCTGATGGTGAGTTGCTTGAGGCTGAAGCATCAACAAGGGATGATGAAGAAACATCAGCATTACTAGCTTTTTCAATAACTCGGGTCGCTGTGCTTGTTGCCCTTGAAGACCTTGAGAATGAAAGGGAAATAAGAACCACACTTACGAGGATAGATGCATGCACACATATGTATAACTGGAAAAGATGTAGTCAATCTAGCAAAGAGAAGTAGAATATAAGCAAAACATGCTTTTCTTTTGGGTGTGGTAAGCGAGATGGATTGGAACCTTCGACGTCACGTTGTGGTTTCGCCAACCTGACCGCTGAGCCAGGTGTTGAGTTCCCAAACGAAGCCATGATTGACTAATAGTATTTACGAAGAGTGAATAGAATCTTTTACCTGCGTGCCAGCTGAGCAAAACCATCATCATCGTCTTCATGTTCTTCTTTAGCTTCACTGTTTTTGACCACTGTGAGGGAAGAAGTGCTTTGTGGGCTAGATTCAACTAGTTTAGGAGGGAGAGGAGCACCCAAGGCTATGGCATCATGCTTTGCTAGCAAATATTGCAATTTATCATTCAGAGAAAGACCTTCTTTGAGAAGGTCCTCGTCCCTACAGTAAGATGAAAAATATTCTGATAAAAACTGAAGAACCCCGAATCTGGACTAGTAATCAATAAAGTCACCAAAAATAGACATTCTTTGACTAATTCATTTCATTTCTTCTCACGGCATACACATCACTGGAAAGAATAACCATTTCATAGAGCAGTAAAGTGAACAGGTCAGAGGTTGGAAGCCAGTTGAACTAATTGGATCATGTTCGCCTGTGAAAGGGGTGAAAGATAATAATTAAGAAAGGAAATAGAAAAAGATTGTTTATTTCTCTATACTTAAAGCACTCTAAGTACCTCTGTTTGTCCCCAATTTACTAGTTTGTTTGCCTCTAATAATTTCAGCAATTAGAACAAAGAGCTCATTCACTTGCTAAAAACTGAAATTACATGGGGGCTTCAAACAGGAAGTGCCTGAAATAGTAATGCTAGAAAAACCTTGGTAATAACACCTGCTTTTGTGGGCTGCCTGAAGGGTTTTTTCGTACTATAAAGTTTACAATATTAATATAATGTTGACCATTCTCCAAAAACAAAAGAAAAAAAGAAAAAGGAATGAGACAATTTTAAACAAATAAAATGGAATAAATCAACTTATTCAAAAAATAAAATAAAATAAAATAAAATAAAAAAGCCTAATTTTAGTCTTAATTCTCAACAGAAACATAAAAAATTTAGAGAAATTATTATTTTTGTGCTTTTCTTTCTACTTTGATTAAAAGTAACAACTCTGTCCCATAAAATGTCAGGTCCAATTGTAAGGGTCTGTGTCGGTTCTGAACACCATGTTGTGTCTGGGTAGAAAAGGTGACCACTAGTTTGAAGATATTTCTTCTGTAGGAAACATTAATTGGTCATCAATTGGATGAAAAGCGAGACCTGTAGTACTCAAAAATTAGAATTATCACCAAAAGGAAAAGCATCTTTCAGTGAAGCTATAAATATGCAATTGTTTAGATTTATGTGTATTTGTCCCTTGACGATAATTTAAACACATTTCTTCAGTTGGAGACAAATTTAAACATACTTTTTCTGTTGTAGACATTATTTTACCATCCATTGAATGAGAAAAGAGGCCTTCAGTGCCCTAAAATTAGGATTATCCCTTAAAGGATAGGAATCCTTCAATGATGATATAAATGTGGGGAATGTTTAGGTTTCTTTACTTTGTTTTTTCAATCCATCAAAGTGGTCCCTTCTTGGAAAGTGCCAATGATTTAAAAATTTGCACAGAAATAAGTTTGTTAATAGAAACATAGCTTATACTATCTTAGAAATGGGGAAGTTATCCTAAAATGATGGGGGCTGGAATACATCCATATATGGTAAAAGATGAAGGATTATCAGCTTGAAGATAAACTGTAATCATTGAGGGAATATCTCATAAGGCCAACTTTTATAAGCAAGCTCTACAATTGTAGTTCGTCATTCCCCTAAAACAAATACTTGTAGTTCCTCATTCCCCCTTAAACAAATACTTGTAGTTCCTCATTCCCCCTTAAACAAATACTATCTTCATATGTAAAATTTATGCTACAAGCTAGTCTAACACCAATGGTACGGGATGGGTGGGTTCCAATATCGACAAATCTAGTCCCAACCTATTAACATATCTTAGAGATGAAAACTCTCTAGGAAGCATATTTACACAATTTATATACCATAATAGAATACCAGCCAAATACGTAAGACATCAACCATCATCACCATCCAAGCTTTATCCCAATTATTTGGGATCAGCTACATGAATCATGCTCTGTCATTTCACTCTATCAAGGACCATACAGTCAAACAATAAGTTTCTACACCTTTTCTCACTACGTTCATCCATGCCTTTGGGGTCTTCCCAATGGCCTTTTTAAGCCTCCCACTAGAATAAAATTAACCTTGCTAACTGGTGTTGTTCTAGGTAAGACATCAATGATCAAACCAAAAAATTATGATAAGAATTTGAAGACAAAAAAAACCTTCTTGGGGATTCTATCATGGAGGAAAATCCATCAACAATGTCACACCTAGATGTTTATTTGCATTCCTACCAAGAAAAGCAAATTTCTCCACAGGCCACAAGCTGAAACCCAAAACCATCACCACATACATCTTTATGTCCTATAAAGTATAAAAGCCAGTTCATGCAATAAGATGATCAAATTCCTTGAAATCCTTATGTATTATGTGAAATCGTTTAAGCAACTGCTAGTAAAGGCCCAAACTCATCGAAACGTGTTTAGTCAAGAAAAAATATCACACTGTCAAGAAGTACAATTGTTAAACCTCATTTTTACATTATGGTAGATATTTAGTCAATGATAACATGCACAAAAAACAAACAAAAACTTATCATGATCTTAAATGTAGACTGGAAATGAATCGCAAAAACTTGAAATCATCTTTTCATAGTTATAAGAAGCCCAAGTAAAAGATGTTAATTGGTTATACTTACATGGTGGTGTCAATCAGCTGCATGAGCCTTCTCTGATTTGTACGACATTGGTTGACAAGATCCTCTATCACGTCATCCTTAACAGACTTCAAGAAAATAAAACAAAAAGTAAGCCATATGATGCCTTCAAACAGAAAGCAGTTGCAGACACTATAGTAATAGCTCAAAGGGAGTTTCTGCCTTGGAACTGAGTGTTATAGTAGCCTATATCTCATCCTTAAGATGTAGGTTAACTATCAGGGGTTGAGGAGTGAATGATTTTTTCCTCTGTTCTTGGTGTTTTTTACACTAGAACAATTGAGACTCAATCACATAAAACAATATTAGAAAAGTTGAATAAGTCTCTTAAGAATCTAGCACACACTGAACTCAAAAGCCCAACAAATGCCTGTCAATAGGTCATTTTTGGTACAAGATGATTCTATTTTGTCAAATGTTCCTCAAACCACATATTTCTCAATTCTCTTTCAGCAGCAATGGCCATTCAAGGGCATGACTTTTACCTCACGAGAATTCGGATTTGCTGCATTCAACATATCAGATAAGAGCACCATTACATGTTGAGAATGCTCCATATCTGATAAACTGCCAAGTTGTCATGGCATACATCCAAAAAGTAATTAGAACAGTTAAAAAATCTCAACGGAATTTACATATCTACTAAAGAAAAGAGATACGAATTAATATAAAATATTATATAAATAAAGGTAAAAAAGAAGCCTTGAATCAACAGCTCCACTATGCATTAGAACAATTTAACAATGTATGACAACATTTTCAATCCCCCAACAGTAGTATTACCTCAAGCCCTTCATCTCAGATGCCATAACTTCATCAAGTTGTCTTACAACATGGACAGACAACCCATAATTTGCATGAGATTGGATTCTGGCAGAGTGTCTCAGTGGGGGAGTGAATATTGGAACCATCTTATCTGACTGTTTGGGGAACTCCATGCCAGATTGCTACAACAGACAAAATAAATATTAAACAAAAACGTGAAATCAGTGGTCAGGGATTAATGGTCAGGGATTAATGATCACTAAATTCTCTCCCCCAAATATCATGCACCTAAAACCAAAGGTTCACACAGAACTCTAAGAAATTAAAGCACAGGATAGAGCTTTCAATTTACGCTATATGTACAGGTATGTTTGCTGGAGAAAATGCATATACCATAAGGAGAGTAGTTAACCTTCATCATCATACTCTTTATTCATTTATTATTTATATATGGGAAAAGTTTATATAGAGCCGAGGCTCTAAACAATCAAATTTGAGCCTACCTCAAAAATTTCACTAGAAGAGGTTGTTTTGATGCCCAAATATCTTCAAATTGATTATCTTGACATCAAGATGCACGAACATGAGAAAAAAATGGCTTGCAAGTTTTGGAAATAGTGTATTTTGTTACACATTTTTGGACTGTAAATTTTCAAGAGTTTCAAGTTTTCATAGATATCTCGA
>NW_006496517.1:1250407-1264292 GCF_000471905.2 Amborella trichopoda | reverse complement strand
GATTTCCAATATTAAAACCACATTTCTTGACACTATTTGAAAGTAGGCTCTAATTTGATTGTTTAGGGCCTAGGCTCTATACAAACCGCACCCTTTATTTATTGACTCAAGGATTTTCTTCTTTTTTTTTTTTTTTTGCCATGTATCACTTGATGTTGCTTAACATTTTAAATGTTTTCATACATATATGGAGAGACAGTTGCAAATCTCCAGGGTTATTTATATCTTTTGTATCACAAGGGCATTTACCCAAAAAGTCCTCTATGGTCCAAATTGGTTCATTTAACAGTTCCAGGAATTTCCAATATTAACAATGGCATCTGATCTGTACAGATACCTATAAATCAAGTCCTCGTTTAAAGCCCTAATTCTTTGGTTCCCCATTCTTCCAACTACAAATTTTCAACGCAAAGGGGATTGCAAACAAATTAAAGATTGACCAAGTGGAATCCACACTTGTTTTGGCCATTCCACATAACTTATTGCACATATCACACATGTCATACAAGAGTAAGTTGAAAACCTCTGAAACCTAAGGATTTTTTTGTCAAGGGATGCCCATTGCTATTCATCATGTGTCAATCAGTGTTCCCAATAAATTTCATATAGACCAGGGTTTTGGATGGATACCTTTTGATTTTTCTGTAAATATGAATGTTTAGGGCCGTTATCAAGATCAACAGTGGTTGGATCTAGTTTGCATGGCCAAATATGAATCCACTGTAAATTTGGGAACCTTGGGTTACATAATTTGTGAAATACGAAGTTTTTGCGATAATCAGTGTCATTTCCAGCCCGTATGAATGCCTCAATTTCACAGGTGCCAAGGCTGCAATGAGAGGCCAACGTGTGGATATGCACTAGCCTAAACTGTAATTGACAAAAAATTTAAAGCACACGGTGGTTTCAATCTAGCCTAGAGTATTTTTGGCTGAAATGTTGATCGACTTTGTTGAGCCTTATGAAGGATGTGAAAATTTTGTATTTTTTAATCAACTTGTTTCTCATATTTGATACATATGAATCTGTAAAAAATAAAACCCATTGTAGTCGTTAAACTCTGATTTCATTGCATATGGATGCTCCACTTGTTTGTCTTTGTGGTTGAGGAACTTTAGAATTCTTTATATTTTGCAGCCCCCAGAGCTATGGCCAAGAGCCAGGGACACCTTTGCCATTAAAAATTATAAATTTCAGAATTCTGCATGAAGTTCTCACTGCAAAAACATATGATTGTCGTATCCAATTATTTCAAGATAATTTGGGAGAATAGTAGCATTATTTGGTAATATTTCCAATCTAAATAGATTTTTTTTAAGTACCCAAATTGATTGGAAATAATCCCAATAGATGGGACTTTCCTATAGGAAATATATTAATGGGTAACAATTTAAAAAGGTGAATTGATGGAGAGACCACATCGACTTGGTGAGATATGTACGATGGAGTGCAAACTAGTGTACGAACAACTAGTAGAGAGACGAGTCAATTTTCTATGACAATAGGTCGACATCAAGGGTCAACATTGAGCCCATACCTCTTTATCTTAGTTATGGACGACTTAACTAGGCACTTACAAGATGAGGTACCTAGGTGCATGTTGTTCAAAGATGACAATTTTGATCGATGAGACCCAAAATAGCGTCAACACAAAGTTAGAACTTTTGAGGGAAGCTCTAGAATCTAAAGATTTTAAAATTAGCCTGACTAAAACAGAGTATATGGAATGCAAGTTTAATAATAATAGGAGTAGAGACGAGGAAGTACTTAAGATTGACAACCAGAAAATACCAAAAAGAGCGCACTGTCGATATCTTGGGTAAACTAGGAAAACGGAGAGATTAGGGAAGATGTTGCACGTACAATTAGAGCTGGGTGGGCAAAATGGAGATGCGCAACTAAAATTTTATGTGATCGCCGCATACCAATGACGTTGAATGGCAAGTTCTATAGAACCATTGTGAGATCAACTTTGTTCTATAGGGCAAAATGTTGGGCGGTCAAAAACAATATACCCATAGAATTAGTGTAGTGGAGATGAGAGTGTTGAGATGGATGAGTGGCAACACAAGAAGGGATAGAATTCGAAATGAATACATTCGAAAAAATTTAGGTGTGGCAACAATTAGGGATAAGATGAGAGAGAGTAGACTTAGGTGGGCTGGCCATGTGTGGCGCAGACCCAGTACAATACCTATTAGGAGGTGCGAGTTAGTTCAAGTGGAAGGCTCAAAAAGGGCAAAGAGTAGGCCCAAAAGGACATGGTTGGAAGTAGTGAGAAAATATATGGGGACTTATGGCCTCACTGAGGAAATGACCCTTAAGAGATGGCAGACTAAGATTCGTGTAGCCAACTCCAATTAGTTGCAAAAAGGCTCTAACGATGAATTGATGGTTCTGTAACAAATTTTCAGCTAAATATTATTTGGTTATGCTCATATAAACAGTTGAGATGGAAGATAGCAATGCCAGACAAGTTGACTAAGTTATGCTAAAAAACAGTTCAATGATTCTTTCAAATTCCACAACATATCGATAATTTCGTGCAACATAAATGAACCATATTTAATTATCATATTTGAACGTGAAAAAGACCCAATAGGACGGATATAAATCTGACTGATGTTTATTTAGTGTGATTTCAAATCTATCCCTTAGTTCCTAATGTAAGATCACCCAATCTAAAGGACACTACTAGATCTTAAGTGTGTCCATAGATGTTAAAGTTGAAGAGACATGTTCACCTATGTTACCTATGCATATGATGATAGGTTCTAATAGATTAAAAGAAAATGGCTACAATTATGGACTTGGACCAATACATCACAATATAGATATTCAAATTGGTGCAAGAAACTGCTATGTACTTAAGATAAGTGGCAGTACGGGGGAGCACAAACAGTTATTACCATTGTCTATTATTGCAATTGAAGGAGGTTCAGACTAATCTCATTAAACATATCCACTACATGTGGTATATAAGCTTTGTTCACTGCAGAGCAGTTCCAACAAATCTCACAAATGATGCCCTTTCTTCAAGCATCTTTTTTAATACTTGCCTCAGGTACGAGATCTTTTAGTAGTCAGGTGTTAGCTTCTATAGCATCTTCCAGTTCTTTGTTCTCTCGTTGCACCAGATTGCATTACTAGTCTATACATGGTATAAATTCCAAAAAGATGGTCTTTTCCAGATAGGAACTTTCAATCCTTCAAATTATCTTTTCCTCATCTTATGTAATTCTTGTTCCCAAGAAGACAACAATTGAAGTTTTCTTTAGTCAACTTCTTAACAATATCTTCATTTCTCATGATCATAGTAGCCATCCAAATCCTTGAATACTCCTTAGGAGTTTACTTCCTCAGCAACTCAGACATTAACCCCCACTTGGTCAATAATTGGCTAATCACCATCCCACGAAAAGCCCCCAGCAATTTTATGACAATTCTTTGACATTCCATCATTGAGCGTTACCCCCTCAAATATGTTCCCATGAAAATAGCTTAAAGAACCTATTCCAAATACATAAATTTCAAGTTATTATTATTACAAACTGATCACTAAGACAATAAAGACAACTGTTTTCATGGTGAACTTCCAATTAAGTATCAAACCTCCCTTTTATGTAAAACTATAACCAAGACGCAAGAGAGAGGCCTGGTCAAATAGGATATGGAAATATATGAAGGATAAACTCAAAACTAGAGGTGCTTCATAAACTGTCATGGATAGTTTTGGGGATAAACCCAAAATCCACCAACAGTGTCTACATTTTCTTTGGATTACATACTTAGAACAAGGAATGCAGTTCCTAGATCACCTAAATTTGTTTAGATTCCTATTCTAAACAAAAAAGTCCTAAATTTGATATGAATTTTAAAAGAAAAATAAAATTCAAAACAAAAAGTTACATTCATAAAAAAATATGATAAAACCAGTGGTTTAAAAAATGGATTGGTGGGGTGGAATCTCCACACACCTACCTAGATCCAAATAAAAAAGGAGAAAAGAAAGAATGCCATAATATATATCCATGTATTAAATAAGTTAGCTAGGATGGGTCGAGGGCATGGTTGTGGCCTAAAATGTGGAGGTTCGAATCCTCCCACCGCACTTCCTTCAGTTAAATATTAATTAAAAAAAATGGAAGTTAATATTAAAAAGAAAAAAGAAAAAAGAAAAATAGGGACATCATTGGGTCCGAACCTGCCACAACTTCTCATTTCCTAAATATATACATTCTATACTATACACTGTTAATCACCGATTCTGACAAGGAATTGACATGGTTATTGGGGATTCCAGACCGGATCGGCGATTTTTAATTACAAGATAAAACTTAATGAAGTTGTAGGTTTCAATACTAAACATCCCTAAATTAAGCAAGAAAAGAGAATGACAAGCACATGGTCCAACAAAAATAGTAAAAAATCTGTTAAAAGAAGTCACTGATCTTGAATTATGCTTCCAAATTGGACCTAAAGAGTAAATGCCAAATCAGGAGCTTCAAACTCAGTAATTTTTTCTGATTCATGCTTGAAGGGAACATTAAACTAGCAAGGAGATGATCCCACAGAATAATGGTGTTTATATTCTTGACAAGGGAAAATCATGTGGGATCATGCCTCCAGGCAATTTTGGCTATTATGATCATAAAAGTTATATTCTATCTCCAGAACTGTGAGCTTCGAACTGCGACCACTTACAATGCATCTTCAAATGCCTCTTTTTGTTATTCTTGATTATGGCATCCTAACTTGGCATGCATGTGCATTGGTACATAAAATACCATTTCACGCGATAGCCACACTTTCCATCTTAGACCATTATTACCATAGTCGTCGGGAGAGGGATCATGGGATCAACCCGTGGCTAAAGCTACCTAACTTGGGAGCGCCTAGAAGCATGGTTTAGGAAGCCGGAGGGAGTAGCATGATGTATATGCCGCATATATATTGGATTGCTTGGGGGATACTTTTATACACACACATCACAAATGCATTCATACGTACATACATACATACACACATGCATGCATATAATTTTATTTTATTTTATAAAGTCATTTAAGGCATTGAAAAATGTATAATCCACTTGTTAGCATTATATAGACATGCACAATGAGAACTCCATAGCCTCAAAGTCCCATAAAAAATTGAGTAAAATGAGATTGAAGAGCCATATAAAATCCGGATTTAGGTATGGCCAGCATCACTAACCTGATGAGACAAGGCCGATGAACTGTAGTAAGAAATGCTCGGTTCTGGACAACCATAGCATATCACCACTGTAGGGACTTTAACTGGAATAAGGGAGCCCCCGGGTCCGAGTCAACTGCAGTGATTCCGACTCTAGTTCGCCAATTTTCTACTTGTGCAACAAAAATCATCTATGGGTGGTAGTTAGGTAGAAAATTGACAAAAAGCAAAAAAGTAGCGAAAAATCGATGACATTGAGTTCAAAATTCAATAATATTTGAAAGTTCTCCTAGAACCGAGATCCCTTCAAACCATTGTCATCCCCATTTTCAGTGGGGCTGCGATCCCTTTCCAAAGTAATCAAGATCCTTTTAGTCTTGGATCGAGATCCATATAGGATAGGAGTTGAACTCTCTTGATGGAAGGATCGAGATCCACTCAGGCTCCGGCACCAAGATCGCCGGAGCAAGATTCCGAGGGGAACACAAGAGAGAAAATTGAAGGGGGGTCACCATTAACGAACAAAGCTCCCTTCATCTACAATTATTACATAAAGGAATAGGTATACTGAGAGGATTATCAGAGGTAACACATGCAGCTTGAGTAAGGTAATAAACCTGAAGTATTGATTAAACCGTTCCTTGTAACTGGGGCATCTTCAGGTTCAACACCCAACAGGTGAGATGTTATCAAAAACATTAGAAGCAAGAACATGTCCAGAAGAGTTGGGTCTCTGTTAATTGCTCCTTATGTTGGCCTACAGATGCTATTCAACTTATCTAGTTTCTTTGGGCATGTGAACTTCACATGCCAAAGCCAGTGCATAAATAATAAACTGGGCCCATGGTATTCAATGGGAGTTATGAAACAATATATGCCAATTTCAAATATTTAGACCTCACTCTCAAATGCCAACTAGAGGTTCTTCAGATTTCCAATCTACAGATTGGAATGTCGTGAAATTGCAGAAATTAGCCATGATGGTCAAGAGCTTTCAGACCATAAAGTGTTACACATCAACAGTGATCCATGTGATAAACACACATTTATTGCAAGGTCAGCATAAAGACAAATCCTTGCATAAGATTATTCATAGAACCAGTATCCAAGAAACTATAACAATGGGCTGATCCATATGGCTTTTTGAAGAGTGGGTTCAAGCTCTATAAGTGTCTCGCTAGAGACGTGTAAATAACAGCTATGTCACATGACAAAAAAGCTAGCATCTACCTAATGCGAAATCAAACACAACAAACTCTAGTAGCAAATCAACCAAATGGCAACAGTTTCAGAGCCTATCATGGGTTACGCATGAAAATTAGAAATGCACAAATAGTTTCTGCCCCTGCCATAACTTTAAGGTACTTATTGAACTGGATATCAGAGAGTCCTGAGGTACTTTTCAAAATACTCGCACTAATGCGAAGATAAGTAGCCCCAATCTCTTCATACAGATGCTCATGCCAGTAAATAGTGATCTAACATGAGATCCATGGAATATAAAGATCCAGAGTTCTAATCTTCAGATATAGATGAAAGCCCAGAATTCCAACACCACACAAAAGAGGAGACTAGGGTTACAAAAATTAAAGTCTCAGGTTCTGAGAAATACACTTAGCCGAACAAAGCAGAAGAAATTCTCATTGCAAACTCAATTATCTAAAAGGAGGAAAAATGGAGGTCTAACATATCTTCAACACCAATACGAACTGAAGGTTCGTTTCAGATCTTATCACTAATCACTGTGATTAACCATTTTTGTTTTTACATCTACAGATTTCAATTTGATAAGAAATCCTAGGAACTTTTCATATTTATAATCAATTTTCAATTGATTTTAAAGAAGCCAAGAATTATTTCATTGGCTAGCCCACAATCAGGTGTACGGTCCTATTGAAATCAAAGCGACCAAAACACCAATAAGACAAAAAATACTAGAACTCCATTTCCATTAACCAGGTATCCGTATTGCAAATATAGATGCACAAAACGACTGTTGTATACACTACAAAGTTGTTTATTCCCAACAGTCGAAATGATAAATGAGCAGCATAATCAGTACTAATTAGTTCAAGGAAAGCCTTCGGTTCAGGACTTGGTGGCTCGCCATGTAACAAGTTGGCTAAATGATCTCTAAAATGAAAAAAAAACAAAATGATACTCTTTTAACAGGTAACAATCGGCTTCAGAACTTTACTCAGTATGGAAGTGATAGGAAATACTGCCATGTCAGATTTTTATGTCACACAAAGCAGGCAAGCGGCTGAGCTGAGTTAACAGTCAACACAAAAGAGCCCCGAGTCATTTGCCTGGGTTGTTAGCCATTAAAATAGTATCCCATAACATTTAGGAACCAAGTGTTTCATCACAAAATGTTGGGTTGGCAATGACATGGAGGAAATCATGCATGTTTCAAAAAAAGTAGAGCTTACCCTCAGTTCACTACAGGCCCAGAAAAATTGTGGATTCTTTCCTCCAGGACCGCCAAAAGCTTTCTGCCAGGAGTCTAACAGCACCAGTATCTTATCCCTCACATGCATATCCGTCTATTTAGAAATTGTGCCATTAGATAATGTCAAAAGACGAAATGACTATGGTGCAAATTTACAATGGTATTGCTGCATAAAGAAATCATTACTTATACTGTCAGACCATAATACATGAATGTGCTTACTGTAACGGTCCTATATTTTTTGTGTTTTCTTATATTTCTTAGAATTAGCATTTCAATAGTTTGGGGCAGGAGTTGACAATTTTTGAGATATATTCAGTGTACTGTAGCTTTCCTAATTAATAGGGATTTCAGTTTGGCAGGTTTAAAGGAAGTATAAGGTTAAATGGTAGGCTGTTGTGAACAGAATACAAGATAATGAAGGTTTTAAATTTAAATAGAAATAAATAGGGATTTTGGAGAACAATGTCAGGGGTTGGAGAATCAAAATAAAAAAACGAAAACAAGGCCTAATAAGGTTAAACCCCTCGAATTGGCCTAATATAGAAGGAGGTTAGCCCCTCAGAGAGGCTTACTATTGAATTAAAAATCAGATATATTTATCGCAATACGTTCTTTATGTGGGATCATATCAATTATAAGCAGCATGTGAAATTGCAAGCAATTTTCTTTTATTGTTTAGTCATTGGCAAACATAAAGTCAGTCATATACATGTACAGGGCTGAGAGAGATAAAAAAAATTGCAAAAACCAATTCAGCTATTAACTCAAAATGTGAAATGATGAAGCTGATGCACAATTGTAAATGTGAAGCCAAAAACTAAGCAAAGTCAATTCATCTTTTGATATAAATTACTTAAAATAATCAAGTTCCAGGGAGTCTAAGTTTTTTTTTTTTTTGAAATCACTAACATATTGTTTAGCCCAGTAGTCGTACGGCTACGAATGCTCTGCATTTCTAATCTATATGCAACTTTTTTATTTTTGAATGAAGCCTTTTCAAATTAACATAGCATATTTGCAATCTAAAATAGCTTTCAAAATGCCAAACTCATAATAGTTTCAGAAGGGGCTCCAAATTTCTCAATTTGGACAAATTTCAAGCAATGGCCGAATTTCAGAAAGGGGACAGAAAAAGAAACCATTGAACTTATGCTTGTCTAGATGCTTCCCCAAATCATAATTTCATGCTGGGGGGGCAACATTTTAAGTGAGGCACCATTAATGCTTGAGTGATCCCTTCTAGTGGCCATATAGAACCCCTCGTACGTACTCAGAAAATGCTGAAGTTTTGTGAGTGAGATGAAAATTGATAATGCTAGTTTCCATAACATATGCAAACCACCATAGTTTGTTGGGACGTCAATCACAAATTAAACAAATCCTAAGTTGCATGCATACTCTTAATGTTCACAAGAATCACAACACTACTCTAACTGGTCAGATCAGCCAGTTGGATTGTTCCAGAAAAAAATTAAGAAAATCAAGAAAACATTAAAAAAAAAAGTCATTATAAAAAATCAAAATTTTATAAAAAGATGATCCTACTGGCTCGTTTAACCAGTTCTGACTGGTTTCACCCATTTGGTGATCAGACCAGACTGGTTCAAAGCCTCGTTTGGTCCAAACAATAGGATGGGCCAGCCCCGAGTCTTCGTAACATTGGGAATTATATTGCCACAACTTAAAATGCTTAAGATTGTAATGCTGATGTTGCAAAGGCTTCCAACATTGTTAACTAACAAGGAAAGAGAACATAAGAGATACATAATTGACTATAAAAGCATGGTCAGTAAGCAGCTTTTACAGTTCTCTTAACAATTTTGATCATCTCTTGAAGGATACACCCCTCAACGACTTGATGGTGCACAAGTTCACCACAATTTTTCATTATTGTCTCCAACAGCTGAAAAGAAAATATGGCCAAGTTACAACAAATTCAAACTTATATCAAATTTGACAACATCTTAGTACTTAAAATCTAAAATAATTCTAGAAAGTTTCAATTCATGAGGCAACACACAACCAAGAACATATAATTGACAATCTGAGACAAATGGGAACCATAAGAACGCATAATATGTGTTCCATGATATATTAATGAGCAATTGTGCATCAAGAATATACTGGTGTAGGTAGAATGTACAATAAGAATACATAAACAAGGGATTGTCTACAAAGCGACCATTTACATTTTGTACATTGGGGCCATATTGAAAAAACCGAGTGATCTAATCGGTAACAGCCCGGTTAGATCGGAATTGGCCTGTTCCAGTTTTGAGCGGTTTTGGTGATCGGCCGGTATTTAAAAAAAATTCAAAAAAATGTATATAAAATCCCAAAAATAAGGAATTTGGTTTGTAATACAGTTTTTAATATTCTTTACATTATGGTAAAGATTAGAAATTTTTTTGGTCATTAATACGCACTTTTATATATTCCCATCTTTTTCAGAAAATTTTAAAAATACTCCTAGGCACAAATCAATTATTGAAAATCCATTTTTTTCATTAATTTTCAACTTCATTTGAATGTGTTTTATTTTTTTAATCATTCTTTATATGCTTTTCATATTTTAGTAGAATGTTTTTGTATATTTTTATTTTTTCAACAATTTTCTGACCACGCGAGACTTGCCCGGTTAAAACGATTGAATCGGCTGTTTTACCGGTTAGGCCAGTTAAATTGCTTCCGGCCCCATATCCGGTTAACCGTTCCAGTTAGATTTTATGAACACTGCATTGAGGTCACAATCATTTTTGTCCCTTAAATTTCAAAGTGAGTGGCTGTAAGAGTGTCATTGAATAGACACAAAGTTCCAAAAAAAAATTCTCAGACTTCATGACTCATGCCAAGCCATCCAATTTGACATCGTTGTAAGAGTGTTAATGAATAGACACAAAGTTCCAAAAAAAAAATCTCGGACTTCATGACTCATCCCAAGCCATCCAATTTGACATCTAATGAGTGATAATGATTGTGACCTCTATTTACAAAAGATAATGGTTTTTGTAGATAATCCCTATAAACAATATCAAATCACGCACTGTACTAATGTTCCATTTCAGTTGTTGATCTCCGAATCCGGAACATGTTGCATTAAGTATACATTCATTGTGTTTAGAAGTATGTAGGGGTGAAAACTATTGACATTCTTCTTTCCAGGAATAAAGAAAATATGGCAAACATTTTCACCAAGACCCAGTCCTTGTACCAGCTATTCCTATGTACCTTCAAAATAACAAAACTCCATCTTCCTGCTTTAGAGGGAATACGGAAGTAAAGGCACAAGTTTAATATCATGTAACAGCATTATTTCGAATTTGCATAAATGCTTAATACTGTACTCTTTTCTCTTAACCCTAAGGATATTTGCCTCATTTGTAAACATTTATTGGCTGTAATGTTTTCATGGAAGTTTCCCGTGTGTTAAGGCTTTGTTTTCTTTAGCAATGTGCTACATGAACACTTCTAAAAAATGTTGGCAAGATCATTAATGCTAGCGAATGGAGTGAAGAATGAAGCAAGCACATTTCCAAGTACAATGCTCAAGGAAAATAACAAGAATGCTAGACACAGGCCAATCTTGAGAGGGACCTGAACGTACTGTCAGTGAAACCATCTGAACCTTTGGGTTTTTATTCTGAATTCGTCTTTTTACTGATTTCAGCACATCTTTTGCATGCCTGCCAAAATCAAACAGAAAGTAGTGAAATATATTAGACCTATGGATAAAAAGAAAACATAGGCTACACAATTTGTTATTACAAACATATGCTAAATAAATTCCAAGTATCAGTACTGCCTTACATTATAAAGAATAAATGGAAAAACTTAAATTCAATATCTTCAAGTCCACAATGTAGTAATGAATAACGAAGCACTTGACATGCAATGTCACATCTTAATCCTTATCACATCAATGTGAAAGCACAACTAGAAGAGTCCTCAACTCCTTTTATTAACTCATAAGTGTCGACAACTGACAATTTGAGGTGATACTTCTTTTATCTGGTTGTTAAGAGTAGGGCTCAAGCTGAAACCAGCGGCTCAGTACAAATAAGGCACAGTATTATATTACTCACAAATCCAAACATTTTAACAACTTGCTTACAACGAAGTGTATTGCAAAAAATATATTTACAGTATTAATATGGAAATGTAGTATTAATCATACAATAACTCCAACAAACTACGTTCAAGTTTTGTTGGAACCTTACTGTAAAACCAAATGATTTTTCTTTCTTAATGGATCTCAAAAACTAAATACCCAAGTGAACAATAACTACTCCGCCAAGTACAAGTGCTTATCGAACAAAAATGTATTTATTTGATTCATGTCATTACTTCTTTCATTAGTTGTACATGGTTCAACTAGATCCGCACATGCTTCTGTCCACCCATCTTTCATAGGGCCAAGAGAATAGAAAGGCCGTAGAGATAAAATGTTAAACCTATGAACCTTTAGTGCTTGTCCATAAGACTTACCAACTTCAATGGCGCCAGACACGATGGCAGCAGACACAGGATTTAATTACCGATATTTATTTATAAATCAATATTATAATACATAAATAATATAACATTAAAAGTCCATATTCAATTCAAATCACTTGTAACACAGGGAGCACAACATCCATGACCCAATAAAAACCTTGAATCCATGCTTTATTTTCCCGATAGCGGAATCTTTGATTGCAGCACTTTTGATGATTCTTTCTACCATCTTGGGAATTGATCTAGTATTACCATTTAAAAAAGAAAAGGCATGCCAGTTTTAAACTGGCTTTAAAGGTATAACGAATAGGATATTAAATATATACTGGTAAAGATATCAACAAACTGAGCTAAACCAAGCTTCGACATGTTAAATTTCAGGTTTCAGGGGAGGAAGACCAGCTTGGGCTCGACTCGAGCTTGAACCACCCAGCTTGAGCTTGGCTTCATTAAGGGGAGACAAGAATAAGCTGGGCATGGCTGGACATGTTGACTTAAACAAGCCCAAAAATGACCCAAGTCTAGCCATAAACATGCCGAGCACAAGTACATAAACAAATTAAGCAGAAAACAAATAATATTATAAAGTAATTTCCTCCTGGACCTATTCTCATGCAATTATGTTTCAGATGCACACATACGCACGTTTCTAGACATATACATGCGGGTTCATATAAGGTGCAACACTTAGTTTCCTGCAGTTTGTTGACATCCTAGCACTCCTTTATTGACATTTGATGGTTCGGTTGATGTCAACAAACCGTAGGAATAGGAACCAAGTTCTATGTACAATACGTGTTTGCGCATGTTTGTATGCTCAAGCGCATGTGCTTGTGCATGTACATGTGCACGTGTTCTATGTGATGAACAAACTTCAAGAAGAGATTGTCGCAGAATGGGCTTGACTCATGTAATAGGCAAGGTGCCGGGTCCGGCTTGGTGAATACTCGAGCTTGTTTTCTTTTTTTCACCAAGTAAAATTCTTTAACATTAATGGGATAGGAATAGACTCAAGATATCACGTTGTGGCACCCCACCACCATAACTACCTAGATCTTGGGTCAGTTTTTAAGCTTGCAAGCCAACATGAGCTGGCTTGCAAGTGAACAACTCGGCATATTGACACTTAAAGTCCTCAAAAGTTCAACAATCCAGGTTTACCAAGAACAGGATATTAGAATCTATGATTGAATACAAGGTACCAAAGTTCAACAAATTCAATTCCAGCAAGACCAAGCACGTTAAAATCATGGATGAAAACAACACCAAGGACTCAATTCCTCAAAAGTTCAGCAAATTCAATTTCAGCAAGTAATGTTCAAAAACTCAGCTCATGCTCAGGACTAAGGCCCTGGCCAAGCTGAGTAACTCAAGCGAGTCCCAGTGGACTCCCTCAATCAGTAACAACAAAAATAAAAATTATTAAAAATAAAATAAAAATAGTAAAAATCATGCTAAACTATAAACAACATCAAAATTCCAAAAATCGAAAAAATATATAAAAGATGGGTTCGGAAGAAATTGATTATGGCAAGAAACATTTCAAAATAAATCCAAAAAAAGTGGATTATGAAAATGGGGCATATGATAAGAAAAACTCACAAATCATCATTATCATATATATATATATATATATATATATATATATATAGAGTAGTAGTAGTACGTAACGTACTACTTACTTAGTATAACGTAGGTAGTAACGTAAACTAACTACTAACTAACCTACGTACGTAGTAG